>VZSF01001524.1:285383-514978 GCA_013398295.1 Chionis minor
GCCGCGGGGCGGCGGGCTCCCTACGAGCCGCAAGCCAGCCGGGGCTGAGGCGGGAGAGGCAGCGAGACCGGGAAATCTCGGGGAGCGGGATGGGCCCGCGGCGGCAGAGGGCTGGAAAAGCTGCCCTTAGGCGCTGCAGCCGGGCCGCGGCTCCTCACGGCGGGAGCGGCGCGGCGCAGCCGGCTGCCCTCTCTCGGAGCCCGGGCCCCTCTCCTCGCTGGCAGCCGGGCCGCGGCGGGGAGGGCGCCGCTGCCGCCGCCGCTTCCTGTCGGGGCGCGGCGCCGCCGTCGTTTCCGGGGCGGCCCTCGCGGGGCGGTGGCAGCGGCATGGCGGTGAAGCGCCGCGGCGTGTCCGCGGCCGGCGCGCCGGCGGCCAAGCGAGCCTGCAGCGGGGAGAAGGAGGAGGAGGAGAAGAAGAAGGAGGAGGAGGAGGAGGAGGAAGGGGAGTTCAACGGCACCCGCTTCAAGGCGCTGCTGCGGGACCCCGCCACCGCCGGGAAGGGTGAGGAAGGGCCGGGCCGGGCATGCCGGGCGTTGCGGTGAGGTGAGGTGCTGAGGTAAAGGCGTGCTCCGCCGGCGCAGCAGGAGCTGGAGCGGCTCCCCGGGGACCGTCTCCTGTCCCCACAGCGGCGTCTCGGGGGTGACGGCGATGACGATGACGATGATGATGCCTGCCGTTACTCCGCCGTGGGCGCACGCCGCTACCGTCAGGCGTCGGCCCGCCACGGAGCCCGGGCGTCAGGGCCGGCGCGTCCCCGGGCCGCGGGCGGCGGCTGGTAGCGTGTGAGGGGCCAGGCCTTGGCCCCCGGGGTGACAGTCTTGTCCTCGCAGGTCTGAAGACCTTCATCCGCATTGCCAAGACGCTGCCGTCGCCTGGAATATATGATGTCGTGGAGGGGTATCTGAAAATCTCCATGGAGTGTGCCGAAATATTCAAACTTCTGGATGGAGAGAGGAAGCCTGAAGGCGAGGTGAGTTGGCTGCAGGTGTTACAGGTTAATGGAGGGCAGTGTGTGTCCTGACTGGGAGAGGAACTGCTGAAGAAGTGCTTTGTGGTGTAAATAACTAATAATTTTTATTTTTTTCTTCTGGAAGTTACAGTGGCGGAAGCACTGATCAAGTGGGGAATGCCCTTTTCAGTGCAAAGATGTTCCTGGATTTAATGATACACACAACCAGTAGTCCTGCCAAAATCAAGCTGTGAAGGTTAAGCCCATTTATGAAATAAGGGGGTCAACAGAAGCAGTTAAGCAAAGAAAAAAAAGAATAGTCCAGTGAAAGTAATTGTTTTTAGATAATTAGACATCTCCCTGACACATCAGTATTTCTAGGAAGCAGACCCAGTATTTCTAGGTAAAGCTGACCTCATTTTTCTCATCTGTGCTGAACCTAATTTTTCCTCATCAGAACATAATGAATGAACTAAAGAATTAAAAAAGTCTTTTTGCTGTGAATACTGTGGCAGCTTTATTAACTTAAATCTGCTTTCAACGTAAAATTGGATAGTGTTCTTTATAACCTTCACTTGTTGGTCTTTGCATTAGCTTAACATTTTTGTCAGTGTAATGATGACCTATGTCACGTTCAGTGACACGCTTTCTTTAAGATCTTTTTACTAATAGGGACTAATACTTGTAATGAATACCATGACAGTGCCATGTGGACTCTGGACTTAACTAGAAGGAACTAATTGCAAAACTGGAGCAACTCAGGTGGTTTTCTTCAGCATGTTTCATTGTGCACTCTACTAGCAGTTGTCTCTTAAAGCATTGGTTCGTTAGCCCTGGGCCTTGGCCTCCAGCTTCAAAAAGGGCCTTCAAGATCCATCAGCTTGTGCTGTGTTTTGCACCCCAGTCCATGTTTGTGTCCCCAGAAGCTGTTGTCCGTACGGAGATGAATCACGCATGTAGGTCTCAATTTATGTGTGAGGAGGGATGCTTATTGACATCCAGTTTATTTGTCCAGGCCTTCAGTTGGCATGTTGGCTTGGGCTTCCAGCAGAGGTAGTCCCTCCCTACTATGGAATTCCATGAGTTTAGCAACTGAAAAAAAAGAGGAGTCAGCTGACCTCCTGTGGTTCTCTGGTCTTTCATATAGTATCTGTATAATGGCTTCCTTGAAAATCCATGGTGTCGGAACTAATCCTTTAGAAACTGCAGCATGAATTTGGGAGAGAATTCAGAATTTAACTTCGACTTCATATGTGGAAGCTTTCCTTTTGTGGTGGGGTAACTCTTTTTTTAATGGTGTTGTTGCTGCTTGGCTAATAATTTCAAGCTGTACCTGATATTGACAGATATCAACATACCTTATTATCTTACAGATGCTATCAATTTTTCAAGCTCTAGAGGCCATTTTACTGAGGACAGCCAGTGACCTCTCCCATTTTTCTGTTGTGGGAATGAACATAGTCAAAAAGTTGATCCATTCCTACATGAGATTGGTCTATGCTGCTTTGTATTCTGAAAATCACAGGTAAGTCTTCTGTCTACTGTTACGGAGAATCTCTTTCAGTTGCTCTGAATTGATCTTGAGGGGCTCTCTGGGTCTTGCCCATGTGTACAAGCCATTGCAAAATACAGCTGGACTTATTGCTAATAACCCACCTTTATTTAATGATACTGTTCCACATTTTGTAAAATGATTTCATGTGGAAGGCTTTGCAAGGCAGAAGCTCTGATATGATACACAATCTAATGCTATATGATACTTTCCCAAGGCTGTAGTTTTCATCGGTTGTGCCTATCCTAGTGGGAGGAAAAGTGGATGGTATTGAGTCCTATTATTTTAATGCTACTTGTTTTGTGAAGTGAAACGTACTGCACGGAACAGGGAGGAACAGGCTTTCTTGTAGTTCACAGAGGCTGAGCAGTCTGTCTTGTGATGGCAAAAAGAGCTGCTCTTGAGTGTTTTATTTCCCTGTATTTTTCATAGTCAGATTTCCATGTTTATCATAGAATTTTTTCTTTCAGACTGGTTTTTTTCCTCTGTCAATTTTCCTGTCTCTTAAATATAAGGCCATTTTAGGCCAATTTAAGCACTCATGTTATCTAGTCCACTTTAAACAACAATTTCTCATGCTCTGTGGACAGGGTGAGATTAGTTCCAAGTGCCAGAGACATTTTAATACAACCTGGGAAGAAGAGGAAGGGAGAGAAAAAATTAGAGACTGCAAATGGTCCAAGGCCAATGACTTGTCTCGGTCTTTGGAGAGGCCAGAGTTAGAAAAGGATTTTCTGCTTTCCAGTTCATGGACACAACCACGCTTCCTGCACCACTCAATTGATCTTACTGTACGTAGAATCCCAAATACGGGTGGATAGGTGTGTTGTAAATAAATTTTGAAACTATGCAAGATCTACACTTCTTATTAGCCTCTAAAGATGACAGCTTTTGGAGAAATCCTTCTAGAACCTGCGTAGAGGAGGTTGCATATTTCTTATGGTATTCTGATGGTATATGCTCTGCTTTTTCAGTGCTACCTCTTTGACATGCAAAGGGATTTTATTGTGGTGATATGTCTAGATGGGATCTCTATTTTAATCATACGGTTTTCTTACAGATTGTCCATGAATGAAACATGATGGACAGATTCCAAAACCCTTAATGGGTAGTGGATATTCAGATGATGAAGGTCTGCAGACTTCTACCCGATGGCCCTGTCACATTCCCATTGAAATAAATGTCAAACTCCCACAAATTTAGGAGTTCTTAATTTTTGGCACTTGCATGATGGGAGATACTTTCCTAACGGCTATCTTGAGGGCTTGTGTTGGGACTGACTTGGAACTGCTTTTTGCCTGAAGCTCCTGAAGGCATGGATGGGTGGCTATTGGAGGTGGAGCGGGATAATTTCTTTTACAGGAAAAAGGTCTTTCTTTAAAATTTAATCTCTTGATTTGGTTGTTTGTGTAACTGTCATCCTGGAAATAACCTGCAGGTTTTCCTCTGCCTTTCATTTTAGGATGAGCCGAGTGTGCCTTACCCTGTTATCAGCAATGGTGGCTCAGGGGCCAGATTCAGCAAGGGATGTGTATAGCCATTTTGATTTCAATAATAAGTTTCTGCCTGGATTATTGAAAAAAAGATGTAAGAAGGTAAATTAAGCTGCTGTGTGCCATGAAATGGTATGCCATGGCTCCATCAGTTTTCCTCCACCAAGTTGCGAAAGTCTCTTTGCCGTATTTTCGTCTGCAAGAACTTAACTCTTCCTTCCTGTCCTGTGTCAGGCTGAAATGCTTCTTGATTGTTTCTAACTGGCAGCAGAACTGATCTATGGGGCAAGAGCCTTCCATCTGCTTACATAGGAAATCCTCAGGGGATGTTTCTGAGTGTCTGCAATAGTGGGAGAGCTGGGCTGCACCCTTGAGGTATAGCTTGCTTCATTTTCCATCCAGTGCTGGTCTTTCTTATCTTGCCAGGGTGCAGAGCTCCTCAGGATAACCTCGTTTTTACACTGCTTTGTAGAATTTACTGCAAAGCATCAAAGTGCCTTGTCTGTTTCTAATAAGCTGTGGTGAAATATAAATGTATAGTTTCTGTGGGCTACCCTTTTAATGTCTGAAGTGGAGTGAAAAGGATGGTAAACTTCTGAAAACTATTCAGTGATGTTTTTGGTAAGAGCTTGTTCTTTTTTCCAGTGTGTGGATTGCAGTTTGGCCCACTGAAATAAATGGAGGTTCTGCAGTTGTAGAAATGGAAAGAGGATTTTACCCTGTACTAATACAGGCAGAGTAATTGCATTTGCAGATATAACCAGGAGGTTTAAACAATCTCTTGGCAGAAATCCTTAAGGAGGATATGGAATTGAGTAGAAAAAGTCACTCTTTTTCCAAAAGGAACTATTTCTTGTTTCCTCTCTGTTTGCTAAAAATAATCAGGGTTAGCCTGAACCAGTGTTTCAGAACAGGGCTATTTATATTTAATTCCAAATACAGGTGTTTTATAGATCAAATACTGTTTTCAATGCTGATTAGATTGTTTCTAGTTTTTAAAGATGACTTGCAGAATAAACTTACACATTTGTGCTGGGTTGGTGCCATCTGTGGTGACAAATGAGACTGTAAAAGGTGCTTTCGGGGAGAAAGGTGTGTGTTTCTATTTTGCCTACTACTTGATTGCTTTATATATAAGCAATTTTGGGAATGTCAGATTTCATGGGTTTTGACCTTACTACAGCAGTTGTCTTTAGGAGTACCTCCGCCCCTTAAATTAAAATGCTTGGATGTAGGTAGTCTTTTGACCGCAAGCTTATTGGATACACAGATAAGATACAAGGAAGAAAGTTTCCATAAACGGATTGAAGATCTTACTCTTGCTCAGCTTTCAGTGAAATTACTATGTCACAGCTGGCTATCAGAGGTGAATTTTTAATATAAAAATATCAGGTCCAAAGCTTACAGAAAATTTTTACTTATTTCTCTTTATTTCTTCTTTCAACCCTTTCATGAGTCACCTTTGCCTTATGTTTGGCCTAGTCACTATCTTCTTTCAGGCATTTTTACATGAAACTTAACTTTGCACAGAAAGTCTCAAAAAATTAGAAATCATGTTCATATCCTATGATCGTTTTCTAGGCAAAGCTTTAATTTCTTCCACTGTGCCTGAATCTGTAGTTATATGACATATTAGCCCCTTTCTAAAAAGTGGGTTGGGGTTTTTTTTCAGCCAGTCTTGGTTGTGTGACCTGGGTAGTAGCTGCATGAGCAGTTGTGGTAGCTAAGAGATGGGTGTAATGCAGCGCAGCTCAAAAATGGCAGTTAGCAGCAGGGGTCCTCAAGGCTGGCACTGCTCTGGAGGCCTGTGCAGTAAGAAATCACAGCAGCACTACTGCCATTACCATTCTTGAGTATTTTTGTGAATTCACCAGTGTGCTGAGTGGTGTAGAACTGAGGGTGTTCAGCAATGTGTGTACAAGGGTTTGGCATGAAAGTACTGTTAACATTTTATTCTTTTTTGTTTGCGGCCTATCTTGTATATTGAGAATTGAAAAATATGTGAACTAGGACACCTTTCTTTTTTGTTTTTAACTTTAACAGACTGTGATCTGCTTAATGCAAGTTTTTCAAATGAACAAACTGTGGATGTATTGCATAAAAATACATGTGTATGCCTGTATGCAACATGTTTATAGGAGTTGTTTTGTTTACCTGTTTATAGTACTTATAGTGCAGTATTAATTTTGCAGTTGTGTACAATCTGTATGCTAACAGTGCCTTTTATGTTTTCTAGGGGGGACCTGATGTCCGCATGGCTTATATTCAGTTTGCTCTCTCCTTTTTAATTGCTGGTGACAATGCAGTCTTGACACAGGTGCTGGAATTAAAAGGTACTTCACAACTGCTTGTGGTTTTTTGTGTGTGTTTTTTTTTAAAGGCAGAGTCTCTTATAGGTGATAAGAAATACAAGCTAATTCAAAATGTGAACTAGTTAAGCAGCACTAATAAGATACAAAATACGTATTTTTAATCTTATTAGCTGAAAAGCTTTAAACTTCTTTAGCGTTCTAGTGAGTGTCTCTTCTGCTTGAGAGTCATGTTTGCTGTCTGCAAAAATAGGAAGCCCATGGTGGCAGAGATGTAAAAAAGGTAAACGTAATATAACTTTGAGCCTGTAGATTCAGTAAGCAGAAAAAAACTTTATGGCCTCCAGCCTTGCTCATAATACCATAATAGTGGATATGTTGCATTAAAAAATATTTTAAAAGTGTTAAAGACTGTGCATACTTTAGTATCTTTTCTGTCCTCATACAGGACAACTGTTGTGTACGCCATTAAACTGCTTTTTTGTCAACGATTCAGGAGAGCAGTGTAATGTGCTTTGCATCCTTTATGGAGGCATTACATGGGAGTGCAGTCCAGGAGTATGTTACACCATGTTTAGAGAAGGGGGTCAAACTGGACTGACAAAAAACAGGATCCAGAAAGTTGAATCTTACATATACTTGATTAATACTTGATTCTTTATGTGCTGAAGATAACATAAAATTTTTGTTGACTTTAGTGGTTTGAAATCTACTGCTGATTTTTCTCAAGCTGTGAATTGTGACCTTTGGTAAGGCTATGAAAGAATTCAGAAAAGATCTAGAAATACTCTAAAAAGGAAAAAAGTAAGTCTTTAGCTGGCAGCCATTCATTTTGTCTATGGTAAGGGAATGAGAACAGGCCATAACTGTTTACTTCTGTTGTTCACGCTACCCTGGCGGCTGCTGATCTCCTTTAACTACTCGCAGTTTTTCAGTTCTTTTAGATCAGGGAATGGCAGTGCACACCTAGGCCCAGTCAGCACAGCTGGCTTTCATTCTTCAATAAGATACTGAACTTCTCTGATGTTCTTTAATTTTGGGGTGCCCAGCCAAAAGATAATGCGTGTGGTTGAAGGTGGAACCTCCAAACATTTGAAAATCACTAAACAATTGTGAGTCCTTCAATGGAAAGATAGGCATTTACTCAATTTTAAGTACTGCATAGCACATTAGGGCCCGAAATGTATTTGAAGTTGACAGATGCTGTTGCAATAAGTGTTAATAACCAAGTGGCAAATTAGCTAGTTACCGTGAGAGTGGGTTTGGCAGCATTACTTGTTCATCACTTAAGTTACAGACACATTATCCTTCTGAACTCTTGATTGCAGCCATTTGGTTCACCCTTAAATATAACAGCAAGGTAAATAATATGACATTGAAGAGAAATGGGTATGAATTCCCTGAAGCATTTTAGTATGAAAATAGCTTTCACATTTTCACTTAACATCTGAAATGGCTTCTTAGATTTCATTCCAGATATTTTTCGCTCTGAAATAAAGGAAGACAAAGTTTCTACTGTCAATCTTCTACTTTCCACACTGAGAACTAAGGTATGATATGCCCTTGAAACTGCGTTGTCTCTTGTTTTCTGTTTTCTTTGCTGCTGGAAACAGTTTTGCAGTAATTTCTCATAAAATGTACAGCTCTCTAAGATGTTGGCACTGTGCTGCTGCTGAAAGTTTGTGAGTGCATCCATTACTGATAATATTGAAGGTTGATAGCTTCACTGTATTACTGTTTCAGGACTGAAGCTTGTTATGCTTTTTAAATGCCCTCTTTTAAAGGAAGTCATTGTATAGCTTGTACTTGGATGCTAATTTCAGCTCATCTTTAGTGTGTGGTGTCCAACAGATTCCCGTTGTTTCATGGGTTGTGATTGCATCAGTGCCGAGCCTGAAGGTCAAAAAAAACTGGAGTCTTTTTGGTGGTTCCAGTGACAGTAAGATTGGTCCTTTGATTAATATCTCTCATGCCGAAACAGGGAGGGCAGCTGGGTTTGACTAGGTTTGTTAGCTCTGAACTAGGTAATGACATACAATCTTTCCAGGAGAAGAAGGATTTTGTGTGTTTTTAGTATGGGGATTTTGCCATGAAATGGATTTCTAGGAGCTGCTTGGTTGCAGTTGAAGGGTGTGGAGTACCATTCCCCAACCACTCTTGGCAGGGCTCTGTTGACGCCACATCCTGTGGTCCTGGTTAGCTGGTCTTTGGACTTGCTTACTGTTAGGACAGCAAAGTTTCTGCTGCAGGAGATAAATTCAGTCAAAGGTATTTCTTAGTGGGGTAGAGGAAAAGGTAAGTTTTACCATAAAATTGTCTTCCCAAAATCAGAGAAGTTTTTGTGAAAGAAAGGGTACGTACCACCTGCTGTCAGAAAGTGCTGTTGGAGAGGTAAGTCTGCTCCTCTTTGAAGTTGTTTTTCTGATTCTTTCATAGCAGATAGAAATAACTTCGTGATACAAACTTGATAGAGTTTGTGAGATAGAAAACTTGAAAGCAGGAATCGCTAAAACTTGTGAGAGTTGGTTTAGTCTCAATTGCCTTTCCTGTGCTCTGTTCCTTTAGCTTCTGAGCACGGCATTGCCTCTTTCACTGTGATACACCAGCTCATTGCTACTGTGGGTACAGCAACTGCACCCACCAGAGATTTATTTTATTTCTATAAAAATGTTTTAAAAAATGTTTTTAGTTCCAGTATCTATGATTTTTGAATCTCTGTTTTGAATTACTGTAGCAATGTTGCATAAGCTGTTGTATGACTGATAGAGAGAACGAAGAAAACATAGTTTCAGAGTTAGAGTGTAACCTGTCCTGGTTCCGGCAGGGACAGGGTTAATATCTGGCACAGCACAGGTATTCCATACCACATGATGCCATGCCCAGTATTTAGGGGGGAGCTGGCCGGGGAGGGGAGTTCCCTGTTGGGGAGCAGGCAGGGACGGTCAGGGTCCGGGTCGGTCGGTGGTCGGTGGGGTGCGCGGCGGTACGGTACCCCTATTTGTACATTCCTCTGCCAGTACTATTGTTGTTGTTTGCCGGTTTTTCTTTGTTGTTCTGTTAAATTGCCTTTATCTCAACCCATGAGTTTTTGCCTTTTTATTCCAATTTTCCCTCGCTGCTGCGAGGGTTGGGTGAGCGGCTGAGTGGTTCTTTGTGCCGGCTGAGGCCAAACCACGACATAACCATAACAGCCTGCCTCAGACTTGGGCTTTTCACAACTGACAATTTAAAGGCGAAAATATTCTTTAATTTTTCTATTGCAA
Organism: Chionis minor; assembly: GCA_013398295.1. NCBI lineage: Eukaryota > Metazoa > Chordata > Aves > Charadriiformes > Chionidae > Chionis > Chionis minor. The sequence continues at coordinate 294,950 of VZSF01001524.1, forward strand.
TAACCTTGGAAGATGAAGAAAAAGGGAAAAACCTAGCATTTAAATGTAAAATAAACCTCCTTGAGGCTTTGTTTTCTAAATTAAGATTTTCCCGTGTGGAAATCATCCATTATGTACTGTTACGTTATTGATGAAACCTAGCACACTCTATGACTCCTTCAGTTTAGCAAGGAAAATGAGAATTAAAAAAATGAGGACCAGAGAAAACAGTAGGAGAGCTTTTGAGAATTTCCTCCACGGTGTTTTCGCTCTCATTCAAACTTCATCTGTGGCAGGCTTTACCATCTCTACCAGCAGGTTTCCATGATCGTAGTCTGTGGCTGTGCTACTCTAAATATGTTCTGTGCTGTCCTGTTCAGCATGTGCAGTGTTTGTGTAGAGTCCTATGGCTTCAACTGTATCAAGATGGGAGTAGGAGCGTGTGAAAGAAGTGTTAACAGGACAGTGAGAACCTTTTGCCTGCTGTAATGAGGAGACTGAGCTGTGTGTATATTAGAAGAATGAAGTGTATTGCTAATTTGCCATTATTTCATGATAACTTGCAATAAATAGAAGAGTTCTCTGTTGGTTTTTTTTCTTGTTGTTTTCAGGTGGTTCAAAACAAAAGCATCACCAAAACCCAGAAAGTGCGCTTTTTTACTGCAGAAGTGTTGATTCACATCGCTTCACTGTACCGGTGGAATGGGATTACTGATGTCAGGCCAGGGGAAGTAAAGGTCTGGTAACTTATTTCTTTGTAGCTCCTAGTCCTTATCTTGCCTTCCCCCCAACCCTTGCATCCCACAGGTTTTGAAGTAGCTCCCAGTTACTCTTAACCTGGATGACCTCAAGAAGAGGGATCTGCTGAGGCTACTTAAAAAGATACCCTGACTTTCTGCTGCTTCTCACTGCTCGAGGAGGAGGGTTTGTGTCCCCTCCCAGATTACCAGAACTGCAGTGCAGATCTGTTAACCAGAGAGAAATGGGGCTTTTGGGTGCGAGTACTGCATTCCACTGCCTGCGCACACTTCTGTCTCTGTAGGAGTATACATTGGAAGCAATGTTCTTGCCATATGCCTTATTCCCATCCTACATGGTGATCTAATGTGAGAGCTAAACTCCCAAGATGGTTGCCCGCCTTTTCAGCTTGCATTGTTTGAGAGGTTGGCAGGGTTTCTGAGGGCTGAGCTGTTACTGATTCTGCTGGTCCACGAAATCACATTCCTAAGGTCATAGATGATCAGATGAGGCAAGGATCAGGGCCAGAGCTGCTGGGTGTGTGTTAGTACTGCAGATGTTTTGTCATCCTCTCATAAATAAGTTACTTTTTTGCTTTTTTATTTGTCTTAATCATGTAATCTCTGGTTTCCCCCCTTTCACTATGGGAATATCTAAGGCATGGCTGTAAGCCCAATGCAAAGCAGTAGAAAGACTGCTATGCTTCCACTGGGTTTTGGCTGCAGACTTTTCATCTTTGTGTTCATTAGCGCTTGATCTTTAGAGGCCAAACCATTCTTCTTCAAAACTTCTAACACTGAACAACTGTCTTCTTACCCGTCCTCTGCTGGGTGTTTATGCCTATGCCACACCAGTCCTGATATATTGTAAACACATTTTGGAGGAGAACTGTTTCTAGTAGGTGTCTGTTTGGAGCTATGCAAATACATGACTTTGTTCATAAACATGCATTTCACTTTTGAGCAATTTTAAATTCTTACAATTCCATGCAGTCCTTGTGAGTCACGTGGCTTGTGATTTCCCAACGACAATGGTCAAGAGACTTCTCATTCGTAGGGATCTTGAGTTGTGCTGCATGTAAAAGGTTAATCTGGAATCTGGACTAAATTTTTTTTAGTTTTTGCTTGACGTGGATATTTGGTAACTTCCATTTTTGTATGGTGACTGTAATGGCATTGATGCCCCACATTTCGCTGAAGCATTGGCATATTTAGTGTGTTGTGGGCTATCCGTCTTTCTTGCCCTGTATTAAATTTGTTGTGTCTTCTGCCAAGTTGGCCAAAAAACCACAGACATGCATGTTTCGCATGCTTTATGCTGGAGATTTCAGAGATTTATTTTTCTGGTAACGTTTCTGAACTTTTTTTATAGTGAACCTGGCCTGCAAGGTTGAAAGTTGGTTATTTTAGATTAAGTACTAGGTCTTTGATGTCAAAGTTCCAGGATGGCCTTGCCCAATTTATGAAAGTTTTCTATCACTACTTTTCTTTAGCTTGACTTTGCTGTATCTTCTTTTGTCTGACTTCTTCGCAAAAGCCCTAAGTAATGCTACGCAGATAGTACATACGTACCTAAATTTGGGAGGTTTGCTTTCCATGAAACAAAAAATACTTAATGTGTTTAATACCAAAATTGAAATCTGTCTTGTTAATCTGAACAAAAGCCAGACTATCTTTTAGCATTTCTGTGTAAAAGGAGCTTCATAAAATTTAGAGAAGAGTGAAACTGATGTAAGATTGTCTTCTGTGATACCAAAAATCAGATGCCTTATTTACTCCTTTCTGATTTTTATAGGTGACTCGAGGTTCTGAAGAGGTGGGAAAGACGATGGTACGGGAACTTGTTCATAATTTCTTAATGGATCTCTGCTGCTCTCTGAAACATGGCATAACTTTCTATGATCCAAGTCTTGGAACTTCTGGCAAGTAAGTCAGCAGACAGCCAAGAGTGTATGTGTGCTTTGCGCTGGGAACAAGGGAGACCTCACTACTTATCTTATCTGCCCTTCCAGGCCTTTGCCAGTAACTTTACTGAATTCTGCTTCCATCTCTCCCTCTTCTGTGGCAGAAGAAATAAATACGTTGGGTTTTATGTTGTTTTTGGTTTTAATTCCCAAGATCAAACTATTGGATCTCCTTACACCTCTGTGTACTATGGTAGAGAGTGCTCTGCGCTATTCACAGGGGCTTAGGCAATAGTCATGTTTCTCTGAGCCATCTCCATGAGTAACTAGATACCAAGTCCCTTACTGCAAGGTATGGTTTTAGAACATAGATTTTTTTGGATGCGACAATAAAGCATCAAAGCTGCAGTGTTAGCCAGAGGGTGGTGAAATATCTAGTCTAATTTACATTTTGTAGAACCAGACACAGTTTATCCCAGATTTTGGCAAAATGCCGAGATTGATTTCAGTAGTGAGAGAATTTGGCCTGCAACATCTAGTCTGGAAGCACCTATTTGCCCTGCTGTTTCCTTTTGTTAGCTAGCTAAAATACATGTGCACTAAGATTATGACTGATAGAGAAAATAATTGAGACTCTTGTAATTCCATGGAAGGATTCTTACAGGGTGAATTTATGCTTCATTAGCTGGGTAAGAAAGGTAGTAGATTGTGGTAGCAGGTACTAATACTGACTGGTGCTAGAGCAGGTTGTTTCTTGCTTTGAGCAAAATTTTAACTGGTATTCATCTGGCATCGGTACTATTCTCACTTTGTTTAGGGACATACAGAAGAAAACTTGGAAAAAAAACCCCAAAAAACTGAAAGACCACAGAAAATACTTCCAAATTAAATATTAAGTTTTAATTCTACATTTTTAGCTTTGTGAAGTTTGGTTAGAGTATTTCTGATACGTTGTGGTTGTAATTAAAAATAATTACTGTTTATCCTGTAGGTAACTTGGAGGTAAATGCAGTTCTTACTTTTCTGAGTATAAACTCAGAAATTATGGCAACAGTGTGAAAGATCTTGCCTTGAATTTACACAGGCAACAGTTAGAGGAGTTGCAGAGTTAGCATCCTGTGTAAAGTATCAAAACGAGGATTTCTTTTTTAAAGGTTGTTTTTTTTGTCTCCAATAGGGGAGGAAATGTGGTGCTTCTGCGCTTTCTGCTTGGTTTAAAAACTGCAACAGAAGATGAAATGGTTGCTGATCTCATGGTGAATATTCTTAAAGTATGCCCAGATTTATTGAATAGATACTTTAAGGAGACCCGCTATTCCTTTGTTCCTAGAGTGAAGTCAGCTTGGATGGACAATATGAAATTACTCAAAAAGGTAAGGGTATGAATGATGCATGCCAGATCTCCACAGAAAAATGCAGTCCCGGTACTCTCTTTTGTCTTCCAAAAATTGAAGTTGTTTTTGTTAAACAGTAGTGCAGAATTATGCAAAATTGTAGTAGGAAAGATGCTGAAGTCGAATGTTCCTGACCTACAGAAAAGTTACCAAGGCTGTCAAGGAACTTGATAGTAGATTGGTAAGACTGCCTTTAATTGCTTTTATTACAGATAGGTATTATAATGCCATTCCAACGTAAAAGTGATTTCAGTTTGGATACTGTTCAGTAGAGAGCCCAGCCAGCCTGTGGTGTGGCCACGTTAGGTATAAACTAACTCTGAATTAATGAATTTAGCCGAGGTCTTCCTAGTGACAAGGAACAAGATTTAATCAATTTCAGAGGAACTGAGCTGAGGATCAGGGAGTGGGGTTTTTTCGGTGTTATCTCAGGAGCAGCTGTTCTGTATCAGAGGAAACTCACATGTCTGAAGATGTACTGTGTTCACAGCTGTAAATGCACAGTACTTTAGAGTTTATTAAAATCACTAAAAAGCAGATAGGCAGAATATTTCGTAAATAATGCTTCTAAAAACAAACCAGTCCAGCACTGGGGAAGTTAGGTGACTGAATTTTAAGTGAGCTGAACAGGAAGGACTTAATGGTTCTGAAATAACACCATAAATTACTGTAGGTATGTTAGAAAAGAAGCAGCAAGATGCTGTTAAATGTTGAAGATGGTAAATGGAGGGGGGAAAATAGCATCCTGTTTTCTGTAGGTGCTGAGGAAAATAAGCCATGGCTCACAGCCACAGCTGCTTTAAAAAGCATAGACATAGAGCGAGTTGGAAGGTCATTTGATAAAAAGCCATACTCAGAACAGGAGGCTGCGCAAATGCTTAACTGAACTGGGAAAGAAGGAATCGGTGTAAGAAGCATCGGGGAACATCACGTTGATGGTACATTTTTTGAGATGCAGCAACATCAAAGCTCAGGTAGAAAAACCTGTTGTCCTTTTTGAGTTCCTCGGACTCTTTGCTTTAGCTTAAAACAGGCAAGTAGGATCTGTAGTCTGTTTGTTGAAAAGAGGTGGCCTTTAGCAAGGGTGCAGGTTGCATACAGATGTTCCGTTTAGTTGAACAGAGGTTGGGGGGGTGCTCTGTAGCATTTCTGCTTAAAAATTGATATTTAGTGTTGTCACTACTTTTGACAAGTCAAAGCCCTTCTGTGAAATGCTCCCACAAAGAAGCTATTAAATTTTTATTTTTATTTCAGATTTATGAGGCTCAACCAGAGATTTCCAATTCTTTTAAGACTTCAGAGTTTATTCCTCTTCCCAGATTGCTTTCTATGGTGATGGTAACAACAGTCCCTGCAGTGTGCAATAAAATAATGTTCACCCAAGGATTAAACGTAAGAGGAGTCTATAGTATTTCAGTGGAGTTTTCTGTCTGAATTAATACTCTTTGATTTAAGTATGTGATAATCCAAGAAGTTTCTTAAGTTGGCTAATTATTTGGTTGGTTTATATTTTCTGTCCTGGCATAAAGCTGGCTTGGGGAAGCACTGGAAAATTAATTAAAACCCATTGATACTGCTTCCAAGAGCCATTCACAAGCGCCAATTCTGCCAGTGCTCACTAGTGCACTGAAAACCTACAGATTCTTTCCTGCAAGCCAAGGTTTAGGAAGTAATTAATTTGTTAACGAATTTTAACATCTATTCAGAGTACAGGTTATGTGCAAAGCGTTAAGAGGAAGCACTGAAATGTCATTAATTCAACTACCTTCTTTTAGTTACCCAGTACAGTAGTGAAGCACAGCATACTGTCACTTGTATCAATGGTTCTGAGAAGAGCCTTGAAGAATATTGAGTATTGTTTGAATGAAGAAACTTGGCTCAAGTCAGAAATCTACACACTGTCAATGATGCAGGAATTCGTACAGCTGTACAGAGAAGCCATCAGCAAGGTACAAAATAAAAAGAAAATTGGGGCCTTACATGAGTCATTTTGCAGTAGATAACTGCTCCTCTGTACTTTCTTCCCAAGTGGTTGTGGCCTGGGAGCCAGGAGAGAGTAGCTTTGGGTAGGGGGAGAGGAATGCTGCGGGTTACAAGGTGCTAATAACTAGTGTGGTAATAGACCATGTTTCCTAACAAACCTGTCTGATAGAAATGCAAATAAAATTTTGTTATGAGACAAATTTGTAACATTGGCAGCTATTGTGCTGCTAATGAATTCCAAGAGCAGGCTCAGAACCAAATTCTCCTGGTTCAAAGAAATTGTAGGCAGCAGACTTCATTCGGAGTTAGAACTTACTAGACGAGGTAGCACTTGGGGTGAAAATACACTATGAGGATAAAGAACAGAATGTAATATTTTTATGGGAAACTTTTCAATATAATGTTCTTTCCAATATTTATGTTCTGCAGAAGTTAAATATGCTAATTGATTTCAGATCTTTTTCCAATTGCATACAAGATCAGTTACAAACTTTGTGAAGAGCAGCAAATCCTCTTGTTGGCTGGTTGTGAATAGCTTTGTCTCATGCAGGAGAGTTGCTGCAATTTACTCTTTCTGCTTGTAGCTCTTACCAGACATGAACAATATAGTGGCTGCCTGGCAGTCCCTTCTGAAGCAAGGAAAAGAACACCATGATGGCCAACAGGAGAAAAGGGAAAGCGATATCTCCACCGTGAAGGCGATGACTGAGACAGCAGAAGTGGCTGAACAGCATGGTAGGCAAAGCAGGTGGAGTTACCCCTTCTCACATGTGCGTGAATGGATATTGTAAAGTCCTCATCCCATGTGAGGTAGTTAACTTCAGCAGAATCCAGATGTCACTTGTGCATTTGCTATTAATCTTTGCTTTCTTCAGTTCTTTGGGCAGTTTAATATTCTGGCCAGTGTCGAAATTGCCTGAGAACGCAGTTTGACAAATAGGCTGCCATTGCTACAAGGAGGTTAAGCAATTTGCCTTTCTGCTGTCGCAGAATCACAGAATGGTTGAGGTTGGAAGGGACCTCTGGAGGTCATCTTGTCCAGCGCCCCTGCCTAAACCTGGTTGCCCAGGACCATGTCCAAACAGCTTTTGAATATCTCCAAGGATGGAGACTCCAACAACCTCTCTCTACGGCAAGGGCACATCACTGGCTTGTGTTCAACCTGGTGTCCTCTAGGACCCCCAGGTCATTTTTTGCCAAACTGCTTTCCTGTTGGATGGCCCCCAGCATGTACTGATGAATGGAGTTATTCCTCCTCAGGTACAGGAGTCTGTAATTCCCCTTGTTCAACTTGACCCTCCTGTCTGTGACCATTTTATGCTAGGAGGAGTATTTTGCAGCCTCACAATAAAACAGGCAGAGAAACTGATATGCCTGAAAAATAATTTTTTGAAGGATTTTAGTTTGGCCAAGTTATTTTACCATGAGATCATTTTTTTGAAGTAGGTAGTTACTGTGGCTACACAAACAGTTGTGTTGCTGTATGCAACACAGGAGTGAAAACGTGCAAGTTTTGGAAGAGGGAGAAAGGGTTGAAGTAAAGGCTTCAGTTTTCCTGTCTTGAAACCAGCACCCCTCCTGAAGGACTTGCTTTCATAGTCCCATTGCAGGGAACTGGAAGTTTCAGTAGTCCTTGTAGCTTGGCTAGCGGCCTGCAATGTTTTACTTATAGGGGGAAGATAAATCTACGGCCAGTTTCCTGCCTTTCTCAGGGCATATTCCACAGTGGGACTTCCTGGAGCAGAGAGTTTTTCAGTGTATGTCCTTCTGTGCGTGACTTTGGGCAGCAAAATCGTTGTCAACGCTGACACTCCAAAGTAGAGTGGTGGCTGAAACCAGTGGAGCAGCTGGTCTCAAGTACTATAGCTGTAGTTTCTCTGCATAGTAGGGCGATAATACTGTATCACTTGCTGTCAGCTCACCTTTTACAGCTTTATTTGCACTGTGGCCGCTAAAGAATTCTTTTTTAATGAGAGTTGAGACTTGGGCAAACAAAGGCAAAGTTTATGCGTGGCATCCATCCAGTTCTGCATGGCTCCCTGAGGGAGACCCAGTTAACAGGAAAAAAGTAGGTGTTGGAAAAAAGTTTTGGCTGCCCTTCGTTTATTTTCCTTCCTTTCATTAGTGACTGGATAACAAGTGGTTTTTATGCGTCCTTATGTTATAAACTAAAAGAATATGTAGCTGCTGAAATAGTTTTTCCTAAGAAATAAGTAGCTGCCTTAACTGGGGTTGGTGTAACTGTCATACAGATATTTGTTGTCTTCCTCTTGCCAAGAGTTCACAGTGAGAAAGCATTATTTTGAAAGAGAGATGGGAAAGAAAGGAACTTTTAAGTAACAAATTTGTAATAAATGAGTATACTGTCTTCTGCAATTCCCCAGTCAAACCTACCTGACATTAGGTAAAATAGTGTCCCAGCAGCATGACCGTGTCCTTGCCTTCACTTTTTTCTGTTGTTCAGCCTTAAACTGAACAGTAGTGGGACTGATTGGATTCTTATAGTGAGTGTTTAAATGTTGAGATTGGCTTTTGTATGTGGGAGCACTTTAGAATCAAATTACAAATAACAAATGGCAATTTAAGCTCCAAATAAGCTGGTTTAGTTTTTAAAATATTTACACAGGAATGCTATGGAAGGAAACTGGGGATTCCATTTTTTTTTGTTTCTTCTTGTAAATGGGGAAGATAACTGATCATTTCATATGCAAGTCTGTTGGAAATGCAGTAATTAATTCTCATGTTGGATAATGCTAAATTGTGCTCCCTTGGTATGAAGGAAGGAGAAACTAATTATGTAAACGCTTTGTTTAGGTTCAGATGATGCTGAGACACTGTTTCTGAAAGCTGCATTGCTTCAGGTCATATGCCTTTACCAGAAGGTTGTGCCCCACTTGGTAGCACGGAGCAACTTTGATTTTAGCAAGCTGCTGAAAGGTATGTGATAGGTATTTCTGTTATCTTCATGTCTTTCTCTGGCTGTTTTTGAAGTCCACAGCAGAAGGGCATGTTTGCTTTTCTGTGTAGATAGGGAAAGGCTGTTGTTTAAAAGTAACCCATTTTAGTTTCTTCATTGTGTTGGCATTTATTGTTGCTATTTCTGCAGTGCTCTGGCACTCTGCCCTCTTAAATTCCATCGCTGCTCTGCTACACTCAGCTGTTGAAAGTGGTAGGTTGCCCTACAGTCTTCCTCTTCGTGTGTCATATTCTTGCAAAAATTAGGTCTTTATGGGGTTTTAATTCTAATGTTTCTGAGGAAGACTTATGTCCAACTCTTAATGAGATTTCGGTGTGTAATTCTCCTAGACCTATGTCAACAATCCAATACAAGTAAGTTATTTCCAAAGTCGTCTTAGTTGCAATGACAGATTATTTTTTTTTAACAGGATAGTTCATAGAAGGTTTGGGGTGGGGGAGAAACACATACCAATTCACCAGTCTCCTCTAGAAAGTCTTGTAAATATTCAAGTATTTTTTCCATTTTCTGTGTTTTGAATTACTTTATCACAGTTTGGCAGTATGTGGGGAGAAGAACAGTATTCTGTATGCTATTATCTCCTGTGGAAAATCTGTATAAGGAAGCACTTTACCAGTGTTGTACTTTTGTCTCTGATGTCATGTTCACAGAGGTTATTCCTCTTCATGCAGCAGAAATAAACACAGACATTCTGTACCTGCTTAATGCAGCAAGGATGATGAGCTACAAATTATGGTCTGTGGGCAAGATGCTCCAATACTGCTTCTAGTACAATAGATACAGTCATTTAAAATTGGGAATGGAGGAGAGACCAAAATGTTGTTTGGGCATCATTGCTGTCTGTGGGCCACTAGAGCTTGTCGTCCACCAAACTAGAATAACTGTATTTTAGGCAGGTCTGGGATGCGTAAGAATGGGAGTTATGTAAATGCCTTAATTAAAGTTTGCCGGGGCAAAAATGGGCTTTAAACAAAAAAGCCCTTCTGAATCAACTGTCTCATGTGTGAGGTTCCCCCCCCACCTCTGTCAAAGCATATTTAATTAGCTTGTATACTTGGTGACTCACCAAATCACATGTCCTGTTTACCCTGTTATTTCTTGCATTGGTCTGCTTTTTCAAAACGGATGAAAGGCAGGACACCTTTTTATGAGGCAGAAGTCTCTTTGTTTTGTTACAGTATAATAAAATTAAAAAGTTTAAAAGAGTGGAAAATAAAATGTCATTCTCAAAACCAAATGTAATGAAATGAGCCTGGATATTAATTTTGGTGCAGATGATATGGTAGAAAATGATGGTGCAAATTAATCTTGAAACTTTGCTCTCTCAGATGCCAGCTTGAGAGTTCTATCATTCCTTCCCCTCACCCTGATCGAAACATACACTCCAAAGGCAGCATATTTTTCTACCTTGTAGCAATATGTGCTTTACACAGCTGGTACGGTTTTATTGTTTGATCTTACCGTTGGCTAGACTTTGTAGTGATGCTGCATTTTTAAAATTTATCGTTTTCTCTCTACTGTGAACCGTAAAGATACTACACAGACAATGAAAAGCACACTGAAACCAAAGCTTTATACAGCTGATCTCTGTATATAACTCAACTGCAGTTAAAGTGTGGGCAGGACAATTTTTGGAGCACACCGCGAGGGTCTCTGCACAGCTATGGACTTGTAAGGTGAATAATTCTGAGGCTATGTCAAAGCAGTCATTGTGAGCAGATGATAAGTGATGCAGGGAGAGACAAGTGTAACTTCAGTTGCCTGTAGCAGATACTATAATAGTGTAAGCATTAAGATCTGTTGTCAATTTAAATTCTGTATTTTGGTCTCCAGTTTATCCATGCTCTTTACTTCCTGTAGGACACAGCTTTTTAGGGCCGCTGAGACTGATAGAGTAGATTTTGTATTCCCATGCATGAGCAATGGCTTGTGCCAGGGGCAGGTGTTAGACTCTCCATTCTGAGGGCTGGATTCCAGCCTTAAAGTGGCCAAACATAATCGTAGTGTGTCTGGGGATCTCATGGTCTCAAAATTTGTGGATTGCCAGCTTATCTCACAGTGGTGGTTTGAAACCCTTAATTATTTCTGTTCCGGAAATCTCAGGAAGATAGACCAAAATAAAGTTGATCGTATTGCTTTCAAACCTCAGGTATCGTCACTGAAAAGGGCCTCCGAGAGGAGGTCCCTCCTGTTCTGCAGCACCATATACTGAAAGTAGCTTTGGAACTTCCTGCAAATAAATTTGCCTGGTTCAGAGTACAGGTAAGAGACTTCAAGGCAGATCTATGTTTCTTTGGCCTGTTGTCCTCACATCTTTACATCCAGCACTGCCTAGTTTTAAACTAGTTACATTCCAGTCATTTTAAGAGGTGACCCTTTTGCAAAACCAGGAAGAATTATAGTCCTAGCATTAGTGAAGAATCCTTTCTGAGCTGAAAAGCTGTTCTGCAAGGATGGACATTTTTGCCTCCCTGAAGAGGGCTGGATGAAGTTCCTTCAGCTCTTCTTATCCTGAGAAAGGGGCAAGAATGAGAATCTGCTGGTTTCCACTTGACTGGAAAGCCTGAGATTTCAGACCAAGGAAATAAGCCGCTGGTGGGAGCCATCCCACCTATTCCTGCGGAAGACTGGCATTTGTTAAGGCTTCCTCTCCATGGTTACTGGAAACCTTCAGGGCCTCGCTCTCTTCTTTACTGCAGGCCTGTAAGGTAAGAGCGCTGTAGAGCACCTGCTTCTCATGTCTGGAGAAAAGAGTGGGCCCAGCTTTGGGCGGAAGCAGAGACCCCATGGGTGTTGTGACTGTGACCCTGCTTTGTAGGAGATTTTCTGTGCTTTCCAGTTGGCCATAAAGGAAAACTGAGGAGAGTTAAGAGCAAGCAAAGGAAAACCTGGAAACAGGCAAAGAAGCTAATATATTTTCTTGTGGCTTTACCCTTCTAGTATAGACAGGTTTTAACAGGAAAGATAAAAGCTAATTCTGGCAGTGTTACAGAGGGCAGATGTTAGACATCAAATGCAAGTCAGCGAGAAAAGCAGGGGAGGTAGCTGAAGGATCATCCATTTGATGTTCACATAGCGTTCAGCATCCCTGTGACTTGCATTGTTCTCCTATTCTTTGGGGATCAGTCTCGTAAATGATTGTATTTCTTACTCAGACACTACTTGTAGGAAATCTGAATTCCTGGGGAGAACAGAAATAGAAGTAGGATGGATGTTGCAGAGGAAGGTGGCTTTATCTTGGACCCTTGTATTGGTGTTTCTGTTACCCCTATCTTCTTCCACTTTCCAGAAAAAAACGTTGTACTCAATTTCCCGGCTCACTGCAAAGTAGTATAGATGATCCCATCTGTTTATGGCCTTGGTATTTAAAGGTCTATAAAATAATATACTTTTATTACATATCTGCTTCAGTGCAACATAATCCTGTACAGTGTTGCAGTACCAGGGGAATTTTAATATATTTTTCTTTCAGGATGCTTCTGAGACAGAGAAGGTATCTGGTGAAAAATCAGTATTCTATTTACTGATGAAAATGTTTGTTACAAGTAACCATTCTCATTTGAAAATTTCAACCAAAAAACTGATCATCAAGGTAAGTGTTTGATCTGAAATAGCAGGATGTTCACTATATCTCATTAATGTAAAATTTCTGTGTTCTAAAATTTTTCTTAAAGCTGGTACCTTTACTGCATGGCCACTGTGTGGCCAACAGTTGTCTTTCCCGTTTCCTGTGACTGTTCTTGGAAATTGCTGTAAAATAACTACCTATTAGCTAAGTATTTGATGAAAGTAAATGCTGTCAAATGAATTGCTGCAGCAGTTGATGAAATAGTAAGAAAAATGTCTTTGATGTTTGCCTGCCCTCCTTGGGCTGAATTAATTTCAATGCTGTAGTAAACTGATGTAGTTTATACACGTAAAGGTCTTAGCATTGATCAAGAAGAGATTATTTTTGATCTTTCTGTTTTATCCTCGTTTAATCTGTATGTCATCACTCTAGCATTCCTAAAACCTTAGCTAGTTTGCTCTGGCCTTGCGAAATAGACCTGTTTGTCATGGTCTGAGAGAAGCTCTGGTGCAAGGAGTACTTTTGTCTTAAAAATGAATTAAAATCCCCTTCTGTGCATGTAAATAACTTATCTGACTTTTCTGAAGTGCTGATCAACTGCAAATCTCATGGGGGCACCAGTGGCTATCAGTTCTAGTATTTTTATAAAACTGGGCAACTATCTAAGTAGGGGTAGAGACCTACATTAAAAACAAAACCAACCCAACTGTTCCCCCCGAAGAGAAAATCCAAAAAGCTGTTTGAAGGCCTGAACAGGGCTCCTCATGCAGTGTCCTATAGTAATAGTGGCATACAAGTTTGTATACAGCTTTGTGCTTTTAATTTCTGTATTTAATTTCAATCATAGGGTGCAATTTTAATGTCTAAATCACTATACCAAAGTTACACTGGTTGAATTAGGTTCTAGTTGTCCTTGATCCCTGCAAGGGATTAAAGGCAGGTTGACTTTGTCTCGCAGTAACGAATATCTCAATTAAAAGCTACCCAGTACAGTTTTTCTAGTGTGTTTGGATTCTTTTGCTGAGTGGAGACGTGGGCTGCCTGACTCATTCTTATTTCCTCTTTTAGATTCAGTCCGTTTTGTTTTCCCTGAAGAGAATACAGGAGCAGTGAAGTTAGGGCAGTTATGTCAGCAGAAAGGCTGCTAAGAATAGATGTTAATGAGTGTGTTTTGCTTATTTTTCGACACAGTGGCATATAATTGGAAGGCATGTTTTTGGATTTCACATTCTGTTCCTGCCTGTTTTCATGAGAGCTGCAAGTGTATTTCTATTTCAAGGCTTTGCCAAAAATAGCTAATTATTTAAAAATGAATCCTTTTTTTTCTTTTCTTTCTTCTTTCTTTAAATGAATTATCCTGTCAGATTCGTGTAAGCAGCAGTGTTATTTTTATAGCTGATGGTGGTGTACACAGAGTAAATGTAGAGCAAATGAGCTGTGATAGCTTCCTTTTTATTTTGTGTGTGGGAAAAACAAAGGCAGGACGGATTCATCCTGCATAATTACAGTTATTTAACGTAGATGCCGGAGTTAGGAAGCTGGTCAAGGTTTCTTCTGTGGTTGAGAGCGAGGGGCAGGTGGTTCTACCAAAGTGCAGTTCAAATTGCCTGTCATCTGGATTGTCCTTCAGACAGCCATTCCTCCTCCTTCTCTCCCTCCTCCTCCTTTCTGTCCTTTACAGACGGAGCATGGGGTCACCAAGTTCCTAATTTAGGTGCCTCAAATAAGGGCCTGAATTTAGATAGCGTGAAAGTGGGCAAAAATTTCTAAATATTCTAATGCCTATTACTTGACTGTGGTAAAATTGCATCTATCTCACCACCCACAGCAACTATGAGTATGCCTACGCTTCCTTCTGGACCTTGGCTGTGGCCACAACCCACTGTTCGTTTATTTGACTGTTTACCCATCTGCCCAACGCTTTTAAGCACAGGTAGATTTAGATTTAATTTAGCAGTGATTTTCCTTTGTACGACCTCAGTAGTTTTCAAACCCCCCACGACAGCCTGGTTTTAAGGGTATGGCACTTTTTGTTTCTTGCTCTAACGGTATAAAGATGTACAACCCTCTTAAAGCAGTACATCCTGCTCCCCTGAAATTATAAGAGTAAGATTTACTAATGTGGAGGGAACAAATGCTCTGTGTCCAGGCAACTTCGACCTCGTCAGGGCTTGTGCTGACTGACTGCTGCCAACAGAAGGACTTGAGATGATTGGACCAAAAGTCCTTCTAGCCTTTGTGCTGGCTCTTACCTTTGGCTGTGCCCTGGGGAGACCTTCCTTACCAGCGTGTGAGACAGCATTGTAGTAGCCCCTGTTCCAGAGGACACGTCTTGTGTTCCAGGCTGCGTGATGGGTCAGGGGACACACTAGCTCTGCTGAAGCTCTCCAGCACGTAAGGCTGTTTTGCAGGCTGGGACCCGCGGGTTGGATTAGCCCTGGCCTCTTCCTCTGTGTCCCTGCACCGTAGGACTAGAGAAATGAAGCGGCAGAGAGGCTGCTGCAGTGAGCACCGCTGCGGGTAGCGCAACGGGCTCCAGATCGGTGCACACTGCCCTGGCGTGTGCTGAAGCACGTTCCTGTGCCCTGGGCGCGTGTTAGAAGCCTTGTATTCCAGGTGTGTGGGAATGAACGGTCACAGTGAGATCGCCATGCGCTCGCTGCCCAATCCAGTGCATAGCTGTTGGAAGCGTGCTTGAATGGGGCGCGTGTGGGATCCGTCCCATGCACATAGTCACTGTGAGGGCAGGAACCGAGTGGATTTGTGCTGCGGGCAGCAGGTGAGAGGGGGAGAGGCTCTGAGAAGACAGGAGCAGAGAGAAGCTGCTCTCAGCTGATTTTCCCAGTTGTGGGAGAGTAAGCCATGTGTTGCCTCTTACTTCAGTCATTCTTAAAGCCCTCCTTTCTCTGCCCCAGGACTGCTTCCTGCCCTTTTCCTACAGAGCCTCTGTGTGTCTGGCAGAGCTCAGCGGGTTTCATTTGTCAGCTGTAACATAGTCATGCAGTGCTTTTTAGCACTTTTGCTCAGAGAGCAGTAAGTGAACAGCCATGATGAAGACAGTAGGCCTTGCACCTAGTTAGGCTCAGATCAGATGACACAGTTCTTGGGAGATCTTGGTTTAAAAAATGCATTCAGTTTGACCCTCTGTTACACAGTTAGAGTGGCCCTGGTGAGTGGGGAATAAGGCCTTTTGAGCTATGCTGCTGAGAATGACAAACTTTTCATCAACCTGCTTTTCTCTTTTTCTTTCCAAAAAGAAAACATGAAGTTGCTATACAAAAAGATCTGTGTTTTTTTTGGGTTTTGTATTTCAGTTGGTTTTGGTTTTTTTAAACTCCGTCCCCCCCCCCCTTTGGTTTTCGGACAGGTTTTACGTGACAGTGGAGTGTTTGAGTACACATGGAAGGAACTTTCAGTTTGGCTGGAACACTTGGATAATACAAAAGAAGACAAAAAGGAAGCAGTGATTCAATTTTTGGAAAGGGTAACAACTGTTCAAATTAGCTGGATAAACAATGCCAAGAATAGCATTAATGGAAACTAATTATTTTGTTGCTATTGTTGAGAAACCTGTCAAAGATCAGTGAATGAATTCTGAAAAAAGCAGTGTTTGTAATTCTTCATACAGAGCTAACATCTTTCTTGTCTTGGGTGGGAGGACAGTGAAATGATTTGGTGGAAAATTAAATCCAGAAAGATAAGTTATTATTACAGCGTTGTTGATATAAGGGTAGAGTGTTCTCTGTGTGGGTAGCTCTTACCTCCTCTTAATTTTGGCAGGTATTGCCACATAATCAGACCTGAGTAAATTGTAATCTTTTACAAGGAAAGTTGATATTTCCTGTTTACTTTTCAGGATGTTAAATGCCCAGTGCTTCCTTTTCATTGCAGTTTACCCAGGGACTCAGTCTGTGGTATTACTTCAGGTGCGAAATTGCAGAGGACATTTCTTTTTCCATCAAACCCAGTGTCCCATGTACAGCAGTAACCATAGGCATATTTCTGCATAAGTACATGGAAGTTGTCCTCCTAAAACTTTCCCAGCTTCCAACCACTTTTAGTACATAGTCTTTCTTAACAAGATACTGATCCTGTAAACTTAATAGCCTGTGTGCTTTACATTTCTCTCTCAACCTTTGTTAACAGATCCTGTTGAAACTGGTGACAAACCCCTATCCATATACAGACAAAGCGGCAGATCTTGTTCAGGAAGCCAGCATGCTGCAAGTTAACATGTTTAAACAAGATGCTGATAACGTCAGCATCCCCATCTCTCACATTGACGGTATGTGGTGATTTGCTCAACAACAGAGAACTCCAAGACTTTGTGCTAAGTTCTGTGCAAACTGACAAATGATAACTAGGGAAATCCTGCCTGAGTAAGGACCTACAGGATTCAGCCCTCCAGTTGTATTTAGTATCAGAAGTAGAAGTATGAATTGTAAAGTTACCACTTTACTCCCAAAAATAATTTCTGATGCAGTTAGGCTGTTTTAATAGTATTTTCAATCTCTCTCTTCAGGCTTCTGCAGCAGCATTTTCTAACTAAAATTAAAACTATTACAGTTCCTCTCCCTGGGGCTGCTCATATCTCTTCATCCAAAAGGAGGGGGCTCGGGTGCCCAGGGAACTTTCTTACTCCCAGGAGTACAGCTGGAATTTTGCTACTCCTGCTCTCTGGGGCCAGTCACAGCCCTACTGCAGACAAACTCAAAATTCTGCAGATGTGGACATTTGGACAGCTTATCATGTGCTGGGTGTTCTGCTGTAACAGTCCATGCATAGGATTTTGCAGTACATAAATGTAAGATCATTGAAATGGTTTAATACTTGGTACCAGATGGATAAGTAGCCTTGAACTGACTGTATTACAGAGATATGATGTCAGCCATCGAATACATGGCATCTTTTTTGTATGTTAAAGCTGTCTTTCTTTCATGACCAAGATTTGGTTTTCTGACTGTATAGAGCTGAGAAACTCTTCAAGGACTGCTCAGAATGTTCTTTGAATGGGGAAATGGCTGCTTCTTTTGTGCTTCCTCATAGACATTTCCTGTCACTGTTATGCTCTGATCATCTTTACCTAATGCCGTAGTGATAGCAGTAGGTGATGCGCCTCTTCCCATCCCTTACTTCTGTCAACTGGACAGCAATGTTAAAAGGCCAAAAGTAAAATTAAGCACACAGTAAGAGACAGTTATTTTTATAGTTGCATTTGGAGTTACATAGACAAACAAATGTGTCTTCCATCCTTTTTTCTGCTCTGGGAATTCAGAAGCTGCCTTGTACTCCTGGAGTGTTGGATTCTACCTGCATTGTTTTCTAGTTGGTCTGAATCCTCTGCTTACGTTTTTTTCTTCACTTAATAGATGTCCTGGATATGGTGGATGTCCTAATTGAGGGCAGCGATGGCTTAGATGAAGAAATTGGGTTCACTTTAAATGAAGACATGATTATCCAAACATTTCCATTCAGTGCTGTTGTCCCAGCTGCATTAGAAGCCAGGAATACACTCTTGCTTCAGACTGAAAATGGAACAGGTACAGACTTTTTGTTTCTATGTGTCATCTATGCTAGTGGAGTGGAAGTGGGATCATTCTTACCCAAAGAGTTCCTTGAGACATTTTATTACCTTCATTGCAAGCAGAAGGATGTGCAGATCCATGGTGTTCCCTGATCAAGAGAGGCGTTAAAGCTTATGACGTGCTTCTGTCCTTTTTTCCTGACCTTAAAGAAGCTTCCTTTTGGTTTCTGGAGTAGGGAAGATAGACGGAAATGTGGGCATTCTGTAAAATGCCATTTGACCCTAGGGAGTGGGAAAACAAACTTTTCCTGGTTAGAAAGAGAGCCCACCTTTCCCCTGTGAGATGCAGGGAAGTGGAGGAGGAGAATGACCTCAGGCTCTTGAGCACAGTGTAGAGGGTACTGAGGAGCCATGCGGAGACACTGTCCCTGTACGGACAGTCTTGGCCTGGAAGCAGTTGAGCTTCAATAACGGACTGTTTTAAGCACAGAGTGTGCAGATTGTGAGAGGAAGGTGGTTTCAATGGCTGTAGGCAGCTATTCCACTGAGACCAGTCAGTAGGGGAGAGAGAACCAGACTGTTGAATAAAAAATGGATGCATTTTGCAAAGAAAAATTCTTCAGAGATGAGGTGAATGTTGTAAAGCTCTACCACCTCCATGATGAAAGGATTTGGTGAAGAGTCACAGGGGCAGCAGTTGGCCTTAGTGCGGGATTTGCCAACTGCACAGCACCTCACTAAGTCCTATGTGTATTTGGCTGTTGAGTAGCACCTGGGGTGGGACCGAAAGTCCCAGTTCTGAAAGAAAATCCTCCATATTTAACCAGTGCATGTTAACCAGGGTATTGTCCCCCCAGTGCAAATCATTTCTCCTCTTAGGTGGTGCTTGCCTGGGGTCCTTATCCATCAAAATACAGGCAGGTTTAGCATAACACAGTAAGGGTGGAGTTAGTTTTATACTTGTTAGTTTTATGCAGAAGGAAACAGGCCAACCTGAGCATGTATCTTAAAGTGAGGTGGTTATTTACTTCAACAAGGACTACTGCATGAAGTATTTTTCCAGATACCTTAGTGGGTCAGGAAAACTTGTCTAGCTTGTCACAAACACCTTTTAGTCCTATTTGGTACTTTTCTAAATGATGCTATATGGCCTGTTGCCCAGGCTTTAAGGAAAGAGGGTTGCCCTAGTGTCTGTGTCCATGCACATTACTTCTGCCAACAGCAGTTTCATTTTTTTATTTTGCTTATCTAGGAGCACACATCGTAGAGTATCTCGTTGCTGTTTTCACTGACCTCCTGCACTCTCAGAGAGAACCCCTCGCCCTCTGCTTGATGTTCCAGCTCTATGATAAAGATCTGCAGTCCCTGAAAGTTTCTAAGTATCCTCAGCTCTACCGATTTAACCAGTACTATAAACTCTGGATACCCAAGCAATCTCAGGAACCTGTGGTATGGAATACATTTGAATGCTTGAGCCAGTATTACTATAAAACTTCACAGTGTATAAAGGTTACATTTCCATCAGAAAGTGCATTTAAATTAAGCTAATTTTGTATTGCTTCTTGATGACATTGGGACACAAATTTGCTTAAGGGCTTTTCTCTAATGAGACAAGAAGGTCTGTGCTGTGGGTGGGAAGTGAAGCTGGGGCTCGAGGGTTGTGGGCAATCATCCAGATTACAGCTCTTCATCAGGCATCATCTGTGGTGTGGCCTGAGGAGCCAGTTTAAAGTGATCGGAGTTCATCCAGGTGCGGGTTGGGAATGTCTGGACCAGCTTTGCTAGGGGTTGCAGTGTTTTTCTGTTAGCCCAGCAATGACCATGTACAGATTTGCCACGGGACACCTTTGTCTTGCTCTGTGATAGCAGGACTGTACATGTATATTCCTGGAGCTTCAGTCCTGCTTTCAGCACAGAACTAATTGTGAATCAGAGGTAGCTAAAGAAACTTCTGATTCATACTCATCTTTGTTTTTCTGTTACGGTTTTTTCCATTTTAAACAGTTTAAAAAATGCGAAGAAGTATGCAAAGAACCTGCTGTGGCCCTGGATTCTGTATTTACCACTTTGCTAAAGAAAGCCTATGAGAGAGGAAGCAATACCTTACTAAAAGATGATATCCAGACAAAACTGAGAGACTTGGCTTCACAGCTCCCGCCTAAACAGCTTTTGTTAGGAGTAAAGCATGTGTTGCTATACCTGAAATCTACGGTTGAGAACTTTGGCAGTGTAAGAGCAATATTGTGATGATATCGTGGGTTTGTTTGTTTTATTTTAATTCAGCAAGTACAAATGACTTGGCTGTTAAAACTTAAGGATCCGGTTCTGCAGCTTTTTCACCTATTCAGCTCTCACTGGGGCTATAGAGTGCCAGATAAGCCTGCACCTATGTAAACAATTGTATATCCTTCTAATTGTTGAGGAGTCTTGGATTTCCTTTGCATGGGTTACGTACTGATCTGTGCATAGTGCAAATGAGCTCCAGATTTTAGTCCAGCTCCTGGGTCTCCATAAGAAGCCTTTCCAGAGAGTGAAATTCGTTGGCCTGAGTTACACCAAAAGTCACAGTATAGATGAAAATCTATAAATATTTATTTGGCACCCTAAGACTTTTCTTAGAATCAGGTTTCTGTATAGAGGAGTGATTCCTTCCCCCAGAAAAGCTTGTAATCTAGGAAGTTCTTAGTTAATTTCTTTTCCTGTTGGATGATTATCCTTCTGCTCCCCTCCTCCTGATTTCTTAACTTCCAAGATGTCTGTTATTTTCACAGCTGAGTAGAGCTTTTGGTCCTCACCTTGTTGACCTTTATGTGGACCTGCTGAGCAGCTTGTTGCGCCGTGGAAATCAGATAGAGTTGGAAAATCAGCAGAAACGAGAAGAGAGTCAGACTAAATCAGATCTCTTTATGGATGAAGAATCACTGATTACAGAGGCGTCTTCAAATGACAAGGTATCAAATCCCTTGATACACAGGCCAGAATCTCACTTGTTAGTAAACGTGGATTTGATGTATTCTCTAGGGAAACAGTCATAAGTTTTGCTGAACCATTAGTTAAAGAAAGTTGTCTTAAACGTGAATGATTTTTGAGCACAAATTATGTTGATACATTTTCACTGATCACCAAAACGTGGAACTGGCTAAACATGACAGAGAACAGGGGATCTGGCAAGGATCAGGCTGTGTCTTGATAATAGTCATGAGGATTTCTGGGATTTCAGTTCAGATTAAAGTGTGTCTGTCATATGCTTGCTGTATAAAGGCTTGAATATGATTTTACTGCTTTGTAGAAGCATTACTATAGCTTTTACCAGGTCCTCAGAAGGGCAGGGAGTGAACAGGATGTCACCAAGGAGGTGGTGGAATTGCCGTCCTTGGAGGTATTTAAAAGATGGGTAGACGTGGTGCTGAGGGACGTGGTTTAGGGGTGGTTTTGGCATAGGTTTATGGTTGGACTTGATGGTCTTGAAGGTCTCTTCCAACCCAAGTGATTCTATGATATACTCTGTATTTCACAGAGTAGTATTGGGTGGAAACACATTGATGCAGAGAGATGGTGTTAGGTCTAGGAGGACTCAGGAACTTTGACAAGGTGGTCCAGCAGTTATGAAACTACTGTCTGGAGATTTGACCAAGCTGTATCATCCACAGTCTCATGCTTGAGCTGGAATACAGTCAGGAGAGGTCCTGACAGAGATCACTCACTTTTGCAGAAGAAACTGCATTCCCTAAGCCCTGTGTAAAGCCTCGTTATAAAAATTATGTACTTGGAGGAGTGAATTGTTTTTCCCCCTTTCATCTGTTCTGTGGATTTGTGGGAGATTAGAACAGAATTGTATTGACAAACCCCACAATATACAGTTTTCCCCTGGAAATGTGCTTACATATGTGGAGAATGTTGAGTGAGGGCATGCCTCTCACGTCATAAGTGTTGGAAGGCTGGTATTTATGTGCTTGTAATTCAGTAATATTTTTATCCTCTGACCAATTAGTAGGCAATTTCGTGTTCAGTAATTGTAATAAACATGCTCTGTAAAATAGGCAGATGATTGATTTTTTATTTGTTTTTTTTTCTTCCCCCAACTATAGTTATCCATTCAATGATATTGTCACTACCCTTTGTTGCAGACACTGGAAGATATGCTCATGTTGATTTTCAGACATCCTACACTGGAGAGTTGGTTCCTGGCTTTAGAACAACGTTCTCTTCCTCAGCACAGTTTAAACCCTGTCACTGTGAAGCTCCTGTCTGCTCACCTCAATTCCAGTGTGCTCCAGCTGTTGAAAACGGGTGCCCCCATGTTGCAGAGCATGGATCACAAGCACGTGCTATCGAAGTACTTTGAAGCTATCACAAAAAGCGTCTTGGAAGAGCTCCAGGCTGCAGGGAAAGACAGAAGCCAGGTCTCTCCCAAGAAGTCTCACCAGCTGGAGGCTCTGGAGCAATTGCACTTATACATGGCTACAGCTCAGCTGAAGGAGGTCACTTTAACCATGCTGCGACTTCCTGAGATGAGCTTGACTACTCAGAAATCTGAAAAATCCCCTAAAAAAGGGAAACAATTAAGCTTCTACGGACAGATTTTGGTGGAGCTCCTCACAGAGAGCTACCGAAGGCAGCCCCAGCGAGGAGACCTACTGCTATCCACAGAGCACATTAAAGCTTTGGGGATATTGATGTCGGCATCAGCCAGCAAAGATTTGGAGAAGGTTTTCCTTCAGGCTCTCCAAAGCGAGCCAGTCCTTGCACATGCAGTCAGTGTAGAGGTGCATGTTCACTGCCTTAACCAGAGGTCAGAAACCTGCCTTGCCATTGTGGGCATGCTGATAAAACACTGTAGGACTCACCTGCTGCAATTTGAGCTGTGGTGTCTGAGCAGTGCCACTGGAAAGTACCTCAGGAAAAACATGGAGAGCTTTCTTCCACTCATTAATACGTATTTGCAGTGCAGAGACCAGTATGATTTCACCCGACCTTCCTCAGGTAAAGCCACAACTGATCCCTGTTTGTGATTCAGGAGGCTAGATACCCAGGGTAGGCTCTGCTAGCCTTAAGTCTCGGATTCTCCACACGATAAGCAGAGGTGATAAAATTTACGTCTTAATTTCTCATGTTTCTCTTGTAAGTACCTCTGCAGCATAAAAGGTAAAGGACTGTAGTGAAGGTTGGCTGTTAGACTGAAGCAAAGTACTCTTAGAGTTGCTGTTGCCCAGTTTTCTCTTTTGAAGCCCTTATTTAATACTTAGTGCATGTATAAATCTGTCTTCATGCTTATCTTCGTTTAGTATAGGAGGTAAAAACTTTTTCTTGGGTGTAGATAGAACACTATCTGGTGAGTGGAATGCCGTAGCCATATGGTTTTGCAGAACATAAGCTTTCACTTTTACAAGTGTAAGAGTCCAAAACTTTCTTCTAAATTAAATCTCCAAATATAGCTTCCTACAGTAATGCCTTCCTAAGCTGGCAGTCCAAAACTTTCCAAACCAACAGCAGCATCAAATTGACAAGACTGTTAAATTTTCTACTAGCAAAACCATGAGTTAGGATTCAACCTGACAGAACAGGGTCACTTTGATTTAATTTCTCTTATTGCATAGAAGTGTGATTAGAAACAGGCTGGCTGTAGCTGTTGGTGGAAAAGGCTAGCTCTACCTAGGAGAAGTTCAAGTAGTGAAAAGACCTTGTCAGCACGCAGGAAAGTAGAGGATGGTTTAAAGAACTAGGCCTTTCTGTAGCATCTAAGACACGCCAGTGGTTTCATGCTTGAACACTAGAAGGGGAGACTGCTGTGTGATTAACTTGATTTATAAGGTTTCTGTCAGCTGTCTGTTGATGTGAGAGAACATTTCCTTTCAGCCCAGGGTCATAGAACTGGTAAGGTTTCATCCTTCCTGAGATGCAAGGACAAGGCCTCTTATCACGAAGCTGTCCATCTTTTGAAGGTCTGCATTGTTTGCTCATGTCTAATTGTTTCAGTTGTGTGCAAGTGGTTGTCTGGTACATATGCTAAATACTTCCTAATGGTGCTGTGGAGCAATACAGAGTGCGCTTCTCTGTGGCAGATTAGCAGCCACGGTGGTGTAATTTCCTAGAAACCAAGTAATATCTGGAACTTGATGAGACAAACGATTTGGGATTTTTGTAATTGTAAGTCTGTTGTTGCTTAACACGCTTAGATGGCGAAACCCGTGTCCCCTGCTCTCTCCCAACAGTTGCCTCAGCTGTTACACCTGTCTTGAGAAAAGCTCTGTGGAAGGAGCTCTGCAGTGTATTTCAAGACACAGAAGCGTCGCATGAGACCACTGTGAAACTGCAAGTTCTTACAAAGTTGTTGCCATCTTTAGAAAGCAAAGGGCTGCAAAAGCTTATCGACCAGCTTCCTGATGCTCTCGAGAAAGTGGAAAATAACCATAGGTAGGCAAATCCAGTGGCCCTGTTTCAGGACTAGGTTTGTCCCGTAAAGCATTGTGACAGATACGCATGAATGCAAATATTGTGAACAACAGTAGCATCTTCTCCTCAGAGAATCTGTCACTTCAAAGCTTTGGCAGCAAGACATCTTTAGCATATACAAAAAGCATGTTTCAACATTAAAAACCAAATACTTTTCTGCAGTTGGACAGTGGCAGATGCCGTATCTAGAGTGCTTGAAAACTCTGAAGAGCTGGATTCCTGGAGGAGACGCCTGTTATCAGCCTGCATGAAGGGGTTAATTGTCATGTACAACAGCAGTAAAGATGAAAGCAAGCAAGAAGTGGAGACGTCCATGCTGCTGAGGCTAGAAGGATTATTGGTGAGACTTCTTGTGTGCGTTACCAGAATGTGACTGTGTGTGTATATGTTACTGTGCAATATAGACTGAACTTTATTTTCTGTTTTATAGATTTTGGCTTCTGTGGGTTTTTAATAGCGTTTACAGAGTTAACTTAGCCCTGATAATCCTTTATAGGAAGCAGTTTTGAGTTGTTCTTGATGGCTTTCTGCTAGTGGTCCCCTTTGAAAATCAGAGTTTGAGGTGCTCAAGAGTTAAAAATCAAATGTTGCCAATGGATGTTTTTATTTTAAAAAAAAAAAAAAGTGATAGAGGCACTTCTGACAAGACCCATCTGCCATGCCCTCTGAAGTCTGTGGCAGAAATCCAGTTGATCATAGAAATACGGACTTTGATCATAAAGAACACTACTTGATCATTCCCTCTGTACTGTTTATTTTCTAGTTCAGTAAGGTGGGTGGATCCATGCAAGACATAAAAATGAAGGTCCCTCCAGGCAGCGAATGCCTTTGACCTCTTGCTGGCTTCTAGTGAGACTCCTTTTAGTACATGATTGGTTGTACAGGATGGGACTCTTGCAAGCCCTGAGGGGCCACCTCATAATGTTCATCCTGATGGTGTTAGCAGGCCTGACAAGGTTAGCACCTACCGTTACTCGGACTGCTGGCATTTGCAGCTGTCAGTATTCTTAAACCTGATTGTTGTTTATTGGGGTTTATAGCATTTCAGGGAAGATCAGTTTTTGTAAAAAAACAGGTACACCCAGCCACGCCTGTTTGCCACATGCAAGGTTTGATAAGCTTATACACATTGCAGGTACACAAAAACCTGGTATCTGAGTCGCTTGCTTTGACTTGCTGATTTTTTATTCCTTTCACGCTTTGGGAGTGTGAATAAGTCTCTGGGGTTTTTGGTACCTACAGACTAGCTTGCTTTTTAATTGCATACAGCCCATATGCTCCCTTGATCCCAGGACCAACAAAACAAGACTTGCCGTTTCATTTGAATGAGGAGGTAGGATTGTTGTATCCAAGAGCTTTCTTCCCTGTTATCCTTTGATCATCCCACTTAAGTGTTTGGCTTGCGTGTTGTTTCTCTTTTGAACAACAGCTGCTGGTCTTGATGATCTGTAGAAGCTCAATGTGCTAAATGTAAACAATCTGTTTTTACTTACTATATGTACACAGCGCTTAGTTGGAGAAGTGGACCCAGATGACTGGTATAGCTTTGTGAAGACAGGACTCAAGTAAGTAATTTTGAGATGCACCAAATCTGCTGTAGGAGGTACAGTTCTCTTCACTTGGCCTTATCCTGCATTTTACTGGAAATACCCCATCTCCCTTGAATTCAGTCAGATTTGACGGTGCTCCTTGTTTCTCAGGGTGCGCTTTATGTCGCACCCACCAGTTTCATTGGAGGCTGAACCTGCACAGCTGCAGGCAGATTCGGATTTTGTGCTCCAGTTAGCACAACTAACATAGCTAACTGGATAGCTGGACTAGCTGCTTTTCAACTGGCATAAAGAAGTTTTATGCTCATATAACTTCTTTTCTTTTTATTTAAGATATTTCTTAAATACAATTCATGTGAAAACAGAATCGGATCTTTCACCTTTAAACCATTTAAATCAAGGAAATGAAAAATACTTTAGTATAATCTTAGCTTCTGTAGAGGTAGAAGTGTTAATCTGATGGGTGGTTGTCTGAAGGGTTAGTAGGCAAAATTTTAATCCTTCGTTAAGATCAGTGGAGCTACAAGTGTAACTGTGTGTTGATTGTCCTTTATATTTTATAATTAAGATACCAGTGTAGCGTAAAAAGACTGAAATCAAAACAGCTCGGGGAAAGAGGTGCATGTGTTTTCATTTTTTTTAATCTGCTTTGGTTTTACTAAGTTTGCTTTCTTTGCAGAGTTTTCATTTCTTAAACAGATTTTTTTCAAGCAGGTTTCCTTGGGTTTGGTTGGCCTCTGACTTTTCTGTTATCCTTGCTTCTAAAGGTACCGCTACAGAGATGAAGCATTTTTGAAAGTCCTGAACATTGCTATTCAGTTATTATACAGGAAAGAATCCTCACTTAGTCAGAGATTAGTCAAGCTCTCCAAACTTCACATGATGGTCACGCAGCACTCTCTATTTTTGTCAGCCATACTGAGGTCAAGAGAAGAAGATGGCATGAACATCCAGACAAGAGGTATTTTTTTTGTCATCTTCTTCCCTTTAACTACATTTAGTAATCTTGTCTTTCTCACATTATGTTTTATCCATCCAGTAACCTATCCACCTACATATACTTGCAGAGCTATTAAACAATTCCAGAGTATTAGCATTTAGTTTTAAATTCTACCTCTACTTGGATCCAAATGTTGCATTCATTTTGTGGCTGCCAGTGTTAAACACTCAGGTTTTCTAAAACTACTGAAAAGTTAGATTTGGAGTTTTTTGTGGGTTGGTTTTTAACCCTGTTGAAATCTTGAATTGATTCTTTTAGTTTCTGTTAAGCTGTTTGTGTAAGATCACTTATAGGTGCAGATAGGTTCATTTAGAAACGTATGTGACATCTAAACCTATTTTAAAATAGGTTGATACAGAAGATTTTAAGTTGATTTTGCAAGTTGTATCAGAAATGTTAATCAATGTGTATTTGATACTGCAGCCTTTCACGAGGAATATCCTTCCATGAGTAATATAAATTGGGTGCTAGTTCACGTGTGGGATTGGCTTTGTTTCTTTGTCTTTGCCAACTGAAATACTACCTGACCTTGAACCAATCATTTAATCTACATACACCTCAGCTTTTTCCCCACTGTACGGGTCTTTGAGATTCTATGAGCAATATGTAAACAAACTTTACAACTTTAGTTGTAAATTACCTGAAAAGAGCAAAAAGCTCTTGTGAATTCACAAATTTAGTGAAATTAAAAATAAGTAACAGATTTTTCTGCATATTGTATGTGTTTTGCCTTTTGTATGGATTTCTGTAGAGCAGCAAGATGGATTATTTGAGGCTAACTTTAGTAATTCAGAAACTTTGTGTCAACAGTGAATTCATTCAGGCTGTTGTCTTTATGATTTTGTTTTGACATACATTTTATATTTCCATAGATACTAGGGGATAAAGGCTGTGCCTTTTCAGTTATTGGGGGTAAAGAAATCTGGATTCAGGTCTTGGTTCTGCCACAGATACCCTGTATGCCTTTGAGTAACCTGATCACTTATTTGATCTGTTTCCTAGCTAGTTGTAAAATAGAATCATAGAATCATAGAATGGTTAGAGTTGGAAGGGACCTTAAAGATCATCAAGTTCCAACCCCCTGCCATGGGCAGGGACACCTCTCACTAGAGCAGGTTGCTCAAAGCCCCATCCAGCCTGGCCTTAAACACTTCCAGGGATGGGGCCTCCACAGCTTCCCTGGGTAACCTGTTCCAGTGCCTCACCACCCTCACAGTAAAGAACTTCTTCCTAATATCTAAACTAAATCTCCCCTATTCCAATTTAAAACCATTACCCCTTGTCCTATCACTAGACTTCCTGACAAAGAGTCCCTCTCCAGCTCTCCTGTAGGCTCCCTTCAGGTACTGGAAGGCTGCTATCAGGTCTCCCCGGAGCCTTCTCTTCTCCAGGCTGAACAGCCCCAGCTCTCTCAGCCTGTCCTCATAGGAGAGGTGCTCCATCCCTCTAATCATCTTAGTGGCCCTTCGCTGGACCTGTTCCAACAGTTCCATGTCCTTTCTACGTTGAGGACTCCAGAGCTGGACACAGTACTCCAGGTGGGGTCTCACAAGCGCAGAGTAGAGGGGGAGAATCACCTCCCGTGCCCTGCTGGCCACGCTTCTTTTGATGCAACCCAGGATGCGGCTGGCTTCCTGGGCTGCCAGCGCGCACTGCCAGCTCATGTTGAGCTTCTCATCCATGAGCACTCCCAAGTCCTTCTCCTCAGGGCTGCTCTCCAGCCATTCTCTGCCCAGCCTGTATTTATGCCTGGGATTGCCACGTCCCAGGTGTAGGTAAAGGTGGATTATTTTCTACACCCCAGGAGAGAGTTCCTATAGCTTGCTAACAAGCTGGATTCTGCAGTGATGACCCCCATTTAAATGCACAGGGTAGAAGCATTTTGATAAGTTACTGCAGTTGCGCTGTGAACTTTTGAGTTCCAGCTGTAACTCCTTGAGTAGCCTGGGGAGGTTGCTGGGATGTCTGCCTTTACTCTGTGCAACTCCTGAGCTAATTTAAGATGCCTTCCTGGGAGAGGAGGGAGCTGTGGTATGGTAGGATAGGGTGTAGCACTTCTTTTTAACCAGAGAGCAAATGTGTACACGTGGAAAGTTTCTGCAGGGTAGTATGCCACATTGTGGGTCTCGCCTCACAATAACATTTGTGTGTCCAGCTTGGAAGTACTGTTTTAACTTGTTTAAAAAAAGTTGTTCCACTTGAACTAAATGCATCATATTCATCCTTTAGTGTAGCTGGGGGAATGGTTTTTGATACTTACAGAGATAGATCTTGATCTAAAACGTACAGTACTGTGTGTGCATCTATTTAGAGAGGTTACATGTCTGTAGGGGTATTTATATACACACTATCTGAGAAAGTGACAAAGCTAAAGCTGCGTGTTTATTTCAGAGGCCTTGGTGGATATACTGCTGACAGTGGTGAAACTCAGCCCTTCTCTCTGTGAGAGCAGTCACCTTGCCGTGTTGCTGGGTGCCTACGGGGCTACGCTGAGTGCTGTAGGTAAGTGTGTTAGCCTGGGAAAGGTACTTCCTACTAGGTCTGGTTTTCATCTTCATAGGTGACTGACTTTGGATTTCTTCTTGTTTTTTAGATCAGAAGGTACTGCTACTGCTTCAGTTATATGAGCAGAATAATCAAAGTCTTATAAAATCCGGGTAAGCTGGCTCACAGCTAGTGTTTTCCTAGGGTCTTATTTTTAACTGAGATAAACACTGAACAAGGTCAAACGTAGAGGTGAATGTCACTTTTGGGAATATTTTTCCTGTGTATTTCTTATCCTTAACGTGATTATTTTGTGTCGCCCAAACTTTTGGGTGTGTGGGGCTTGAGTGAGGGACTATCTCATTTCAGTAGTCCCTCACTCTTCCATAGTTAGAACCCACTATAGGGATTTCATCACAGGGGAAGGCCAAAGCAGAGGGTCTTAGTGTAGGACTCCTTCCCCTTCCTTGTTCCCTTGGCATACAGGATTCGCCACTCGGCACAGCCTTTGCCCTTTTCAAGGGTCTTGCCCCCGTATGCATGATACTTGGCTCTGGTGCTTTGCTGGAGAAGAGAGGAATATGCCAGTGGAGGAATGAGTGTATAACCTCTTGCATTGACACACGTATTGTTAGTTTTGGGGTACTGACAGAGTATCGATGACTTCCTTGTCTTTCACCAGTCTGAACTGTATCTCTATAGCGCAGCCTTGCAATACATCTACGTGCTTCATAAGAGAGAATGATGTATAAAATAATCACGTTGCTTTTCAGGCTCTGTGCCCAAGCAGTCTACAGGGAAGTCTGTTGGTAACAGTTCTTACAGACACTGGTGTTTTTGCTCTGCCTTTACTCAAATGCACTTTTCTGGTTTTGAGGTATGGGCATAAATATTAACAGCAATGCAAGAGTACTGGTTCAGGCAGCTGGAGCAGGATGGGACTCTGAATTAAGAACCTTCCTTAGCTTTGTCTGAGAATATAGATAATCCTGGCAGCCTGTGAAGGGGGAGAGGAAATGAAGGTTCTTGTTAGCAAAGAATTGAAATGGCTTCCAGAAGCCAGGGCTCTGGCACTAGCCTCATCTTGCATGAATCTTTACTGAAGGGGATTGCAAATGGGAGGGTGTTAGGTGAGGAGGAGATTGATTTCAGAGGGAGTTAGGTCTCAAAACTCCTGTAGCCTTTTTAAAGGAAAAACAATTTCATACTGTACCTTAAAGGGAATTGGTGGCAAGACACTTGGTTAGACTTGATCCCAGCACTGAAAAGTTTGGGTGAATATAGAGAACATTCAGGAAAAGTGCTGTACGTGCAACCCAGCAGGGCCCAACTTATGCCACAAAAAGGAGCCTTCAGGTTCTGGGTGATAAGAAGCCTGACACCATCCCTCCAGCTGCCTTACTGACAGCAAGGCATGCTGCTGGCAGTACCTACGTAATAAATGACAGTATCAATAGCACTTAAAGCACAATAGCAAAGTAAGTGGGGTCTAAGGAGCAGCTCGGAGGAAGATAGTAAGGATTTACGTTTTACTGAACCACAGTGGTGCTGGTTTGAAGTATTGATTGCACTTGAGACAACCTTGTCTGACCAGGTCTTGATCACTGTCTCTTCATGCCGCTGCTATCATACTTACCTGCATTTATAGCTTAAATAAAAGAGTTTTTTTCTGAGAAGGTGAGTTCTGACGGGGATTAACAGGGTAGGAAGTAGTTAAAGAGACACCCTCAGACTGAATTTGAAAAGCTTTTGGATGGATGAAAAAGGTGTTGCCAGGGAAACAAGTTCTAGTTTCAAGTTCCCATAGGATAATAAGTAGAAGTGAAGGGAAAATTTAAATACTAATTTATATCCTCTGTAATTGCTTTTCGCTCAGTGCTAGCAGTCTGTTGACTAATGCTTTTACTTCTAACAATCTTTAAGAATCCTGCTGTGGGGTCCAGCTGCTGTGGAGCATCACAAGACTTGCAAGAGTCTAGGGAAGTCGCTATGGCAGCAGCCAAGCATGGAGGAGATTCTGTGTCTGCTAGATCGAGAAAAGATGATGAAGACAATTCTGTCTTTCCCTCAGCATCGCCGTCTTCTGTCATCACAGGTGCTTTGGTTCAGACTGCTGAATTATCCTTCTTTTGATGTAGAAAAAGAGCCTTTCACTTTCTTTCTTGCATTCATGTAATACACTGCAATTTGTTTACATCAGGAGAGTAGGTTAAATGCATAGGAGGGCTGGAATTAATTATTTAGGTGCACTTTTCAGATGAATTGCAATATATGGACCACATGTTGTCAGCAGGTGTGATTATGCAGCATTGCAGATTGCCATGTATGAGTGAGACCAGAATTTGACTTTTAAACAGTTATTAAATTTGACTGTCCAAGGTCCATTGACAGTGGGCTCTTCAGTCCTTCATACAGTTTGCTAACATGCTTCTGTATCTGTATGTGCTTGTCAGAGGAAATGATTTTGGAACCCTGATAGTGAAAGCCAAATTTAAGCACAAGCGTGTCTTACTCTGTGTTGCATTATATTTTGCAAAGTTTAGTATTGGCTCCTTTATAATGGGATGAGCTGGTTGGGGAAGTTTGAAACCAAGCTGGAAATTGCTGTTGTTCTGTACAAATACTGGTTTGGATTTGGTTTCAGGAAGTACAAGAGTCACTATATAGAGATGAGAGTGTCAAGAGTCTTGACGACTTCTACGATCCTTGTTTTCTACTTCAGCTCTTTAGTGAACTGACCAGACCAGGTAAAGTGAATGTTTCTCTTTGATATTTAGTGTCGTTTGCATGGCTCTGTCTGTAGCTCTGTTACTCTTGATCTAAGAGCTAATACTACAAATGAATTTGTGCCTGGCTTTGGAGAGAAGAAACAGACATCATAAAGTCTTTTGGGCTTCTTAAAAATAATGTAATGCATCTTGTGAGATTTGGCTACTCGGAAATAGAGCAGTGTAGCAGCAGACAGATGTTCCTGCCAAGCTGCTCATGTCCAGACGACTAGGTACTCCCTCATAGCTCTTTTAAATTTAGTGGCTTAACCCTGTGTAGAGGGACGGATCTGTTTAAGGTGAGGAGAGATTTTTAAACTGGAACTGGAAACAACGTGAGAGAGACAAAAAGTAGACAAAGATTTGTTCTCTGATCTGTCGAACAGCATTCTGTATAATACAAAAAACAGCACAATGTAATTATAAAATAGCATGAGGGATTAGTGGAGAATATTTGCCACTGGAAGGTTGTACTTTCTCTGGTGAATGTGTAGAGCTGTATTTCTGCATCAGCTGTGGTGTCACAGCAACCCAATGAGCAAAACAGGTATGAGAGGGATGGTACCTTCTGCTGCTACATGCAGCGCCCCACCTGCAGCTGATAGGACTTCGCTGATCTGAGGCTGCTCTGACCTGTGTCTGAGCTTTTTGGGACCAGTAACTGTCTCCTTTCAGCTATGCGCTCTGTGGCAGCTGGGCAGAGGTAGGGCAGGTTGGAGAACGTGCCCTGCGGGGTTGGAGGAGTTGTCTGGGCATAGCCCAGAAGCCACCATTGCTGGGGAAGGGTGAACCTGTTTCCCAACCAGAGTGAATCTCTGCAGGGGTATTGATTTCTGTGAGGGACACCGTGACTGGTGATCTGGCCTGTTACAGGCTGTGGTTGTAGTATTGGGAAACTTCAGCCAACTCGCTTTCCACCAGACAGAGATGCATGGGACTGTTGTATGTCATGAATATACCTGTGCTCAGAATCATTGGAAAGTTTGATGAGATCTACATGGTGCTTGAAAACTAGTTGCTTAAACTCAGTTTCCTTGCTTGACGTGACCCTGCTTCGCATATGCCTTTCCCTGCTGTACTTCCCAGGCATGCTCTCTGTTTAGAGAGCCCATAAAGATCAAAGTGAGGCAAGTATCGTAAGGCTTTTCATAACCAGTTCCCTCCCTATGTTGATTATGGTTAACCACTGTGTAGTTACAGCTGGATTTGGCTTTCCCCAGCAATAATATCAGAAGCAATTGGCAGGCTGATAACTGTCTTTCAGTACAATCATACCTATAGTCCTTTGTTCAGCTGTACCCTTATAGTACAGTACCTATTTTGTGTGTTCTTAGGCTATACTTAGCTATAGTTGTAAACTGCTCTGTATAATTTTGATAGCAGTAAAACCAACTGTCTTCTGGTTTACTGAGGGGAAAAAGGTACCACAACTATTTGGTATTTTGCAGTAGGATAGATCTTAGAGGATCCAGTTAATGCTGGGTCTTTGGGATTGTTACTGATGAAGAGCATGGGCAGCCACTGTCATTTGAACCTGGGTGTCACAGTTAGAAAACACACTGCTGTCATGCACCTGTCGTCATCACCCACCACCTGGAGGCTACCACCTTAGCTGGTGGGAGGGATTTGGTGGCTGTTGGTCAGCCTCCGTGGTGCTACAGTCAGGCAGCGAGGACAACAGCTTGTGTGGGAAGCAGTGGGGTTGAGGGATGCCTTGCACAATGTGTTTTTGTGGAGCTGTGGAGGCCTTGGCGATCCTGACACAGGCTGACTCTAAAACTGGAGAGGGGGGAAAAGTGGTTCTCTTAACTGCTCCACGCTGAGAGTCTGTGTCCTAAGTGGGGCATTTTTAAAGAGCCTGAGTGATTTATGAGTTCAAGTCCCATGGTGCTCCTAAACCATGTCAGCTGCTCTTGAAATTTCCAATTCCTCTTTATTTATTTGCTCTGTGTACTGGCTGCACAGTGCCCTGTGCATAGATGTTATATAACGGCTGAATTTATAAACACAGACTTGTTGTGCAGTGTTTAATGCTCACTGAGTAAAAAGTAGTCCTAGGGTTGGGCAGATAGCAAGTTCTGTCTAACTTTAGCTCCGATAAGCATCTTGCGGAAAACTTTTCCATCATGGTTCTCAAGGTACTTTAAACAAACTGTATGTCAGACATAGAATGAACTTTTTTTTTAATAACAGCTTGTTATTTTATGTTAGTTGTCGAACACACTCTCCAAGGTCAGCTGGATGGAAAATATTTCCACTGCATGTTTTCAGTGGAAGAAAGTTTTCCAAATAAATCTTTCTGTGACCAGCGTGAACTTTACTGCTGAAGTGAGGACCTTGGATTTCACTTTGTGGTACCACGCCATAAAATTGTGCACTTTGTCTGTCTAGTTGGTGTACATTAGAAGATCTCGAGAACTGCAGTCTGAAGGAGAGCCGTGTGGTGTCTTGCTGTGAAAGGACACACAACACGTATTTGATCCTGTACTGAAGAGGGGTTGTATAGCCTCGTTGTATAGTTGGTTGTATAGTTCCCTTGGGATTTGACAGAAAGCGTCCATTTCCCGGGCCTTACCTTGCACCCTTGCTTCTTGCCTGAAGAGTGGCAAGTGTGGAGTTGCTTTGCCACGGGCAGAAGGTAATAGAAGGCATAGAGTAGGTATCTCGCTGGGCTCTGTTTCTGTTCTTCCTGCCCTGTTGTTGCTACTACTCTCACCCAGTGCCTTCACGTAGACAGGGGTAGAGCTGTATCTGTACAAGCTCTGGTGGTGTGAGAGGTATCCCATGCTAACAAAGGAGGGATCTTCTCGCTCACTAGGAGAATGACTGAGGTGTTTTGCATTACGCCAGTTCAACTTGGTGTGCTTTGGTGAGGAGTGGTGTAGGGAAGCGCGCAGTGATTGCTAGCATCGAAATAACTTGTAAAACCACTCACTGAAAAGATCTGTTACTGCAATTCAGTGATGCTTTTGCGTTGGTCATGCAGCAGTGGGCTGGCTGGGAGGCAGTGCTGGGAGGTGGAGACCCTGCCCTTGCCTGGCCCATAACTAGCAAAGCTGGATATGAAACTGCCAGGCACGAAGTTGAAGTAGGAGTTCTGGCAGTTGAGGAAGAGACGAGAGCAACAGCCCAGCTGCTGCTGCAGGGACATAAATAATCTGTGATTTTTACATAAATATATACATATTTATATATATAAAAGTTGTGTGTGGTTGGTGGAGGAAATCAGTGGACCAAACGTAGGTACTTGCCCATATGACTACAGCCTCTTCTTAAAGAGGAATATTTATTTCTCAGAAACTTCCTCTTGACCTTCAGTATGAATTACAAGAAAATATGTGAACATTGTTGCTAAACTGAGCACCACAATACATTGCACTTTAGCTGGTGAAATACGACTGAGGTGCCATTGTACTGCATTACTGGTGAATGGAATAGAAATAGCACAGGAGATATTCTGAAGGTTTTACATCAAGTCATTTGTAGACATTAGTGGATAAAAATGTCACAAGCTCTTCAAAAAACACAGCCCTTAAATGAGAAACTCTAAATCCTGATGGCAAAATGCCATGGAAGATAAATGTTAGATTCAAGGGTGTGTTTTCTGTTTGACTGGTTGCTGTTTATTGCTGGATTTTGTTTGCCCCAGAAGGGCATAGAGGTACCATTTAGTACTTTGCTTGGAACATGCCTTGCCAGCAGAATTGCTCACGCCTGCATGGTAACAACTGGTGTGGCTAATGGCTTATTTATGTATTATTCTCCCGTCCATTCTATTACGGAAGCTCTATAGTGCAGACAGGCTTTTCATTGGCTATGCTCATCTTTCTTTCAGACACAGAGTTATCAAGTGCCCAGAAAATGTTTTGAGGAGGAGGTTTTTCCCTCTTATTCTTCTTTGTACTTTTCTGAAACAGTGAGATATGTGATGTCTTTACAGAATTCACTCCTAACTTTGCATGGTCTAGCAGGCAGAATGAGACTAACCACATTAATTTCAGGTCAGGTAAAGAATTCCTGTTTGGAGTGGTTTGCAGAATGCCTTTGTTAGTTTGTGGGGGTAGATCTAGAAATTGGTGTTCATGAATAGAAGTTTTGTTAAGGATTATAGTGCTGTTGTATACTCCATGACATGTCAATATAATGCACTAGGTGTTTTTCTTCCCACTTTCTCCTTTCCCGCACAGAGTGTGTAGTGGCATGTCACAAGTTTGTCGAAGTCAATGGCCTGGGTCTAACAGTAGCTGCCCTTAGCAGCTATGATTCCAACATGAGAGCAGCTGCCTATTTTGTCCTGGCTTCCTTTCGTTCTCATCTGGAAGGAGCTCGCTTTCGAGAGAAGAGTCAGGTGAGACCAAGCTCAATTGATAGTTTGCTGGGTTAGACATTTTAGGTTGTGGACACTTACGGGAGAGTTGCTGCCTTACCATGTGCATGTAGATGGATGAGTGAGAGAGCTAAAAGAAGCTTTTTATCCTCTTACTCCATTGTTTTTTTCCTCTATTGCTTTGTGTTTCCTCCTATAATCAATAAGCGGAAAAAGGGAGGAAAATGTTTTAGAAATTCTTAAGAATTTCATTTGTACGAATGGAAATCCTGATGGGATTGGTATTTGCTTTATGGCCTATGAAATATCCTAAAAGCTCATTTATGTATTCATGCTCTCCTGTTTGGGTTACGGTTCAAGCTTTTCTCCCCTGGGCTCTTGTGCTGCAGTTGCTGTATCTCCTGGATGCTGTGCAAAATGGAATTGGGCGGCCAAACCTCAGACTTACCTTCTCCTTGACCCTCTACATCGCTCGTGTGGCACAGCAGATTCTGAAGCCAGGTATTGTAACCTACTGTGCACGTTGAACTCCTGGAGTGAGTCACCGTGCACAGAGTGATGTCCTTGGCCCATACTGGAAGATGAGGTGGCTGTGACACGGGTAGGAGCCATGAAGTACGGTCTCTGGTGTTTCAAAGAAAAACTTTCAATGCTTGTGTAGACTGCCTTACTGGAGATGTGGGAAGTGCTGGTTTGATTTGTGTACAAAACCAAGCTGCTCCATCAGGGATGAAGCCACTACCTCCTCGTAATTTTGGGGTGGAGGGGAGCGGAGGATAGATGAGTGAAACGAGATGAATGTGCGGGTCGTGTTCAGTAGAGTAGGTTGTCCCAAGTGTCCTTTTGTCCTTAGACACTGAACCAATGTAAGTCGCTGTTGCAAAGGAGGATCATAGCAACGGGGGGTAGTTCAGATTGGAAGGGACCTTGTGAGGACTCTAGCTAAAACCCAAAGCAAGGCCAGCTATGAGGGCAGACTTCTTTGCTCAGGCCTTTATCCTAGAAAACCTCCAGTCCGCTAGACTGATCAAGAAAGCCTCCAAGGATGGGGAATGTACAGTTCCTCTGGACAGCCTGCTCATGGGGGACATGTCTGATCTGTAGGTTAAAAATTATGATTGCCTAATGTGAAGTGTTAGGCTTGATATGTGCAGAGATTTGCCTCTTCCTTTGCTGTAGATCTCTGTTTTATCAATGAAGTAATGTTGGATTTGCTGAAATCAGAGCTGTGTTGAATGTTTATCTTCTCACCTGCTTTGTGCAAGCTCTGAATGAGCTTTTCGTTTCGGGGAAGTGGAGGGACAGCCAACAATATCATCAGTCTTAGAGCAGAAGGCCTCCTCACTGTACTTAACATACCGTTCTCACAGCTAGCTGAAACACTGGAAAATACAGGTTCCATTTGTTTTTCTGCCTGGTTGTGTATTGTGAATGTTGTTCTCCTCCACAATAACCATTGTTTCTCTTCACAGAGGAACACATGTATATGAAGGTAAACAGATTCCTTCTGTCCCACCAATATTTGGACCTGAGGAAAGTACCAGGGTTTTTCCAGCTTTTCTACAGTTTTGATTTCGAGGTAATGCAAGAATCCCATCTTTGGTATCCACTAATTCTTCAGAAAATAATGAAAAAAAAGCCATAAAAATGCAATAAAGTTTTACTATTCTATATGTAATTAATTAGAGGCATATTTGTTTTGTTTTATATTTGAATTAGACATTAGGTGTCTTTGTTGTTTTGTTTATAGTAACACATACTGAAATCATGAGTTGTGCTGTGCATGCTCAAGCACAAGAAGTTCTGCCCTAGCTAGCTTACATTCATATTTAAGTTTAGATTATTAATATTGAGTTCATTTGAGATATTTTAGAAACAGCAGCTTTTAAAGTTCCATTATCAGTGCATGTTTGGGCTCCTGGTGGATGTTATTGATTAAAGTTGATAGGGTTGAAAACTGAGAAGTCTGGAAAAAGCTGTTAAGTGCTGTGCTGGCACTCCCAGAGAGCCAGGTTTTTTGTGCTTTCATGAGCAGGCATTATTTAAAATGTCTGATGGTGGTATCTTTCTTACGGCTTCTAGTACAAAACAGAGCGTGAATGGATTCTCCGACTTCTTGGAGAAGGGCTGCGTGATAAACATTGCTATGAGCTTTATGACTACCAGAGGATTTTCCATGTCATTCTTTCCTTTTTCAACAGTCCTTTGTGTGATGAGGGTTCCCAGGTAAGAATATCTTTTTTAAAAAGAAAACCAAACCAACAACCCACAAAAAAACAAACCCGCGCAAATTTGTATGTTTTGGGGATCTTAAACAACTACAAAGCAGAAAGGAGCAGTGTACTCTTCCTTGTCCTTTTTAAAATCTGTTCCTTGTTGACTTTGTGTACGTGTGGAGGGGGAAGTAATTGCCTATGTCTAAACCATTGTCATATCCCTGTCCCTTGAAATCAGAACAGGTCCCTGCCATCGTGGAACCTCACTCAGTTTCGTCAACTGGTGATCTGGCTCTAGTTGTATTTCCACTGCTTCGTGAAAAATATTGCAGATACCACAATTTTTCTCCTATCATCAGGGCCTTTGCTTTTTTAGGTCTCCTTGCTCCCTATCCAGCATATTACCTGTACAGTGCTTTAGCAGGAAGAAAACTCACGTGCCAGAAGCTCTCATGTTCATAAACACCCACCCTGAGAAATCCACTCTGTTAAAACTACCTCAGTTAGGCGTCAAAATCTTGGACAAAAAGAGAACTGTCTTGCTACCTTAAGACTTCTTTTTCAGAGTAGTGCCTGTGCATATTAAGCCTTGCAAAGAGAATGTCTTTTCTTCCCTGGGGTTGCTAAGAATGTGTGGTGTTTGGTAATACATTTTAACATCAGGTTGATCAGATCCCAGATACCAGTCAGATTGCTAGTTATATCCTTCTGAAAGATTGATAATAATTGGATCCTGACTATAATCTAATTTTGTAAAAGAACAAGTTATACTTTCTGTTTCAGAGTCGTATTCTGGAGATATTACAAAATGCTGCCCATGTCACCAGAGCTGCCTATGAGCTGATACAGGATCATGGCCTCTTAACCTGGATGCTGCACATCTTAGAGAAAAGGTAACTAGGGAAATACTAGGGAAATGGGAGCAATTTTACTGTCTACAGTAGAATAATTATGCTACTGAGTATGGAAACAATGTGACAGATCGGGAGATGGCCTGTCAGTGGGTGTGACATTTGGCAGCTAGGGCCATGCTGGCAGGACTTGCTGAACTCTATAGTGTGTTCCTTTGTGCTTC
Source organism: Chionis minor (assembly GCA_013398295.1). Lineage (NCBI taxonomy): Eukaryota > Metazoa > Chordata > Aves > Charadriiformes > Chionidae > Chionis > Chionis minor. The sequence continues at coordinate 334,889 of VZSF01001524.1, forward strand.
TGAAACCAAAACGAAGACCCTTTAAGGTTGTAGTAGGAGGGGTGATGGGGCGGGGGCTTCGTGTAAAAAACTTAGAAAACACAATGGCACCTTATTTTGTATATATATGTATGTGCAACACTTTCATTTCAAATATCCACAATTCACATCCTGTCGTAGGACCTCCTACACAGTACTTGGTATGATAATGAATTTGAGCTGGCTGTAATATCTCTCCTCCCACTTCTTCCTCCGCCCCTTGTCTCTCCCTCACATATGTGCATGCACGTGTGCGCGCACACACACACACACAAAATCTCTTTTGCATGGATTCCCCCGGCAGGTGCAAGCACAGTTTCAGGATCCCTCTGCAGTGCGATTGGTGAGCGCCCCATGATAGGAACTGCCAAGCACGTACAGATCCCAAGAGCTGGTGCTGGGGGCAAGTACTGCTCCCCTGTTGTGCACCTCTGTTTGGTCCGATTTGGTACATTTGGAAGTGAAAAAGTCTGGATTTGGCCTGTGGCACGCAATCCTTCGTGACTGAACTTTTGAGGAGTATTCTTCTTGCATCCTCTGTACAAAAATGAGATTGTTCCCTCCTCCCTTAGAATAACAAAGTAAATATGGCGGCTGGTATTGTGCTGTAGCATTGTTGTTACTACTTAGAGTCTCAGAATCGTAAGGAACCGAGCCATCTTGAACAGTAACTGCTCTAAAGAAATGGTGGCAACGGTTGCAACGTCATGGAGTACTTGGCAGAGCTGTGTAATGCAAGATGGGAGTCAGAAATCACTGTCCTCGTGCGCACTGTTGTGTTTGCCCAGCAGCAGCGTGGCAGGAGGAGGTCCGGAGTGTTTTCCTTGTCTGAGGAGGGCAGTAACCAGGGCCTCTGTGTGGCTGGGGGTTCAGAGGGGTGCGCTCGTACACCCTGGTGGGGTCGTGGCTGAGAGGCGCCTATTGCCATTCATGGCTCCAGAAGTGCCCTAGAATACGGTCCCCGCTAGGTGATGGACTAGTTCCTGGTTAGGATCTGCCTTCCAAATGCTTCTTTGTGCTTCTTTGTTTGTTGTTTTTCAGGTTCCTGGAAAACAAGCTGGTAAATAAAATTATTTCCTTACTCCATACTCTGTGGCTAACAAATTTAGGAAGCAAGAGAGAAAGCAAGAATCAGTCCCAGGAGAACAGGAAGTTTCTTCCTATTCAGCTTGTAAATGAGTTCCTGTATGTTTTAATCACATTAATCAAACACATTCGGTAAGTCCTTTTTTTTTTTTTTTTTTTAAAATCAATTTGCACCTCATCCTCTACCCAGTTTGAAATGTATTAAGGCCAGAAGAATTTCTTGATCTCTGGTAGTTTATCCCTTGTTTTCCCCTTCAGTTTGAATGTTGAATAGTGAATTTTGATGAGACTTCTTTGACAGGAAGGTTTAGCTGTTTAAGTACACGGGGAATAAAACAACAACTGAAGCACAGTTACTGTCAAGTTCTACATCCTTAATTACTGGCCATTTTTAGCTGCTGTTTTACCTTTTTCCTGCTGGATTAGAGCCTGCAGTTAGCAAGCTATTTGCTGCAAAGACCTTCCATACTCTCCAAAGGTTTAGGCTTTCTGTGTCTGTACCATGCCTGCAAATTGTACAAGGAGAAACTGTGCAAAGTTGTACACAACAACATGGAGAAGGGGTCAGTCTCTTCTCTCCGCGTTCAGTGCACTTGACGTGTCTAAGCACCGCAGTTGTGGTGGGAATAGTGTAAAGCAAAGGGGTAACGAGTTCTGTTCGGGTTCATAAAAGCACCTGTAGCTCTTCCAGCAGACAAGTATTGCCGCAACCTGGAGAAGCTATGTTTATTTCCTCAAAATTTTGAAAATTCATGGAGAATAAAGTAGTGTAGGTAAAGCTCCAGACCTCTGTCCTCTTCCTGGCGTGCCATCTGCCTTTGCTATTTACAGGCAGGAGGGCAAAGACTATGTTTCACGGTCTGTTCTGCCAAACACTAATGGAGCAAAGTACTGGGGATTCAGTGGGAATGAAACTAATTATTACTGCATTCTGAGAAACAAAAGTATATGTCTAGAGAACTGCAGGGGAAAACTGTAGGAAGAAAACTGGAAGGAGAAAAAACCTGTACTTACTTTATTTTATTAATTAGCATGCAGAAAAATACATGGCCCTTTTGTTTTCTTTTCGTAGGACTAATTTAGATCTAGCCAAACTGACTCAGTTTTTCAGTACACTCAATTCTGTGCTGGAATATCGTGCTATAGTTATTGAGGCCTTCAAAGAAATGAGCCGGTTCACTGTGAATGACAGCGTTCTCTCCACCAAAGAGATCCTGCTGCTGCTGCATAAGTGGAGCGTCATCGAGAAAGACCTGCAGCTGCAAGAGGATATACAGACTCTTGCTGAGAAATACCAAATTAAAGAATTGCTTAGTAAGTACTAAAACGTTTCAGAAAAGTAATATTGTTGAGGCTGTTACAAGCTAACCATACAAGTGAGGCAAAGTTCATAGAAAGAAGTACTCATCTTTTGCCAGACAATCTGATGTAGCTTGGGGGAGCAGGAATGGAAACGAAAAGTCATTTTTCAGGTCTTCATTGTAGTGATTTCTGACTTTAACACAATTTGTAGAAATATGGTTTTAAAAAGGGAGAGAGCTTTAAAATGAAACTTAGTTGCAGATCTGGCATCAGGCTTTGAAAAATCGTATTCTTAAAAGAAACCGTAAAAAAACCCAGTGCTTGGAGGCATTGTGCTCAAAGATTTGAACCGTTCTGAGTGTGGATGGGGGATCTGAAAGTGAAAATTGAGTAAAAAAACTAGCAGCAAAGCAAGCAAAAATGAAATAGCTGATTTTTCTTATTGTCATCAGTGTTGGAAGAAAGCAAAAACACATTTGGACTTGTGTGACTTCCCTCTTGTTACCTCTGTGAATAAAATGTAGAAGGAGCTTTGTAGTGGGAGGTGTTAAACAATGCTCGTCTCCTGCAAATACAACTGCTCTCGGTGCACATTAAAACTTCCATCGGTTTCTTTAAATGTTCTCTATCAGTTAAACTAACTTCTAAAGTTTCACTATATTTAAGGGATACGATAAAAGCTTTAGTTTTTCTAAAGTTTTTTGTACCCTTGTAGTGTCTGAGGATTTTTAGAGAATACAGTGACATCTGCAGCTTACTGAATGCGAGGTTTAAAAAAATCTGCTGCTCCAAGCCTCAGCAGCCTATAAAGTAGTCAGAAATACGGGTCCTTACCTGAATTTATTTTTTCTGAGGTTACATTTCAAGAGTTGTCCCCATCCCCCACAGCCCTTGGGGAAGAAATACTGACATGCCTTTAGTTGATTTTAAGCTGCAGAGTGCAACATAATTGAAACTGCTGATGCTTTTCTCCACGACACCTTGAAGACAGGTGCTGTGCGCAGCAAACTGCTGTTGCTGTCTGGGAGCTTTGCTGCTGCTGCCGTGACACGAGCAGCGTCTGATGGAGGGCAGCCCCGCGTTACAAAGTTGGGCTGCCCATTTCTTCCCTGGGGGGCGTGAAAAATTCACGTGCCCTTGGCTGATGGCACCTCGCCAGCCGGACACTCGCTCGGCCGGGATGCAGCTGTGCTGGAGGGAGGCCAGCTGCCCCGCTACAGCCTGTGTCTCCTTCTGCAGGCGAGCGCGCGCTGAGCCTCTGCGAACCCGGAGAGTGGCAGCTTGAGCATTTCTCATCAGGGGGTGGAAATAATGTGGCCTTACGGGCAAAACTGCATCTTGTGGACCTGTGAGATAGCGCCTTGGCCTCGCTGGGCTGTGGGCCGGGGCCCGGGCAGCGTTACAGCCTGCCTCAGAGTTAGGCGATCCACTGGGAGCTGCCTGTAGCCCCTTTGCTCTGACCTGTGTAGGCTCAATTAGGCTGCTAAACGAGGCTAATACTTATCCTTTTAGTGACGGAAACAACACAGTGATACCATCTTTCTTGCATAATTTTGTACCAAGAAAGGCCTTTGGAGTAACAGATGTTTGTTTTGGTGGTGTTTTTCTTCTCTCAGGAAATATTAAAGAAAAGAACAAATCTCAAGCCTCATCTCATCCATATCATCACATTCGAAAAAAGAAAGAGATAGAAAGAGAAGACGACACCGCTGCAGAGCTGAAAGTCTCCGAGCTGGAGAAATGCAGAGATCATCTGAATTCCATATTTGCCCATTGGGAGCCTGTTTTCCCAGCGCCGCCTACCAAACAGCCAAGGGAGCCCCTCAAATCCGCTGACCTTGCGGATGAAACAGTCAGTCTTACCTGCGCCTCCACTTACGTAGTAACTAAATGGCTCCTGAAGTCCATGGTTGAGCACAGCCTCAACGTGCAGAACGTTTCCTTAACTCTGCGGTGGCTCCAGAACTGCGTCTTGCCCCACCCGCTGGCAGTGCAGGAGATGCTCAGGGATGAGACCTTGAGAAACAACATCTTCAGGTTTTACAGCCGGATCTGCGAGGCCGGCAGTGGGCCGGCTGGGCTCTTTAAAGAGCTCTGCTTGTTCAGTTCAATCATGCTGCACCTCATGGACGCTCGGGGCCTGAGCAACAACAGCTTCCACCCGCTTGTGAAAACGTTGTGCCTGTCGGCAATGACGGAAGAGGATGCGAACAAGAGAGGTAACTAGCCCTTTCCTTTCCGCTGGCGTTACATGGTAGAAAATGGGTAGTTCCGTGTTATTTTTAATTCGTCAAAAGTCTGAAGTTTGTTTGCCTGTGTGTGTCGTGCTCGTCCCTTGACGAAGCACTGTGCCTTGGGCGGTGCGTGGGCACAGGGGTTGGTAGCACAGACTAGGGTCGCGCTGTAGGGGTTTCTGACAGTACAGCAGCGGGACTCCCCCAAAGAAACCGTCCTCTCTAGGAATAAAATGGAGTTCAGCGAGGTGTATAAAACATGATTCCAAGGGGGAAAATAGCCTGCAACAAAGGAGTCTAAAGGGGTATTGGGTTCTGATCCGTATACTGTTCAGCATTATCACTTGATTGCAAAACCCACAGGTCAGGCATCAGGCCTTTTTATTTAAAGATATCAGAGGGGTGTGCTAACAAGAGACTGTTTTCTTCTGTTAGTGTGGGAAGGATCATTGGCTTTATATGAGCAAAAAACCCACAAATTTTCCTTCTAGGAAAAGAGTCAGGAAACTGTTTTAAAACGTGGGTCTGGAGGTAAAATGGTTTGGTTTTGTGTTACAGCGTGGAAGTAGAAGAATATGTGTTCTGATTTTTCTCTGAATTTTTCTTCCACAGCTGTTTGTGTATTCCTGACTTCTGTTTACATTGGGGACATATGGCTTGGAGCGCAGGAGCCAGATATGTTAATAACCCATGTCAAATTGATCTGCAGTACTACAGATGATAAATTGGAAACTCATAAACAAGGAGAAGAAACTATTATGCCTCTTTGTAAAACCCTTTACTCGGCTACATTGAGGCATTAATTCAGTGAACTGACACTTAATCTTTAATGTTATATGCTCTGCCATCGTTGCTGTGAGCCATGAAACCCTCCTGAACTGTTCTCCATACAAATCTAACTTGTTTTGTCATAAAGATCAATATTTTATTACTGTGTGCAAACTCAGAGGGGGAAAATTGTATTTTTCATCTCTCAGTGGAACATTAAAGCCATAATTTCTCTTTTCTTGAACAGTATGGGACACAATGTTATTTATATCATTTTTATTACAGGTGTGTTTAACTTCATGAAGAGCCAAAAAACGAGTGATTAGTGCATTGCCTCTGGACTCTATTGCAGTCCCCATGTAGTTAAAATCCCTCTTTTCTCCAGTATAAGATGGGGAAAAAGACTGTGGAACTTCACCACCATGTGGTATAAGTGCAAAGAAAGAATAGTCAGAGGTTTAGCCACGACAGTTCATTATTTCTTGAAGAACCCAGGTTCTTTCATGGTACATGATACCAAACCCAGCATGAATAGAAGACTCTGAACCCTGGAATCATGATGGTCTGGGATTCTTCTTGTTTTTAAATTAAACTGCTTTTGAAAGCATTTCTATCAGAGCTAGTCTGGTGTTATTCTCCTTTCTGTTTTATTTGGGTTTCTTAATTAAAAAAAAGCCCTGACCATCACTGCTGCTGGGACTTGCAACAAAGGCCCATCTTCTCTCCACTCTGAAAAGATGAGAGATGGAATGAAAACCCAGAAGACTTGCTGCTCATTGATTATACATGGTTTTTATTGGAAATTCTCTGTGAAATCTGGTAATTTCTTCTTGAATGTGGCCTCCAGGGCAGTTTAATGTACCATTTCAGATACGCAAACATGCAGAGCCTGAATTGAATCTTTGAAGTGTAAAACAGGATTTATGAAATTGACTCATGAATATGTGCTGTGCCTAGGTGCTTTGTACAAATAAATGTAGAGGGGAAAAAAATCAGAAATGCACACTCCTTGTCATGTTTATGTAATGTGCTTTTTATTTAAAACAAAAAAAAACCACCTGAGGTGCAAATAATGAGGATTGCTTCTACATGTAATTATTCTTGTCCTAAAGAAGCCATAATATCTATATCAAGACTTGATTTAAAAGTAAAAAATATTTCCTGAAAAAGCTGTGAGCCTATTAGAGGCTAAATTTTGTGTCACATAAAATCTCTAGGGTGTGACAACAAGAAATTTTCTTTGTGATGGAAAAAAAATTTAATGTATTTTCCTTAATTTAAAAAAATGGGCAAAATGAAACCAAAGGAGTACCGAAATGAAACCTGTCCTGCCATGTCATCTAACTGGAAAAGAAAATACTCATGACACGTAGGGGAAGAGTTTTTCAGCTGTCTTGACTGAGCACGTCTAACAGTGGTTTATAGCATGATTTTCTTGAGAGAATTAAATAAATGAGGTAAGGCCATTCAACCAACCTCAGGCCAGTGATGCAGAAACATATTTTCGCTACCCGAGTCGCTCTTAATTGGCAATAAACTGAATTAGTTTTCCCCAAGTTTGAGTCTGTTTTGACCTTGATGGTAACTGGTAAGCGATCTCCCTATCTTAGTCCCAACCTGTGAGCTTTTTCGTCCCGTTTTCCCTGCCCTGTCCCTCTGCCGAGGGGGAATGAGAGCGCGGCTGGGGAGGCGCCTGGCAGCCAGCCAGGGCCAACCCACCACACTGCGTAACGCAGTGTCGCGCGGCCCTTCCCATCCCCTAGCAAAGTATCTCCAGTACCGCTACTACCAAACTATACACAGTTGGAGGAGAGGATGGTTCACATGCGTTTCTTCTCCATTTGTTGGTGGTTTGGTTTTTTTTTTTTTAAATGCTAGTTTTGGAAACGGAAAAAGAAAAATAATGCAAATGAACTGGCAATTTAAAGCTACTAGCCTGTCATGTAAAAAGATGCATAGGTCCTCCGTGCTTATCAGTAAAGAGAATGTAGCTGCGCATGTGGGAACTTTTAAAAGTAACGCTTCATCTCTCACTGCCTCTGAGCTTCAATATATTCCAGTAATGTGGCAATTAAAAGATCATTATGAAGCCCTTCTAGAAATAATGGTCAAGTATCTCTAAAAGCCATAGATGGTTAGCAGTTGAATGATTCGTATGTGTGAACTAACTGCCAACAGATTCAAAATGCATTTTAATAAGCTATATAGATGGAGAGTTATTATCATTAAGAAGTTAAGCTTGATTAAAATAGATTGNCCATTCAACCAACCTCAGGCCAGTGATGCAGAAACATATTTTCGCTACCCGAGTCGCTCTTAATTGGCAATAAACTGAATTAGTTTTCCCCAAGTTTGAGTCTGTTTTGACCTTGATGGTAACTGGTAAGCGATCTCCCTATCTTAGTCCCAACCTGTGAGCTTTTTCGTCCCGTTTTCCCTGCCCTGTCCCTCTGCCGAGGGGGAATGAGAGCGCGGCTGGGGAGGCGCCTGGCAGCCAGCCAGGGCCAACCCACCACACTGCGTAACGCAGTGTCGCGCGGCCCTTCCCATCCCCTAGCAAAGTATCTCCAGTACCGCTACTACCAAACTATACACAGTTGGAGGAGAGGATGGTTCACATGCGTTTCTTCTCCATTTGTTGGTGGTTTGGTTTTTTTTTTTTTAAATGCTAGTTTTGGAAACGGAAAAAGAAAAATAATGCAAATGAACTGGCAATTTAAAGCTACTAGCCTGTCATGTAAAAAGATGCATAGGTCCTCCGTGCTTATCAGTAAAGAGAATGTAGCTGCGCATGTGGGAACTTTTAAAAGTAACGCTTCATCTCTCACTGCCTCTGAGCTTCAATATATTCCAGTAATGTGGCAATTAAAAGATCATTATGAAGCCCTTCTAGAAATAATGGTCAAGTATCTCTAAAAGCCATAGATGGTTAGCAGTTGAATGATTCGTATGTGTGAACTAACTGCCAACAGATTCAAAATGCATTTTAATAAGCTACATAGATGGAGAGTTATTATCATTAAGAAGTTAAGCTTGATTAAAATAGATTGCGGAGAGCATTTGGAAGTGGAAAACTTGCGCCAGATCTGGGCCTACGTTTTAAAACAAGGCATTTCTACAATTTAATACAAGTTACTCACTTTGGTGCTGTTGTGATGAGAAGAACCCTGTGGGTGAAGCTCCAGCGTGCTCTGCAGCGCGCCCGGGGGTCTGGTTTGCCCTTGCAGAAGTCGTTGCCAGAACAGGCTTTTGAAGCCTTTTACTCAAAATTCACAAAACCTCAGTGAAATGAGGAGCACAGAAGAACATACAGCTTCCTGTTGTACCTGGTATGTCGACCGGGGACAGTTTGAGTTGCAGGTGGGACTCCTTGGGATTTGAAGTGGACCTGGGCGATGGGCTGCTGGTGCCTGTGCTCAGGCGAGGAGATCGGACACGTCGGCAGGAGAGGGCTGCGCGTAGCGCGAGCGACTGGGCAGAGCGAAGTGGCTTTTGTGGGGGTAGCAGTCTGGGGTAGCGTTTTTCCCCGAAGCCAACTATCTCTTTGAACCAGCAGCACGAGCCGATTTGGGTCATGCTGTGTTGACCGATGGGTGCAGCACTTCAACCACCTGAAGTGGCTTCTGAATGCTGCAGACCACACAGGGAAGCCCTCTGCTAATGGGGGACGCTGGGGCGAGGGGAAATCCAGCGCTCACTGCGGAGAGCAAAGCACTGGAAGGGCCTTGAAATGGGTACCTGTGGGAATGTCACAGAAGGAAACGCATTTCTCTTCCCCCCCCCGCCCCAAGTTAGGTGCTATAAGATAGGCTTGTATTTTGCATATTATTTATTACTGGTTTTATACTTCATACTATGTGGCTTCCAGGTAATTTGAAAGGGGGTGGAAGTCTATTCAGTGGTTACTTTGACTCACATTCCAGTGCAACTAAGGAAAGAACACCAGTTGTTACCAATGGGACTATTCGCATGTTTTAGAAATCCCCTTGGAATCCGTCTGTAGGGAAGAGGTTCTCGAAAACCAAGGTGCTGGAAGCCAGGGAGAAGGGTGCTGGAAGCCAGGGAGAAGGATGCTGGAGCAGACTGCGCCAGCAGGCGGTGCAGAACTGCTGCAGGAGAGATGTTCCAGCTCGGGTTAGGCAGTCATGGAAGGAATGATCAAAGTCCAGTTGCTGCGTCCTTGAGGAGGAAAATGGGTTTAGGTGGTCGGGTCCTCTTTAGACTGTCTTTGATGACACTGTATGACTGCAGTGGGGTTAAAGGTAACTGTCCCAGTGTGCGGTGGGAGAGGTGGTGCTAACAAGGGTCTTGGTGGCACCAAGATTGGTGTCTCCTGTGAGAGCTACCTCAGCTCTCGCAAAAGGTAAGGGTATCCAAGGGGAGGGGAAGGCTGCTGCGGCCGTCTGAGTTGACTGATGGAAGCGTTTGGTTCTCTGACACATATCTGTCCATGTTGCACCTTCAGTTCCTGCGGCCTTTCCTGGTTTTCTCCATCTGCCATCTCCATCATGTTTCTCCGTGACTCAGTCTGACTCAACAGACTTTATGCCTTGACAGGTTTCCAAGCCCAACACCAGTAGTAGTCAGTTTGCTCAAAAAGCAAACTGCAGAAGTGTTTATCTCAAAGATTAGAAAATTTGGAGATTCAAAAAAACCAACCACAATACAAACATATGCCTGGTGGTTTGGTCTGTCTCTTGTGCTTAAGGCTTTTTTTAACACAGCCCAACCCACCTGCTCTCTGGTAACATCATAGCCCACACTCCCTGGATGCGGCATAAGGCTGCTCTGGCAGCGCTTCACTGCAGGAGTTTTTGCTGCCTGCTTGGGGACATAAAATTTCTAAGCTTTTCCTGAAGTTTCACTTGAGTTTTGTGTTGTCCTCAGCCCACCAGCTAGCTCTGCACTGACATCTGTGCCAGCCCTCGCTGCCTGCCTTGGCCTGACTCTGCAGTCCCAGCTTCCTGCCTACTGGAGCTCTACAGGTTCTGCACCCTCTGGTGGACCTTCACCTGGTTCTGCGTGGGTTTGGTGGAGCTCCACGGGTGAGAAGTGGAGAGTGCAGAGGCCACTGAAGGGGGAGGGAGTGTGAGTGGTCCTTCTGACTGCTCCAGCCGAGCTAAACCCATCCTTTCCACCTCACTGAAAAGCTTCGGTGGCCCTCAAGGAAAGCTGTAGCTTCTGTTTAACTATTTGTCAGCCCCAGCTGAAAGCAGACAACTTGTGCAGAAATGCAATGTTGCTTTTGTGGTTTTGCCAGCATTTTCCTTTGATACAAAACATGATAAACAGAATTTTTTTTTTTTTTTTTTTTTTNCCTGAGTAACTGGCAGGTACCATTTCAAGACTCTTCAATATTAACATTTGCTTTTCCACCTACCATTTCAAAATGAAAGCAAAAAGCAATTGGTTATTGGTAGCAAAAGTGTGTTTCTGGGCAGCTGGTAAAACTAATGACTTGATTCAGTAAGACACTCGAGATAGTTAGTGCTGCCATAAGCTTTTCAGACACTGTTCTTGGGAAACACTGTTTTAATAAATTTTAAATTACCCAAATATTTTTTTGCAAAACAAAAGCAAATAAAAAGCATATTCTATCCTTGAGGGAACTGCTGAGCTTTAAGATAGTGAAGCAAGTTGTGACCCTTCTAGAAGCAAAGTTTTATTGTTGACGTTGCACTTGACATTGCTGCCTCTCTTTCAGCAGAAGACCAAGCGGAGGTGTCACTAAGACGCAGCAGATGAGAGTATGACCTGAGGGCAGAGCCAGAAATAGATGACTCGTGGCTCTCGTGGTATATAAACAATATTGGTTTACCAATTATTGGTTATGCTGCCTGTTGAGTAAGATGAATGGGATGCCGCTTTCTTTCACAGCAAGACAACCCAGTGAAAACGGATGCTGCACAGACCCCCGAGGATAACAGGACTCTGTGCATCCAGGGGAGCAAGGCAAGACTCTTTACAGGACGTGGGGTGTCACTGGTACAGACTCACTGCCGGAGGAGTAAGTCTGCTCTCCGCCAAATGGGTCTTCATGAGAATCGCTCAGCTGGCAGCACGCCCTTTGCAGTGTATAACTGAGAGAGGAATTCCAGTCTGAATCCTTACGTAAAGAAGACAAATTTTACAGTCATCATCAGGATATAAATTGCTCTTCTAGCAGGCAACTCCAGCAACATTGCTCAAAGATGGCCATTGCGACTTCCTTTTACGCATTCAAGACTTTTCAGGTTTGGCCTTTGTTGAAAGACATTTGTCTTTCTCTTCTGAACTAATTCAGGTTTTTGGTATCGGTGTTTAATCGGCAGGTCCCCGCACTGAGCTTTCCTCTGCAGCCAGGAGGACTGTACTGCTGGTTTTGTTTAACCTGTCTCAGTTTTAACTTGGGCTCAGACCCTTCCATGAATGCCGGGTTCATCTGAAAGAGAGGTAGGTGTTGCAGAAGAAACCACATCTGAGTACGGGCTACTGAGATCATCACAGTGAGGCTGTTCACTGTTGGAACTTCTTTCCACCTGGTTCCCCACAATCACCTGTCTGTAATGTGTGAAATAAAAAAAAGAGTACTGTTATCAGGGACATTCGTTTGGAAGACAGACAGCAGCAGTTTCATAAGGACATACATTATAACGTATTAAAAAAGTGTAAAAGTTTGTTCTTCTAACTCAAAGACACTGAATCCAGCCTGAGAGATCCTTTTGGACTTCTGGACTTCAGCTCTCTTTATCTACCATGAGAATCATGTCCTTACCTGGAAATGGAGTATGACCAACAGTAAAAGTGTGAGCTGTGGGTGATATTTAGTGCCTCCCCGCTTCCCCTTCAAGACGGGACCTTCACTCCAGCCCATAAGCATGCTTCTTTAGCTGGGTTTTGAAATAGGAAACTAGAAACTATGACTTGCTTGGTGAAAGGGGAACTGTCCTGGCTGTCTCCTTCCCAGGGGAAAGAGAAAGGGGTTAAGAGCTTTGTGTAGCTGTGAATGGATGTACAAGGGACACAGCCACACTGGGGGCAAGAAAAAGAGAGATGTGTGGTATCTGGGGGAGATTCCCCGGCACTGGGGTTAGGAAACAGTGAGACACAGCTGTAAGGGGTGGTGTAGATCGGAGCAAGACAATGGGAGAGACTAAAAAGGAGTGGGTAGGACTAGGGTAGCAGGAAATTTCCAGTGTACAACTAATAACAGCACAAAGATGTATAGTTCCGCCAGAAAAACAAATTAGTGGTGGGATGGAGAAGGTGATGATACGAGGATGGCAGAGTGCACCTTGCCTCCTCCTCCTGGAGTCCTCCTCCCAGCAGCTTCCCAAATTTCACCCTTCAATAAATAGCTGACGAGTCCTGGCTTAGGAGCACCAAGTCCAATTCAATATGGCTAAATGCAAGATCCCAAAAACTACTATTATCCTTAGGGCTTCTTTGAAGTGGGGAGGAAAATTACATTGGGAAGAAAAATGTAATCCAAAAGTGAGAATGAAAATGGAAAATTTTTGAAAAGTCTTATTAATGTCCTGGAACAGTGGCTTCAGAGACGAGAAAGAAGGTATCTTTCACTAAAAGCTACTTTTGTTTCAGTGGCTAGACAAATGTAAGAATATATAAAACAAGATAAAGTAAATGGGATGAGAAGGAAAATAATAATTTTGAATTATTTGGAGGAAGGAAAATAGCCACTTTATAACTTCAAATTTATACTGATTAATTGCTAACAAAAGCTTAAAAGATCTGTGTCTGACAAGACTAACACAGCAGGCATTTTGCTTAATGGTAATTCCAAAAAAAAAGCAGCAAAACCCAAAAGTCTCAGCCACAGGCCCACCACAGGATGGAGGCAGGCAGGTTTAGGGGTTTTCGTTGCTATATTGTAGGCATATTCAAGAGATTTCTCCTCTCTCTGTCTGACAGAAGCAAGGCAAAAATACTCTTCCCAAAACAGGAGGTTTTCTTTCCAGTCCATTAAATAGCTAAATATCATCAGCTAGCTATCCATATTTTAAAATCAGCTGGAGAACTTGCATCCCAGAGACCTGGAAACTGAGAACTCTGGCCTGCTCTTGTTAATTGTTAACCATCCCTGGAACAGCAGGGAAGTTTGAGGAGGCTGGAAGAGCCCTAGTGTCCCAGTACTCAAAGAAAGCGAACTGGTCAAGCCAGGTCACTGTAAGGCAGTGCAACTGACCTCAGCCCCAGGCAAGATCATGGAATTAAAGCTAAGATAAGATACAACTGAAAAAGTATTTCAAAGGACAGAAAAGCTCATTCCAGACAATGCGGGTTAATAGGAAGACAGGTAAGGTGAAAACTGTCTAATGTCATTTTTTGAGGGGAACGCAATTTGGAGGATAAAGCTAGCTGCATGTGTGTAGCTACTTAAACTGCAGTAAGGCATTTGAATTAGTATTCTATACTGCCTTCTTTAAAAAGAACTATACACAAGCCCCATTAAACAGGTGTTATGTGAATTAGGCTTCTCAAAGAGTAACTGGAGAATGATCTCTGACTGGCTGTTCCTAGCAGGGCTCCCTAGGCACCCAATCCTGTTCAGCATTTTCATCGGTGATCTGGGAGTAAAGGCGAAGTCACTCTGAATGAAAGGTGTGGATGAAGATCCAGTGATACAAGGAGGAGTGAACAGTCACATAGCACAGACTGGATAGCTAGTTAAGATGGACCTATTCAAACAATAGTAATATATTAAATTTAAAGTCTCAACCCTGGCAATAATATTTTTCATTGAGAACTGCAGACTTTTCATAAACTATTCTACCTAAAGACAGTGAATCATAGCAAACAGAAAAGCTTGAAATAGTCAGGAAAAAAAGCCGGAGCTAATATTTCGTATTTATGGATTTCTGGGGACAGACATGATCTTTGAAAGCCTGGAGTAGGTGGTACTGTGATTCCAAAATTACATATATTTATCACACTGTCTATCCAAAGTGATTACTTTTTGGCATTCTTCATTAATGAACACCTATAATATTTTTTTAATGCAAATACATGCTTAGCTCTAATTTTACTGAAGAAGCTTATCAGTTAAGCCAAGAAGCAATGCCAAAGCATTGTGATTTAACTAGGCAGAGTAACGAGAAATACTGACCAACTTAGCAAATACAAGAACTCGTTCTCCCCTGCAGAAGCATAGCACCTGGGCAGAGACTGTGGGAGCCTGCATCCCTGCCCTCAGTGGGCAGCACTCTCAAATCTCTTCCACTGAACGAGTTGTCTGTGGTTTGGTTTATGTCCCTTGAGAGTGAGCTGACATAATCTCAGTACTGCCTGGACCGGGCATTCTGCAGCCTCTGAGGAGACAATGTTGGACTTGATTACACAGTTGTTCACAGGACACTATTTCAATGCATGGCTCAAGAGTTACTTCACTCTTTTGATTGTCACTTGTAAATATCTGTCTGGTCACTATTGGATGGAAGCCTTTTTGTGTCATTTAAAACCGTTTCACAGTTTGAAAACAAAAGGCCTCATCATTTCAGTTTGTAGGAGAAAGGGCAAGAACTATGAAGAACTTCAGGAAGCAACAGAGAGCACGTTAATGTGAACACTGACAGCCTGCTTCCCAGTACCTGAGTGGTGCAGTCCACTGCACAGCCCACCTGGATGGATGTCTGCCTGGTGGCACCAGACATGGACAATGTTTGAGCAGCAGCAGCAGCAGCAGCAGCAGCAGAGGGTGTGTTCTGACCTCAAGCTCAGCTGATAGAGCCCTGTCAGCTGCAGTCTCAGTGCATGGGATTTCTGGAGGGACACTGAGTTCACACGTACACTCACACAGTGGCTGGCGCTAAACAAAATCCTAGCCCTTTAGTTTTCTCTCGGAGATCGGTTATCCCTGAACAACCTCAGCACAACCCTAGCAAGTGTGATACCAATCCCAGGCCTCTCTCCGGTGGCATGACACCTGCTAAAATGTATGGAGCATGTTTCTTTAGACGACAGGAGTGAGAACACTTTCTTTCCTGTGAAGACCCTGTAGTTTGAGCTCTGGTGACTGAAGTCTTGTAACAGTCTTTGACAGCTCATAGCTGACCTGCCTGTTCACAGCCCCAGCTCCTGTGGGTCTGACAGCTGCTTACATCAAAGGGAGCTGGTTCTGTCAACATAAAACGAGAAAGTCCTCCTAATGATGGAGGTGTGAAAGGCAGCTTTATCCCTTGAAACCAGAGGCTTGAGAATAGCAAGATTTACTATCTGCTGTTTGAAATTGATTTCAGAAACTGTATTGGGGAGAAACTGGGATAGATCCCCAGGAACACTGTATATGGGAAGCCAGCTGTAAAGATTTAGCTGGCTCAGCTTCTTCTCACACAATGAATGATGCTGTAATCTATGCAGACAAGTCACGTAGACCTCAAATACTGGTCTTGCAAGAGTCTGACCGTAAGATTTCAGTATTATGGAGAAACCGGGCTCTTTCTGAGCGCTTAGCCAATCTTGGCTAGGAAGCTCAAGTCACCTGGGTGTGAGAATACATGATTACTGCTAGTGAGAGACAGCAGGTAGAGATCGCAATTGAGTATATATTAAGTGAGTTTATAGACAAATTACCTTCATTCCAGGAAACAGTCTACTGTGATAGGAAAGAGAGGGCTAAGAAAGTAGAGAACAAGAGCATCTGCCTTCAGAAAGTAGAAAACAAGAGAATTGTCCTCTTGGCCAGAGAAGTACCTCTCATGAGCATCTTCTTACCATAGTATTAAAAAAGACCTCCTCTCCCCAAAGACAAGGCAGCATGCCCAGGTTACAGCTATGACATGTCTTACTGTCATCTGGAGGAATATGATGCCTCGAGCGTCAGATTCACTGCCTTTGTGTACAGGAATAGGTACTTCTTTGTTACTGTAATATATGGTGGTTATATTGTTCACTAATGAATATTACAGTCTTGAAGGCAAGCTAAAGAAAAAACCCACCAACCTTTGAAAACTATCTGCCCTCATGTGAGATCTAGGATATTGGTATAGTTTTTGGGGTTTTTTTTGTCTGTCCTAGGGACCAAAACCCCTGAGCTGTCAAATATCCAAATTAGTTCCCCAGTTCCAGGAATGAAGCAGCTGTTGCAATTGATCTGGATGGAGCAAAAAATTGAAAGAGCACGTGGACAATGTACAGACTGTCCACCAAATCAGTGGTTGTCTGTCTGTCCGTGAACGAAACTCTTACCTGCAAACTGAGAAGAAAGCTGGCTGCAGAACAAGCATTTTCAAGCCAACTCGCGCATCTGTCTGGCAAGTGGTATCCTCAAACTATGTTACCATATGCCCAAGAAATGTTGGGTAAAAGTTGGGGCTAGTCAGGGGAAAAAAAGTCTAAACACTGAATCGGTTTTCTTGTTGCAAGAAATCTGTCTGAAGCCAGCAAGGTTCATGCTGCCAAGGTGTCCAGAGTCCCTTGATTGAGCCTCTCTGAGGCTACTACTACAGCAAGAAATCTGGACGAGACATGTAGATCTTCCAACGCTCTGGGTACCCAATTTTTTTTCTCTACATTATACTGTCTGGGAGTAAAGTGATAGCCAAAAGATTTTGCATGTCCACAGCTGTGGACAGCATGTCACGACTGTCAGGAATGCACAGCCTCCAGTGAGATGCATGGGAAACCAGGGCATCCTCTGAAGAGGTCCACAAAGGAGCTTTCCCTGCCTCCTTCCATTGCATTTAGTTCCGGCCTTGGCCAGAACTGTCTCCCCTTCCACTAACCCTTATTTTTCTGTATCATTTTGGCTGGTAAGAAACATAGTTAATGCAAATATTAATATTGGCTCCTGATTACAGCAGTGTGGTAATCAACTGCCTTGGCATGCTAATGGCTTTGAAACAATTGGTCCCATGCCCCAAACTTTTTTTTTTTCTTTCTTTCTTTCTTTCTTTCTGTAGGGATAGTGTAACGGTGACAAAAGGGACTGGGACATGGATTCCTTGGAGTTCTCTTGTAAGCATCAACCCTCCCCCCTCTCCCGAACTCACTCGTCTGACAGCACCAAATTCCTTTGTATTGCAGAGAAGAGCATGGTGCAATCAGACTATGGATTCAGGTCCAGGACCTCTCAGCGTCTAAGGATTATGCTGTGGCGTAAGGAGATCTAATTGTTGCATAGGCCTTTCAGAAGACACTTTGACACTGACTTCTTTTCTGTGTGGATACGCAGGTAAAAAAATCAGCAGCCTATACTGTGGCAGATGGCATGCCCTTGCCAAAATAGTAAGGCCTTGCTGTACACAGTGCTGGAAGAGAGATAATCACTGCATGTTATACAAGGCCAAAATGTCAACTTCGAGGACCCCACGGAGATCCAGCAGACAATAAAGACAGCTGACACGCGGTGGTGAAGGTTTGTTCGACAGTCAGCTGAAGCAAGAAGGTACATTCTCATGAGCTACCAGGCTTGAAAGCGCACTTGTTTCACCAGGCGGGTGAGCAAGCTGGAAGAGTACACGCTGCGCTATATGCCCCTAGACATATAGGATGCGCGAGCAGAGAAACAGTGAAGGTAAAAGTTCTCCAGCCTTCACCAGTGATGTATCTGTATGTTTGCTGGGTAAATGTATCAGAATTATGACGCTAAAAGAGACAGGAGATTTCAATACAGAAGTTAGATGACGGTCATGCCAAGGGTAATGGGTGGATTACATAAAAAGAAGGCGACAGGGAAGGGTGGTGGAAATTAAGAGGAAGAACTTCTTTCAGGCACCCCACTTCGATTTATTGCTGAAATTGGGAGAAGTGTAATTGGAGTGGGAGTTAAAAAACAAATGGAACTCAATCAAAAAGGGGAAGATTTGGGGGTTTTTTGGGGGGGGAGTGAATACTTTCTTCAGTCCCCAAATTCTTTTCTTACAGTATGTTTCAAGCCTAGAAAAATGTTAAGACAGGATGACTTGAAAACCTAAGCAAATCTCATCTAGTACTGCTTTCTGCTAATGATTCCAGGTCTCTCCACAAATCCTAGACTTGCCTTGTTCACAACAGCTCTTTTGATGGGCAAAAATGAACATATTATGGATAAACACGGATATTTCTAAGCCAAGTATTTCACTCAGTAACATGATGCAAAAGTGAAAAATTAAAAAAAAAAAAATCCTTTTGTTTAAGTCTTCCAAACACTGAGATTTTCCAGTATATAGACTTCTCCTGCCAGTTTTTTAGGAACAGTAAATTAATGGGAACACGCCTCTGTTACCCTGTAATTTTATGTCCATTTCCATGTGTTTCTTGTACTGTTAGCTTGCCTCCTGCTTTGACGGTTTTTTTGGGCAAGTTGCCTTTTTTATTGTTGTTGTTACCTTTTGTGAGCATGCCAGAGACCTTAGGGTGCCAATAAATTAGAATATTAGTGCTCCTTTTTACTGCCATATTATACTCGTTTCCCTCTGCTTGTTTGTGACCTAATCTTGAACCTCTGCCTAATCTGCTGAGCTGAATTTTCTGCATCCTGATCAGACGAGGAGGTGCAGTGGGTAAATGCATCCTTGTTTGCATAAAATGTGTTTGCCAGAAAAACCAGCAGCAAACAAAGTAAACCAAATGTAGAACACTGCAAACAGACACCTGTCCTTAAACAAAGTTCAAAATCATGGGCAGCATTAAAACTACATTCCCATTCAACACATGGGTGCTGCACATCAGCGGGCGCTGCGTCTCCGTCAGGCACACCCACTACAGCTACCTTCACAGGATGGGTTCCATAATCATTTAGGAGACACGCCTGTCAACAGCGAGGTATTAATGCAGCCTCTCTTTGCAGTCATGGGGCTTACAGGTGAACACACCCTACTGGAACAGATTAGCTGTGCCTCTGCCTGCCACTGGAGGCTATCTCCCTGTTTTGTCAAGCCCAGCCGTAAAAACAGTCTGGATGATGTGAACATAGAATCATAGAATCACTTGGGTTGGAAGAGACCTTCAAGATCATCAAGTCCAACCATAAACCTATGCCAAAACCACCCCTAAACCATGTCCCTCAGCACCACGTCTACCCGTCTTTTAAATACCTCCAGGGACTGCGATTCCACCACCTCCCTGGGCAGCCTGTTCCAATGCTTGATAACCCTTTCGGTAAAGAAGTTTTTCCTAATTTCCAATCTAAACCTCCCCTGGCACAACTTGAGGCCATTTCCTCTTGTCCTATCGCTTGTTACTTAGGAGAAAAGATTGACCCCCACCTCACTATAACCTCCTTTCAGGTAGTTGTAGAGAGTGATAAGGTCTCCCCTCAACCTTCTCTTCTCCAGGCTAAACAATCCCAACTCTCTCAGCCGCTGCTCATAAGACCTGTTCTCCAGACCCCTTACCAGCTTCGTTGCCCTTCTCTGGACACGCTCTGGGATCTCCATCTGCAGAGGCAGACATGCTGCACACTCTCGGAGCCTGAAGATGCTGTTATGCTTCACTGGGGTGTACTTGCTAGCTCAGACCCGACTCTAATGCTGAATAGTACTCTTCTGAAATTTAAATTAAGGTACTCAGGTGAGAGTGACACAATCTTTAAGGTGACCTGTAAACTTTAATCACTAACGAAATGGCCTGAGGCTAATTCCAGGAGATTCTGGCCCAACAGAAAACCCACTTTGACCATGTTGTCTCACCCCTACAGTGCTCTGTACTGCGAATGCTACAGATCCATGGTTGGCAGGTGTTTCAAGTCATTTCACAACCACACTTCCAACTAATTAATACTCTCTCTAAGTGTATTTGTAGTTTTACCATGAGCTTACTATGCTGAAGGACAGAAGTTCAGATATGGGCCATCTTTGGGAAGGAAGGTATTGTCATAATCCTGCCAGGATTTGCTAAACAAAAAAACCCCAAAAACAAACAAACAAAAAAAAAGGAGGAAAATTTGCCCAGATCTTCAGCCAATTATAAATCAATAATTTCACTGAGTTAATTTAACCTACAAGAACTCAAGAATATTTAGGGACTGAGTCATACACTTATTTGAGGCAAGAAAGAAGCTTGCCTAACCTTCTGCGTAACAGGCCAGAGAGTGATAGACTATCGGCTCCTCACAGTAATTTTTGGATAGATACAAATGCACGTTTTCAGATGTTCAGTCATCAAGTAAAAAAAGAATTAATGACAACCCATTTACTATTCTACCCTAAATTGTTCCAATGAATCATTACCCTCACATAAAATATGTGGCACATTGAGTTTGTGCTTCCATCGGCTTCCAGCCATTGCATTTTAGTACGGTACTTTAGCATCTGATAGTTATCATAGGGGTTCTTGAATTGGACACTAGTGTTCTAAAAGATGCAGACACTTCAGAAGGAGCATCTTTGAGCCACTGGTCCTTGAGAAACTAACTGATTTGAGTTGATTTCTCTCACTGTAGGATGTGCGTCTGGAACTCAAATCAGTTTTTTCCCTGATTCTTCCCAATTTCTTTAAAACCCTTTTTAAAGAGTGCATTCTAACAGAAGTACAACATTCTTGGGATGATCTAAGCAATGGTGCACATACTGTTATCTTCCTGATCTCACTAATAAATTTTCTCTTAATTTGATTAAGGTTTACGGAATTGCTTTGGGAGCTTCTTTTCACCTGCTTTACCACTGTGATTCCTACTTTCTTCTCAGGTGCGGTTTACTTTCCGACTCTGTAAAACAGACATTCTTACTTCCATAGTATGCAACCTGGATAGCTGGCATAAGTAAAACACATGTTGTTTGCCAGCATACCAAGCAGTCCAGACTGCTCTGCCTATGCTTGTGGTTTACTGTTCCCCCATCTTTCTGTCACCTGCAAACCTCATCAGTTATCAATTTATTTTTATCCAGGTGATTAATACAAACAGTGAACAGCAGTGGGTGGAGAGACACTCAAACCAAATAACAATATAAAAAGTGTCATCTCTGAATCACTTGAAGCAGTGAATGAATGTTTCATGCAGATTATTTTATCACACTGATCTATACTTACTTTACCTCTGGTTGTACTTACTTGACTGGAGTTGATCCAAAGCGGGACATATACAGTAAAATAAGGAAAAGAAACGTCACAAACGCAGCAAGCCCAACCCAAAAGGCTATGACAATAGAATCTGTGGATACAACACAGTAGTTCTGTCACTGGTACCATAGCAAATACAAAACTCAGCAATATATTTTATGATCTCTAAGACAGGTGTGTAATTTAATTATTTCAATACAATTAAACCCTTGAGAGAGAGGAATCTGAGTGCCAATTTGTTAAAAGTCTTAAGAGCCTCCTAACAGTTTATTGTAATGGTGCATGGCCAGGGCTGGGGGAGAGGTTGGGCTAAAAAAAACCACTCTAGTAAGTGTGCCGGTGACTAGTACTGTGCATATGTTTAAAAGGTAACACTGGGCACTTAGGATGGTTTTCACAGTTTCATCTCTTTGCAAGGGATGTGGTTCCTTTTGCAGTAAGCAGTGTGGTACTCAAGACTGAGCTGTTACTGCTCAGTGCATAGCCGCATCCTGCTCTTAGGCAAAAAAGTACAACAACCCACAATCTTTAAAACGGTCCTTTTAGGGAGGGAATTCTAGCCTTGAAAACATTTTCTACCAAGAGAAATACCAAGGAAAGCTTGTCGAAACGTGCCTGTGACTCTCACAGCACATCAGTCCAGTGGAAGAGAATGTGAACCTTGCCCTGTCCAGCTGCAATACTTCTGTAATCATCATAAAACCAGCTCAAAATACAGTCTACTTTATCAGGACTAGGTGGTTTCTTTAAGGAACCGAGTAAGTGGATTTCTAGTACCAAAGTACTGGTTCACAATTGGTTTAAACCAGCCTAAGAACCTGCCACTGCTGTTATCCCCGTTTCCGATTAAAACTTTTTTTTTTAATTAATAATAATAAAAAAATTAACTGATCCCTGATCTGGCTGACGAGAGCTAATGGGAGTTTAAGGTGGCTAGGGGAGAAAAGGGAGTTGCTCTTTCATGAATGAAGGCTACAGTGCAGCGCAAATTACTGCCTCAGTTACGGGCTTGTTGTTGGATGGGATGGAACTACTCCTGCTACAGTAGCACATTTGGTCACTGTTTCAAAAATGCTCCTTCCTGGGATCAGTGTGGTGGTGGTGGTGAACGCCCCAGTTAAAGCCTTGAAAAGATTGGGTGTTCTGCAGGGCACAAGTTGAGAAATGCCCTGAATTCATAACCGGCTCCTCACTTAGTGTGAGGTGAAAAAGAAGGGTCATTGACTCCGGAGACAAATATTGACTAAGTGAAAATAAATCTTCCATCTCAAAGGACAGAAAACATTGTGTTCTTTGAAACAGGTCCAATATATTTGATTAGGTGTTTCTTTGTGAAAAAGTTCAGAACGTGTTGTCATCAGAGCCACAAAGAGATTAGGGGGAATTATCCCAGCTCCTTTTAAACCTAAAACTAGAGCTGACCCAGCGCCGGAGTCTTATCAAAAAGCTGAGTTTTGGCTGGGCTACTGAGAAGTAAGAATGTGGAGGGTCAGCTTATTTTATTCTTCCTCTGTTAAAAAAAAAACTTTTACTGAGCTTTAATTCAGAAGATGGCAAATTAGCATGTGAGGGCCAATATTCTGACCTGCTCTTCCCAAACTTGTTACGGAAAAAACGCAATGGCATGCTACTGGCCAACTCCAACTCCTCAATGGAGAATTAAGGGACTTCTGTATTTTGGTTGGTTTTTTTGTGGGTTGGTTGTTGTTTTTTTTTTAAAAAAAAAGCAAGCTCATGGTCCAGGGATATTTTGAAAAGCTCAAAATTTTGAAGTGTTCAAAGCCATCAGGACAGAAATGAAGAGTTTGGACTTCCAGAATTGCCTATCAGAGCTATTCTGGTTACATCTTGTAAAAGCAGCTTTAATACGATTAATGGAATTCACTGAAGATAATCAAATTTGTTTCAGGTCTCGGGGAGTTTGAACTCTTGAGGGATAAACAGAAACTTTCTGACTGTCTTTAAAGTCCTGCAATTAGGGCTTTTTTTTAAAGCTGGGATAAAATATTTTAACAATCTATGAGAAGCTTTTCTATTGCTAAATTTTACAATCACCTTTTGTGTGTGTGTGCATGCTTTTAAATACCCTGTTAGTACATGGGCCAATTAAGGTTTTTATTATTTTTATACAAAATTGAGAGAGCTGCACAGCACTATTAATAGAAAGCAATACCATGACTTCATAGCTGGATTTGGATTCATTTTCATGAGACAAACATGGTCTCACAATGCTTCAGGGACAGGCCACACAAGAGGAAAGAAAGTGCAGAGATTCAGTCTCTGTTTTACATTAAATTAAAAAAAAAAACACACACCACACACAAAAAACCCCTGGCAAAATTGAATTAGGGAGCTATAATCCTATCCAAGGGGTTATGACAAACCTATGATTCATTTGGGCTGACTCAGCAATGCACCTAAACAAATGCTCAGGTCCCATTGCAGTTAATCAGCAAAGGCCCTCTGGAATATCAATACAGCAGTTATTGTAATCCTGGAGGTATCCTACATTTTGACAAACTTGGAATATGTGTGGCTATCTGAAGGGAAATTATCACATTTCATCTTCAGCACAAAGGGAAAGGACTTGCTGAATTTATTTTGTCTACAAAGTTCCAAGCACATGAAGACAATAATCCCAACAGTGGCTTTTGAGGTACAAGAATGTAAATATTATGCAAAGACAGGAAAACCTACAAAGTATATTCATTGCTTGACTAGTGCTTTTATTCAAAACAAAGAAACAAATGACCAACTGTGGAATTATTTCCCCTGGTGTTTTCTTTATAACTTGTAACTCACTGTTCTCCCACTGGTATTTGGAGAAGGAAGAATAAAAGTACCAAGATGACGCAGTCTCCATTCCTCCTAGACTGCTGACATGGAAAAATGTCTATTTTTATAGGAAGCAAAAGAAAAAAGAAAAACAGTTTCACTTCCCTGGCTATCAGAAAACCAAACCCAACACTTTTAGTTTAGAAATTGGTACAGCCGATGTGCGCTCTTTAAAAGGCACAAATCATGGAGCAGAGCTGCATTTTGACAAGCTGCCTGGAAATATCTGACATAAACAGCTGCCCCAGGGAACTCAAATTGCCTTAACATTAACCTGCTGAGGTGGGAAAAAAAACCCCAACCATCCCAAACCCTACACTTGCATCTTTCTCTTTCTGCTTTGCCTGGGAGCTGTGCAGCTGAAATACAGAAGCCTGGTTTCTTGCAGATTTGTTTCCCAAAGCCGACCCCAAAGGGGATTTCCTTTGGTGTCCGACAGGGCATGATCTCACCCTGCAGCCTTTTTGTCAGTAAAGGTCTTCACTCACGATATTCTTCCTCTATTATCTAGTTACCACCTGCAGGAACTTGCAGATATTTTATATCATCGAGACCTCCACTCTTTCATAACTAGATCGAGTTGGAGCTACGGTAGTAGCAGATGAGATGCATAAACACAAAGTACAATTGCATAAATCATCTCCTCAGAATATAAAAAGACCTGAAAGATGGCAGACTTCTCTACTTCTTTAGGGGCAGAGAACAACTTAAAAAAAATCATTAAGAGATCAGTTTACTCTGCTTTTTTAATGAAAATAAGGCTTATGCGATCACTTACAAGCACTCACACACGTGTGTGTGCTAATTTCCTCCATGAAACGATCAACAAATTTAAATCTAACAGAGGAGCATCTTCTCTCAGAAGCACAATTTCTACAAGTTTCAAAAAAACAGGCAACTGGGTAAAGAGAAATATCCTATAAATTGCCATGGAGGGAAATGCTGTAACACAAACCCCACCTCTGTTGTGTATCAGGCAATCGAAATGTTAGAAAGATGTCATTAACGAGAAAAAAAGGGAAAGGTTAGATTCCTGATTTCTGTTTTTTGCTAAGCCAGCCACATGCCGGGGAATTACAGCTAGCTTAACTCAGCAGTTTGGGATTTCCCTGATGGAATTTGGGGGTAATTATCTGCCCTAACTTTCAAATTAAGAGAATTGGAGAAGCTGCCTATAACCTGCCTGATGCCAGCAGCACCAAACGTTGCTCTACAGTAATAGGGAGCAAGATTTTATATATGGAAGGATGTGCATATTTATACCACCTACTTTAAGGCATGGTGCTCTAAGTTTGGAGGCAATAAACCCTAGGTTCATCAGAGTGGACAGAAAAGCTCTTCTAGAGGCAGTGCAGAATAAAAGTTTCTGCTCCCTTTTCTTATTCTTGCTCTCTCGTAAGGCAGACGAAGGACACAAAGCTCCTAGCATTGTCCAGTTCAATCTTCA
Source organism: Chionis minor (assembly GCA_013398295.1). NCBI lineage: Eukaryota > Metazoa > Chordata > Aves > Charadriiformes > Chionidae > Chionis > Chionis minor. Next base: position 360,554 of record VZSF01001524.1, read on the forward strand.
ATATTAGAAAGACGGTTTCTTGCACACTGATAATTAGAGAGACATGAAAGTATTTGGAAAGACTATCATATTTTCCTTACATACCAGATCACTAGAATAACTCTGGGGAAAGCAATTTTAGCCTCTGAAACCACATCTGAACAGTCGTACTTGTGTTCAGTAAACTAAACAGCAACCAGTAAAGCCCATAGCTTTGTCACTCAAATGAGGATACAACCATAGGTAGAGACTTGGCAGAAATTGAGGGACAACGCTGCCTACAGCCTAAGTGACTCAAACATGGCTACCCGCTCCCCCTCGATCTTTGTCAACCCATCCAACTATACTCAGTTAAGTTTACCCTTCGTGACATAGCTTGTCATTTTATCTTGTCAAAACCTAACCAATGCGACTGCTACATTAGGAAAAAAATTACGCTATATTAGAAAAAAAATTACTTGCCACTTCAAGTAACCATAAAAAGACATCGCTACTTCATTGTGCAAAAACCAAGTTTGAAACAGAATTAACTGTCACAGAGTGAATTTGGTGAATGCTATTTCATATTATATTCTGTGAAAATAAATTTCTACACTCAGCAGAAGCAGCTTCCGTGGCAATAAAGTATTTTGACAATAATGTATATTATTACTTTATCTTACAGTTCAGTAGCACTAAGTCAAAGGAGGAAAGGTAATAAAATATGTGTTCAGCTAGTTGTTCCTGGCTAATGGAAACATACACTTCTTCTTTTAGGAAGGTTTTGAATGTTTACCTGTTGTAATGTAAGCCTTAAATCCCAAGACAAAAACACAATAGTCTTATGAAAAACTCTGCTCATTTAGTCAACTTTTCTGATAGTAGCGTGCAGGTAACTAAACCCCCTAAACTACAGATTTGCAAGTCATTGCTTCCACTTAGCAAATGGCTAAAAAAGAATCTGTCGTTCTAAATAAGAATTAGTATCAGCAGTCTTATTATTTCAAATACTGTAAGGCAAAGAGTTTCAGTACTAGTAAAAACTGCTGTAAGAGCCTAGTCAGTTTGGAAGGCAGACACCAATCCATACACACCACGCACATATAACCCTCCATGGTCTCTATTGCAAGGAAAAGAAAAAATAAGTAAGCGACACAAGCTACGCAACATTTTTCCTGTACTAGATTAGCATCTACTGCTCTACAATACTTACATTTATTAACCTTCAACTTGCTTCCATCTACTGGAATTGGATCTATATAATCCCAATAGTATTCATACGACCAAAAATACTCAGAGGAGTTTGTTCTGTTAGCCATTTCAGTAGTGCATTTTAAACCGGCTCAGAACTCCCAACCAAATACTTTTTTTCATTGTACTTCAGCGCCCTCAGAAAGAGATTGTGTAACTGATGCCTATGTAAATCACCCTGGGGTCCTGCAGCTCAAGGACTGCCTTGGTACAAAAAAACCATCTCGCAGCAATGAATATTAATGTCTGACAGATATGAAACTGCAGCCCTTGGTAAGTAATCCTCACGTCCTGGTGGGCAACTGTGTTATTCCTCAGCCTGTTTTAAACTCAGATGGATGTCAAGTGACCATAGAATGGGCTGGACAAGCGCCAGCTGGGTCATAAAGCCTTCCCTCGCAGAAACTTGCAGCAACATAGCGCTCTCCGGAGCCCCTGAAAACAGCTGGCCTGGAAGACATTCCTGAATTTCTCTTGGCCTAAAAACGCAGGGAAGACCTGGCAAGATGCCGGATAAATAAAGGCCAGGTGTGAATAACCATGCATTCTGAATTTGCCGCTTCTTCATTCCCACCACCCGCAAGACAGTGGACGGAAAGGTAGGCTCCCAAGCAGGATGAAGGCAGAGCTGTGGAAGGCGTTTGGCCCACAGCACTCTCCTGCCTGGGCAAATACACACCACCTATGGGCTTTGCCGAGGTTTGCCCAACTGGAAAGAACGGCTCGGGCTAAACGGGAAACAGGCCCTCAGGCCCTCTTTTGACTGCATCCCCGCAGCCCCCGGGGGCGGGCTGCACGCCGGGCAGGCCAGGGCTGCTCCCTCAGGCGCCGGCCCGGGCCTCAGGGTAGGGTAGGGTACAGTGGGGCGGGGGGGGAAGGCGGCACCCGCACGCAGGCGCAACGCAGAAAGCGCCAGGCCGGTTAACGGCAGCTTTCAAAACGCGTACCGCCATCTTCCCCACCGCCACAGCACCTGAGGCGCCGCTGAGGCCGGCGGGGAGAGCGGCGACAGGACCACACGGGCCACCCCGCGCCTGAGCGCCGCCGCCGGTAACGGCCGGAGGGGGCGCGGCCGCCCGCTGAGGCGGGGCGGGCGGCATTTCCCGCCCCGGCGGGGCAGCGGGCTGGCGTCACTGCCGCTTCCGGCGCGGCGGGTTTGAAGGCAATGGCGGGCACCCTCTGCCCGCCGCTGGGCCTGGTGGCGGAGCTGGACTCCTCCCTGTCGCTGCTGGAGGTGGGCGGCGGGCAGGGGCCGCCACCCACCCTCCCGGCAGCGGCGGAGCAGCAGCAGCGGGCGGGCGGGGAGAACCACAGCAACAACAGCCTTAGCAGCAACGCGGCGGACCTGCTGCCCATGGTGTTCCTCTGCGCCGGCTGCAAGCGGCCGGTGGGCGACACGCTGAGCTGGGTGACCAACGACGAGGAGTCGGGCTCCATCCTGCTGCGCAGTGAGCCACGCCCCGCCACGCCCTGCCCTGCCACGCCCCGGCCGGTGGTCGGTGCTCACCTCCTTCCTTCCTTCCTTCCCTCCTTCCTTCTCCCGCAGGTGCGGCCGCCAGCGTGTCGGTGGACCCGGAGCGGAAGCTCTCCAAGCGGCCCGGCGAGTGCGGATGGTGAGGGCCGGCCCCGCCGCTGCTGCCCCCGCGGGTTTTTGGAAGGGGTCCCCGCCTGCGCCTTGCCCTTCCTCTTGCCGGGGGAGCCGGCGGGCCCCGGGGAAAAGCTGCATAAACGGCCCGCCGGGGGCTGCCGGGGCCCCTGCGCCCCCGGGGGGGTGGGACGCTTCTTTGGGGCCGTCTGTGCAAAGTGCCTCCGTGTTGGTCCTTGCTGGGGGCCGCTGGGACCGCAGGCTGGGAGATGAGTGCTCGTAACTACAGTATGCACAGCAGGAGCAAACCCTCTAAAAAAAAAAAAAACCACAAACCCACCACAGTGGGTGATTTATTCTTTTTTTAGCACATGGGCGGCATGAGGTGTTTCTTTTTGTTCTCTCCTGAATAACCCCTGCGTATTTGTTTTACTTGCAGCATGATTGAGACGTTACTGTGCTCTGGCTGCTCGATGACACTTGGCATCATCTACAGGTGCACTCCAAAGCATCTGGACTACAAGAGGGATTTGTTCTGTTTCAGTGTTGACTCAATTGAAAGGTAAAGGCTTGGTCCTGTGAATATTTGTGGCAAGCCTGGAGGTAGCTGTTTCTGCCACTCTGTTCCAGAGTGGTTTACTGTATTACTACTGTGAGCATCATGGCGCTGAAGTGCAAGGAACATCATCTGTGTAATGTTTAGACAAATCCTAGAAAAAAAAAAAGAAAATACCAGGGTTGCCTTCTGTATATGAAATTGCATACCGCCCAGGAAAATAGCACGAGGTACACAACACAGGAGGGTTCACTCTCGTTTGATCAGAAGAGACTATGGATGCGCTCTGCTTTAGACAACAGAACAAGCCTGCGGTCATAGGTAGTACCAAATAGGCCTGGCTGCAAGTTATTAGAAGTAAATATCAGCAAAGAACATAGGGAGAGGAGCTTAAGCAGAACTTAGGTTGAAGGCTGACTTGTGCTGGTCAAGCCTGCTTCTTTCTTGCTAAGGTAGGCAAAAGCAAATCTTAAAACTGTGTATGTGCCTGAGGCTCTCAGCTGTCTTACAGTTAAAAACTGTTGAGAGGATGAAGATGTGCTATTGGATTGGTTTTGACTGGCTTATAGCACTTAAAAGTGGTCTTAAAATAGTCTTCAGTAACTATATCATCAATTAAGTCTCCATGCCAGAGTGCTTTTATCCAAGGATTACTCTAGTAGATAGGTTACCTTTATTTCTGTCTGGGCTAGGCTAATGTTTCTGCTTTTCATTACGTTCCAGCTTATTTTGCTGTATCTATGTGGATGTTCACCTTCCTGATCTGGACAGGCTTTTTTCCTTTTTCCACAGCTATGATACTTTGCTTTTTACATGGCAGTAAAATTCTCTGAAACACTAACATAGTGACAAAATGGCATTTTGGCATTGGGCAGTAATGCTGATAGCTGCTTCTCCCAGCTAGTGCTATGCTGTTCTCAATGTCTGTGTAATTTTTCACTATAGCACCAGAATTCCTGACTGTCTCTTGGAGCTCTGTCTTTCATAAAGCAGTGGTGTCTTGGTACTTCTGTGCTTAAAACTGTTTTCATTTTGCTGTGCAGTTTATTTACAAGATTACCAAATATCTGTATTCTTCTTATTGTTGCTGAAATTGTGCTTCCACTTTGCTAGTGTATTCATCTTAATTACTGGATGAGTCCTACATACGGGGGTTTTTTTTGCCTTCAGAGTGAAAAGTGCATGATCTAAACTGTCGTGTATCAGTTACATTCTAGGATCCTCAGAAAAGCAAGCTCTTACTGATGAGGAACCTTTAACTCTTGAAAGTCGAGCTGTCTTGGAAGAGGTGCTACAAAGGGTAAGATTTAACCTTATATCGTTCTTTGCTTGAGTCACCTCTCTGAAATCTTAATATCCTTAAACAGTTTGTACAAAACAGCTTATTTCATCCAGACAATTCTGTGGGTTTTAACATATGCTGTAGTACTTCATGCTATTAGTATCTTGTGTTATGCAAGATTTTCAGTAACTTTTCCTTCAACTTTAAAGGTAATTAGCACATTCTGTTTATCAAGCACAGGTTTAGATTCTTATCTATGTCTGTAATTAGAAATTTCATTTCTAATTAGTTCTGATTCAGGTCTCTGGATTTTCACTTAACTTTTAGTCGTGTCTCTTCTGTCTTTCATGGAAACTGGCTTAATGCTTTTTCTGTAACTTTGTATTGAAATATTAAAGTGGACATTTTGCTCCACTGAAAACTTCTGATTGCAGGTAGCAATCAGCTGGGATCAACTCTGTCAAAGTCGGCTCTGAAAGCTGATGGCTGTCTAGCAAAAGCTGACTGTGTGGAACTGATGCCAAATTTGGAGACAATCATAGATTTGAGGAAGTATGGAGAGTTGATATTGGAGTTGAGTGAACTTTCAAACTATGGAAGTAACGGGAATAGGAACAAATAGGGTTGGTGATGCCAGATCAGATTTAAGCGCTTCCATCTATGTTTGCTCTTTGTGCTGGCAAGTTCTGTTTATAACCAAGCATCTTTCCCTGTTCGCAGGCAAACACTGTATTAAAGGTTCTGGAGACAAGGCTGACTGCTGTTGAATCAAGTATGGCTTCTCTTCACAATAAAGTCTGAAAGGAGTTACATGCAGGAAATTTAACTGCAGGAGAATGATGTATGTGAAACTCGACCTTGTAATCCTCTGGAATCTGTGGGAATGTCGCAAAAGCTGTGCAAAGAACTGAAAGACATTGCTGGCTTGTGCTGCAGTAGAACAATGCTGACTATGAGTCTTCACCATAGACAAGGAGTTCCTTTCTTTCCTGTTAAAAGGCTATCCCAGAAAGAAGTATAATTTTTTAAATCAAGTTTTTGCAGACTTTTGGTTTAAATGTAACTATTTATTTAAATTGTTATCTCTGAAAGCAAAGCATTTACCTCCTGACTTCCCTGCTACTCAATATCTACTGAACTGAGTGTGCTTCTCCTTCCTAAACCAATTTAAAAAAATAAAATGTCTGTGATGTCTGAAAGAACAACATATGTCTTTTTTTGTCTCCACAGCCTTTGCTTGACCTGTGCTCAGAGATGGGAATGGCACAACAACTATGGGGTGGTTTGATTTATTTTTTTTTAATTTATTTTTGCAAGCTTGGGACTAAAGCCTAATGTAAAATAAGGCTTTGAAAGTGCTAGATGAAATGGCTTTCCACACAGTATTGAAGATCATATGTTTTACAGCTTCAAGGGGAGGAAAATAAACAAAGCTGGTAGCAGCACACCTTTAAGCAAAGCTTAGTGTATATTTAAGCAATGAATCAAAGTGTTAATTAAGAACACTTGTCAGTGTTTTGTTGCTTAATGCTGATATCTCAGTTACTTGTCTTTGATCTTCTGTGTATTTACTTGTCAGGGTTTCTTATATAGTCTAAGTGTTACAGTTGTAGTCTAAAGTAAAATAGTTTTGAAAAGGTTTGTTTTCATTACCCAACACTACTTAATGTTACTACTGCAAGTTAGTTTTCTCCAAAAACCTAGAATGACTTTCCCACTGTTCTCTCCCATTTCTCACTGTTTCTCTTATAAAAGCTTCTCCCCCACCTCTTACCTATTTACTGCTTTGTTTTGAACTAATACTCAAGTTTAGCCTTCAGTGACAGGGTTTCTTACTTTTTTATGGTCAGGTAACTAAACATTTTGTTACTTGTGTACCCGCTAAAGGAATGGTTGAAAGGACTAATCTTTCCAGTCAAATTATTCCAGTGTAACTTTTGAGGCAGTTTCTTACCAACATTCAAAAACTTGTTAGAGAAGTGATGTGGTAGGCTTCATCCTGGATGTCTGAAGAGAACTGTGAACTCTGCTCTTAATTGCAGGTTGGTTGATATTTTCCGTTGTATACAGAGTATGTTTTTGTTGCTATGTTAACAGTTGATGGTTTGACAGACCTACCTTTTCAGATGTAATGCTTACTCCAGCTATGCACATGTATCTTTTTCAACATGTGGATTTCTGTTTCTGTTAAGGACTACTATGGGAGCAGGAACACAAGCCCATAGCGATCTCTGGATTTTTTCTAGAGATGAACGTGTGTTCAATTTTTTTAAACTAAAGATTGAGACAAGGCAGCATAATCTCTTACATCTATATTCCAACAAATTAGCAGGAGGACACAAAGATGGAAAGATAAACTTGCATGTTCTTCTGATCCTTCCGTGGCTAAATTATTGGCACATTAAGAGGTGGGAGATTGTATAACCTAATGTTTATCAACCTGGAGGTAGTTTCTAAGTGGGTTTTTGTATTTGTTACGTTATATTATGAAATAACCATTTTAGGTCTACCTTTGGTGGAAAGAACCAGGTTTGCTGACCTCAAGCACCACCTGTACCTTTAAAAGTGTTCCTCTGTTGAATGTGGAAGGCAACTAACTGGGGTTCCGAGTGAGTTCCCTAAATAGATATGACACCTGAGTTCCTTCTGAGATTCATTTAAGTAGATTCCTAGGACCTCTGTCTCATATGTTGCTACTATGTGTAATGAAAGTAAAGTGCATATGTATAAGCAAGTGTTGAAAATAAGAAATAGTTGCTTATCTTAAGGTAAGCATGTGAAGACCATAACTGTCCTTCTTTTCTAGCTACTGTAGGAAAAATACCTGCTGAAGAAGGAACCCAAAAAACAATCCCACCATGATGTCTCTGAACTCACAGCTAGAAGTGACTACAAAGAATCTGGATTAGAGTTTGTGTTCCTGCGGTGGACAATACGTACAAAACATGCTTTAAAAGCGTGTGTTAAGTAACCATTTTTCTCCTTGGTTTAGTGCTATGGTCTTCTATATCTTTACCGAGTACCTGCATTTGGCATCAGTGTATATTTAGAACAATGTCTCTTAGCATATTGTAGGTGGGAGCTGGTGTACATTAACACAACAGACTCTCCTAAAATAGTGTTTCCACACTCTCAAGGGCTGCCAGCTGCTGCTTTGCTAAGGTGTGCAATGAACAGTCTAAATTTAGAATAAATTTCATATGGATGTAGAGATATTTATATCTGCATGGGGAAGTGTGTATATTTGGGTACGTACATTGTTCCAAGAAGCTGAAATAATTTTTTTACTGTGAAGAGCTAGTATCTTGAGTACTTAAGTGGGCTAAAGGTAATATAACAGAGAATTTTTCTGTTTAAATGTATAAATGTGTATTATGGTACACTTGAACAATTTTTAAACATTGAAGAAAGCTGTAGTTGTTCCCTAACCAAATACAGCAGCAAAGTTTTAGTGTGCCAGCAGGATGTATAGTATCTAGTCATACATAAAAGGTATTGCTCCTTGTTTAATAAGCACTACCTATTACTGGGCGACAGTTCCTTCTCTACCCAGTTTCTCAGCTTCTACCCTTGAATGCGGGATAAATGGGAAGTTTAATTCTCCTTTTGGGGAATCTACATGCTCTATGGTACACTTCCTTATACTTGTCCTAGGCACTTCGTGCTTTATGTGCTGGGAGGGAGTGAAAATACCACCTAGAGTTCTTGTAACTTTGTAGGCAGTTAAATACAGCAGGGATTTAGTGCAAGTACATTGGTACTTTGTAGCTCACCCTAATTTTGCCCTTGAGAGAGAAAATGGTACAACATAAAATACATGTCTTCAGAGGATTAAAATTGAGGTTTCAATATCCCCCTGATTCAAACTTTAAAACACTTTTCTGTTACTTGAAAACTACCCCAAAGCCCTGATAAGAATGGCAAGCGAAACTTCACGTGTACAGAATCCACTAGCAGGAAAGGGATGAGGAAGACAATACATTCCACACCAAGAATGTATTTAAGGATGGATAACGTTGCACGTGTTCTCTGTAGCCTATTAATAAACCTCATGGAATTGTTAATTGAAAGGTAGCAAATGCACAAAAGCTGTTATAGGTATGTTAAAAGATCTGTATATGCTTAGGAAAGATAAAAACTGGGAATTAAATAAGACTGGAGCTCTTACAAGCTGTTTTGGAAGGGAGGACAGAGCATAGACAAATGAAGTATACTTTCAGTAGGTTATGTCCAAGAAGGTGAGCAGGTCTTGAATAGTTTTTCACTTAATATTTTTTCAGAGTACCTAGTTTCAGATATTAATAAGCATAACTCAGACTTTCATATGTCCTAGTGTTCCTTTTATGACTGTAGAGCACTGTTTGCTAGAGCGTCAGTGTGTCTGAAATATTGATTATACTCTTTACCTATTTAACTAAAAAACATCATCCTCCCAGTGCACAGATCTGTTTCTTTAGACCCAGGTAGTGGTGGCAGGAACCTTCTCACCTAGCACCTACTGATATCCTAGCTACTGTTGCAGAAAAAGGGCATTTCTTTCTGGTTGAAAAAGCAATGATTTGTCTCCTTTCTTATATGCTAATATGGAGGAAGTTTGTATCTGTACTTGAAAACTGTCCCTAACGGCTTTCTTTCCTAAACTGATCTTTGCCAGAAATGCTTGTATGACTTCAAAGGGTATCGGTCAAAGCTTCCATCGATTATGAATACCTTGTAAAATAGCAGCATGTCAGCTTTGACAACAGCCCTGTGAATGGTGTGTGCTGGGAGCATAAATACGCACTATGCTTCTGTTCTCCACAGGTGCAAAATCTGGCCTACTCTGGTCCTTCATCTTCTCAAGCTGAGGAAAAACTGTTGCATGATGGTCACGTAGAAGTATTGATGAATGGCCTGTAAAGATTTAGCAGCACAGACATGCTTGTCCATAAAGGACTAGGAAATTCGAGGGAACAAACAATCTCTCCTTTTTGCACAAGAATGTGGAGCATCCAACAAGGACGGTTAGCAAGCTCCATGCTGAGTTTGGCACCTGGTGGCCTTTCCCAGGAGTCTTTATGTCTTTACAGATGACACTAATCAAGTTGCTGAGGCTAGGGTTTCAAAGTTGCCATGGTGACAGAGCCATAGATTGGACTTTTTTTCTTTTTTCTTTTTTTTTTTTTTTATTGCACCAAAATTACAGGTTAGGATAAGATCCCTAAGTTAGGTAGATATCGCCTTTGTTAGTTTTTCAAATTTATCACTGTAGCAGAGGCTGGACATAACTTCCTGGGAACATGTCCCAGACAGGCAATGGTCTTTACTGAGCACAGTAGTTTCTGGCTAATCCATATGTTAATTATAGCTCTTGGTTTTAGGGGAGGTCTAAAAGATGAGGGCCTCAGAACTCTCCCAGCTGTTGTTCAACTTTTGGTAATAAAACAGCAGAGATGAGTAGGAAATAAACAAAACCTAATATTCTTATCTTGATGTGATTTCTGCTCTAAAAAGGCTTGGAAAAAAAGTGTAGGGAACAGTTAGGTTTGCACTGCACGGGAAGGTGCAGTAGAGCAGAGGTCCAGCAGATAGCACTAGCAGTGGGCTGAAAATGGTAATTGCTGTTAAGCTTAAAGCACCATGGATACAGCTGGCGCTTCCTGGAAAGAGACCAAGCAAAAAGACACAAGGAAAGGCAAGGAGTGCAAAACAAAACTGCTATTTTAGGTGGGACTGATCTTACTTGGAGGGAGAAGGGAATTAGGGGCAGAGCGGACCAAGATGAAGGTGAAGACGCTTCCTGCTGTACTCTGAATGCTCGTCAGAAAGGAGAGTGGCCCTTGACTGACGTTTCTAGATCAGGAGGTTCCACAGACGGAAAGAAGCTTCTTCCCTGACTAAAGGTGGCCGCCTCATTTTGAGACCTGATGTAGAGGTGTAAAGTGAAACGAACCATTTGGCAGGAGCCCCTGGTGTCCGCTAGTGCCCTGTAGCTTATCCACAATTAGACTTTGCGAATCCACTAGCTGGAAAACTGCCTCCGTCAGTGCCTCTTTCCTTTCCTGAGAAAAGCTGAAGAAGAGCCTGAACTGGAGAAAATGTACTGGAGCAGAAGGAACAGAAGGTGAAGAGGAAACTGGCACGTAATACTCTGACAGAAAAGCATGATACTGTAGGAGTAAGCATGAAGAAAATAGAAGTGTGATTCCAAAAGGAGCGAAGCACCTGAATCGGTTTAGTTCTAGAGAGATCTGAACATTAGATTACTTTAGGTCTTGTGTACACAGGCAAACTGACAGATACAGCTACTGGAGACTAAACTGACACAGCTGATTGTTTCTGGAATAAAACAACTTATTCTCACAAAATGGGTTTATCTTGGGGGAACAACCACCGGAGCACGTGTTGTAGTGCAGATGTATGTCAAGTCCTCTATATGAACAAGGCAGCAGATTCTTTGAAAACTCTTCTCACGAGTCTTCAGGGTAGGAAAGGATTGCAGAAAATGTTCCACAATTGAGAAGAGAAAGTCAATGAAAAATAGTAAATGAAAAAAAAGGAAGAAAATAACAAAAGGAGCGAAGTATTTAGACTTTTTTTTACTCAATATCCATGTGATCTGCACAAGCTGATAATGTTGCACTCAAAGGCACCCAAGTGTTCATTCCATATGGAGTGAAGAATTGGAATGTTTTGGTAGTGAAATTAATTGCTTTAGCGATCTAGTAAAAATAGCAGCAAGCAGCTATTGTTAATCTGGTTGCAATTATATCAACAATTACTGTTCAAACCTTCCAATTATTGCTAATTCCCATTAATAATAAAATTAAAACTGTTATATAGACTTTGTACCATCTCCCCCTCTTCACTGTCCTGATGTTTACCTGTGGCTTGCGGTGGAGGGTCTTGCTTCCTCCTCAGATTGGGAAAGTGCAGCTATTTATCAGTGTCTGGGTTCTTCACCAGGTGATGTGCTGATATTGGTAGTGGGGAGCTTCTTGGGACAGCTTGATGCTATTCATACACCTCTCCAAGCAGTTGACTGCTAACATATCTTTCTGATTGGTCTACAAATTCAGTAATATAATGTTAACAGGCTAGCAAAATCTGTGAACGTATACGGTATAATGCTTTGGGGTAATAATTGGAGTTACTCAAAACTAATCTAAAGCTAAAGTTCAAGGCCAGACAAGATCTACCATGTTTCTCAAACCCTTAAGACTTTTATATTCTCGCGGCAATAAGGTCTGTGGCCTGCTAACGGCAATGATGACACTGTATGGACTGTGCTATGGGGCTACAACAGAAATAAGTCTCGTTTTTGTAATGCCAAGTAGTGTGACACCATCCTGGCAATTTTTTCCATATGTGTCCCATGGCTCCTACCGTGTGGCCAGAGGAGTAGAGTATTGTCGTCAGCTTGAAAATGAGCACAGAAACACAATTGTGTTTTCTTTTAAATTAAGAACTCCAAGCTCAGTCAAGTCACCCAGGAGGCCAAACCTAAGTAATTTTATAGTACAGGGCTTTGTGTTTACTGCTAGGACAAAAGCGCTGGGGACATAAATCAGGAAAGATCCCCTTGTTTTCACTCCCTGCTGGTGTGAAAGCTACATTTCCCCCAACCCCTGAGGGCTAGTGCTTATACTAGGATGACAGAGAAGATTTGTTTTAAAGCTTTTGTAAACTGAGAGAAAACTCTTCCCAAACAGCAAGGTTCAAACAATAAGGAATTAAAAACCTGAGGTGCATTTGTCTGTTCTGACTTACTTTTAGCTATACCAGACCGTCAAAATGACATTATGTTACTGTACAGGATCACATGAATCCACTTTTAACACTTCAAAATAATTTTCTGTGCAGTTTTCTTCTCTGATAAGAATTTGCTATGAGAGGATCAGGCACAGATGTGGAAGAATTAAACAGTGGGCACTAACTAGCGGAGGCTAGGACAGAGGCTGCTCCTGTGCGGGGCATAGGGAGAGCTGTTCCTGGAAGACCACATTCCTCCTCGATGGCCGTGGTTTGAGAGGGGTGGTGACACTGAAGAGTGCAGGAGAATGTCTTAAGGATATGCTTTCTTTCATTAAAGATGTCAACTGTTCCAACTGTTTTGCTTATTCAGGGAACAGAAGTTTAAGTGCTCAAACTAAGGATGCTCCGTGGCTGGAAATGTGTGCGGTAAGCCCTGTTCAGAGGTGGCTGTGGGTTTGTGTGGCGTCCCTGGGCCATAGCTGTGTGGGTGGCACAGTTCGGAGCAGTCCCCAAGAGGCGCGGGGCTTGCAGTAAGGGCTTGGGTATGGGCAGCCTTCCCCAGGTCCCAATTTAAAATCACAGACAAACAAGAGCATCAATAACAAAAACGACAACAACAACCACAAAACACCACCTCCCCCCCCCCCCCNGCCGCCCCAAACGGGGCTGAAAGCTGGCTTCAGATAACCATCTTCAAGCATCCAAATGGGAGGCGTGACTTCCAAGCTCCTGGCAACTGCCCAGATGCAATCCAAGGAGCGGAAACCCGCTTTGGGCTCAGATGCGCCTGCGCTTGTGAGAAACCAGTGCTTAAATGGCCACCTGGGAGCTGATCTTTGGGCAGCCCCTCTACTTATTTCAATCTTGACCCAAACGATTTGTTAATATGTAATTCCCAGGCTGATATACATTTCATTTCTCTGCTGGCTCATATCACAGCAGAATTCCGCAGAGTTCCAAACCTCCCCGTGGCGCCTGTGTCCCTCCACCACCCTGGCACCTGTGGTCCCTCCACGCTTTCCTGGTGAGGCCGGGAGAGGGCACATCTCCATAAGAGATTTCACTGCTGCTTAGCACTGACAATTAGGGTTTCCCTCTCCAGCTCATTCTGCTCACTCAGGACATTGGTTTTTCACTCCGTAGTGCTGCAAGATTTTTGCTTTTCTTTCTTCGCCTATTTGCTCCTCAAGAAGAATTTGCAGGCTAGCTGGAGACTGCCAGCCACCCTGCTTTGTTACTTGGAGGTGGGAAGTGTGGGTTTGTTGGATAAATACTGTTTAGACTCAAAAGTGTTAAGACAGAGCCACAAAGGAGTCCATACGACTCTCATCTGCTACTTTCCTGGGGGTTCCTTGGGAATGATGTGCTATTATTACTGTGATGCTTTCTATGAAAAAACCAAAAACCTGAACAAGACAGATTTTTCTAATCTGGAGAGGAGATTAGGGCTCACATCTGTCTTTTGTTTCTGATATATGAGATGTTATAGAAGCAATAAGATGTAGCAAGCATTCATTGAATCTATATTGGTGAGCAAATTTCCAAGATTTGACAGAAATTAAAACCACTTAGTTTATCTTTACAAAGCAAAGTAAAGTAAGGTCAAAAACATGAAAAAGTGCGTATTTAAGGATTTTATAAATAGACCATAATCTAGTTTCCAGTGGCACTGTGATACTGTAGAAAGGGAGCCCACAACCTAAGTTTTGAATGCCAAACTGCACACCATTTACCACTAGGTAATTAACACTGCTGGCAAATCTCAAACAGTTCCTAAAAAACTCAAAACATCTACCCACTGAATATGTATTTAAAAATATCCTGGGACAGAGTGACTTCATGCACTGATTCCTGTATGAGTAACAATAGGCTCTTCATTGTTCACGCCTCGATTGTTTTCTGTATTTATTTTTTTTTCAAGTTACCAATTTCTGCATCCTTTTCTGAGCTGTGAGTAACACACATCCAGAGAAGAATGCTGGATTTAAGGTGAACCCCTGAAAACCAATGGTTCTCCGATACTAATGCTGTTTTTTAATGGCTGTTCTTTAAGCCCTGCATAAGCAAAGCTCTGCATTATATCAGGCCAGCAGGGCTCTTCTGAAAGCAGCTGATGAGAAAGGGGTTAAGCTTACAAAGCTTCATATTTGAGCAGGAACTAACAAGGCTTGGAAGCAGTTTGCAAACACACAAGCTCTTGCTGGTTGCTGCTGTCAGAAGTCATCTTGCCTTAAAGTAGCTGCTCCTCAACCCCAATATATACAGAGGGCTAGGTTGGCTTGGCCATGAAAGTCCCCATTCATAATACTGTTGTTAAATTTCAGGCTGCTTATTTTATCTAGCCTGGTGTCTCGTTAGCCCCCTTGCTGGAGTACTAACCCAGACCCTTAGGCACAGTGAAAGCTGGGTAGCTGGAGCCAGAGCCCAGGGACACAACTGGCAAACCACTTTTCTTATTTGGATAGGTTTTTGCCTGCAGTGCTAGCCAGTCCCAAAGGCTTTATTCAGCAAAAATAAGCCATCCTGAATAACCCACCAAAAGGTGGTTGGACTAGATTCCCTTCAGGGCACTTTTCCTTGGTGAAACATTGGCCAGTCAGCTTTAGATTGGTAAATGTCTTTATTAGCTGTCTTGAGTTGAACAAATCTAGATGGTTGGTTGGTGACAGAGAGTCCTCACTAACTGCTTTGAAGCTCTTGCATTAACAGTAGTGGGACAGCCAGAAGGAAAGCACATGGATGCGCGTGTGGCACCAGACAGTCAGCCTTCATGGGCTGAGCAGCCGATCCAGCCACTGCCCACACTCTGCTCATCCTGTGCCCATGCCCCACGGACACAGTGCTGGCACGCCTCTCTCGCTGTGAGATTCCATGCTTCAGAG
This sequence comes from Chionis minor, assembly GCA_013398295.1. Lineage (NCBI taxonomy): Eukaryota > Metazoa > Chordata > Aves > Charadriiformes > Chionidae > Chionis > Chionis minor. Next base: position 375,802 of record VZSF01001524.1, read on the forward strand.
GCTGGGCAGCACCTGCTACCCCAGGAAAAAGGAAAGCAGGGGAAGAGCCACCTCCTAGGAGTTTCTGTCCCTCAATGTCACATGCACCCGTCACCACCCTGAATAAATTGGATAAATTTTTTACCTACTGTTGTTGATTTCCACTGAAGACCAGGATATTTAACTGCCTCATGTTTGCAAGGTCAAATCAGTAACTTTCACTGAAATGGCGTTGGGCCAGATTATGTCTGGTCCTTTTGAAATGGTCAAATTTGATTATCTGATTCTAAGACAGGTACAGGAGAAACCATGGGTGTGGTGCCTCGTCACTGAACACCACGTTGGCACAGAAGTCAAATAATACAGTATAAACATTGCTCTGCATAAAAAGTCAGCTTCAGTAGATATTTTCAGTATAGTCCAGCTTCTGGCCAAACATGACTCCTTGGCATTTAACAAAATTTTTTTCAAAAAAAAAAAGACTAACTTCAGGGGTAAACAATCACAGTCGTTGGCCAGTCACAAGGTTGGCCAGATGTCAAACCATAATCCTGTTGTGTCAGGGTAAAAGCTGTTACAGAGCTTGCCTCTTATTGTGCCTCCCTCTTCCCACAGCTGGGTTGTTAGGGATGGATGAGGTCTCCTCTCTGCTGTCCAGGTGTTTTTTGGGCCCTCAGTGACGGGGTGAACACAGACATCCTTGCTACCAAGAGCTGTGGACTCCTCACACCCTTGTCACCAGCATCATTCCTGTCTGGGAAATGCCTCTGTCCCTGGTGTAAGTCCACACCGTGTTTGGGATGCTGGATGTGCTTCTGCCTCCCACTGCTTAATGGGGTCCCAACTCTTCTCTACCATCGCAGCGGTCCTTTGCTGCTTTTTACCTAGACATGGACTATCGCTTTGGACACTAGTCCAAACCTTATACACATCCACCGGGAAACACCTGCTCTTGGATATGGTGGTGGAGGGTGGGTGTTTCCTCAACCGTGTCTTTGATGCAAAGAAACCCCATTCCTTGCCAGGACCAGCTGTGGTCATGGTATCTACAGGAGCTGCCTGCAGGACACTGCCAAGGTGTGCACAGCCATCCTGGTGCTTCCCTGGTGGCAGATGGTTGACGTCTATGAGAGGTCAGAAGTCTGGCACAGTTGCAGAGTGGCTGCAAGGTCTGCAACATGCAGCAGTGACGTCCTTTGGATTACTCTGCCCTTGCAGACAGTTACTGGGTCAAGCTAAAGAAACCCCTTGGCACTTGCTGGCGTTAAATCTGGCACCTACAGGGGTAAACCACAACTTCTAACAGAAGGTTGCATAAGGCTGAGAAGAAAAGCCTTTGAGTGAGAAAGGAATGTGGCCACAGGGCCCCAAATAATTCAAGGCTACATGGCTCTGTCATTTAGATGAAACAGATCCAGTTCCACACTGAGAGGAGGAAATAGCATCTTAAAAGTTTAGTAAACAACACAACATTTGTAAATTTGATCAGGAAACACAGAAAGATAGCACCCCAACAAGACACAGAGCAGAGTCTTTTAATGCTCCAGAGATCACCATTAACAAGACCGAGGCGGACTTGTTATCTAATCCAGACAGCTCAGAAAAAACCCAACCCAAATAGCTTAAATGCCAGAAAACACATATTGTTTCCCAGATTTTTTATTTTTTTTTACATCTTGGTTATCCAGCTAAGTAAACAGATGCCACCAGACAGGGCAGGAGATACTGAATCTGCTAGAATCAGTAAGCTACCCAGCGCTGGCTGGCTCCCACAGGAGCAGTGCCTCAACTTCAGTATCTCACTGGGAACTGGCACGGAGCTAGCACTGCCTTGGTTGTTTGCAATGCTTTTCCTGCTGGTGAGATTTTATTCACTGCTAATCCAAAAGGCATCTCCTAGTTTCTGCTTCCTCTTTTGTTTCTCAAGTATACTTCAGCATATTTGCAGTAGGAGCCCTCGTAACTCTTAAATTGCTGCCTGTTTTACCCTTAAGAGAATTATCTAATCACCTGTCTGCCCTGATGACATATGACAGATTTTTTTGGGGGATGATCACATCCTTCTCCTTGAAGATTGCTTTGTTTTGTTTTGCTTTGCTTTGCTGTTTGTTTTTTGTTGGGTTTTTTGGTTTTTTTTTGCTCTGCTTGGAAGAAGTGAATGTTATCTTTGAAAACAGAGACAATACCTTGGTAAGCCTTTCAGTAAACACGGGGTTTGGGATCCTAGACCCCACAGCTGGCTGTTGTATCTGGAGGGAGCAGAATTGAAGTTGGTGTCATTTTCTGAGAAGCATCTGATCTCTGGAGACTGATAACAGAGCCTGCTGTGTCCTGTACTGGTTAAGAAGGTTATACCACAGCCTTGTGTATGTTTCTTGTCATGCTCCCTTCCTCGAGGGAGTTTGTATGGGCATTCAATGTACAAATAACAAAAACCCACTGTGGGGATGGGGTGGCTACCGGGTTTGTGTGTTGGTTTTAAACCACTATATTGTTTAAACAGTCTTTTCACAAGGTTTTGCCTATACTTTCCTATGCAATCATCCATGCTTCTCGCCCTCCTTCCTTTCCTTCGCCTACCTTTAATTTGTTACAGCTCTCCAGCTGGCTGTCACCAAAGCTCAGGAGAATGAAATCCTGAGCCTGACTGGGAGATCTTCAGGCTACCTTACCACAGATGATGACATTGATACTGATCAAAATACACATTTGGATAGAGTTACTGCCTGAAATAAAAGTACTCTCACACAGGAGTCTCATAAGTGCTTCATATACTATATGGATTCTGGTGAAGTCCAGTATCTTCCTCCTGGATTTCTGTCTTGCAAAAATCATACTCACTACAGAAAAAAGAAAGAAAGCCATCTTAAAATATTATTTAGTAAAGACCTAAGAAATACTGTTCCTTATAGACAGTAGTCTTCCTGCATATTTAAAGCTATTGAATTGTGACTGAAGGGCGAAATCACTAAAGCATTGAATGGGTCATTAAAACTCACAGGATGCTCAGAAGCTCTTCAGAGGTTTGTGTTCCCTGCAGTGGAGATGCCATCTGCCTTTATTTGCATTAACAATATGGGCTTTAATAAGTGTGCCTCTCACCTGCTGCCTCTGTAATGCACCCCAGTCCTTGGGAGCTGCAGCTTTAGGGGAATCAGTCCGCCTGTATAGGAACTGTACTGGTTCACACCAGCCGGCCAAGGGCCTGGCTCTATTAAAGACATCAAGAGTATTTCTTCCTTATTTTAACGAGAAAAGAACGGAGTAGCATAAGCAAAACATGTTATGCTTTCAAGCCTCAGGATGGAAAAGTGATTTTCAGAGACCGAAGAGGGCATTTTCCAATGGGGGTGGAGAAGAGCTTGTCTTTTGCTCCCTCTTTTTTCATCCATCTCCTATTTCTAAATGAACAAATTCCAAGTCATACTTCAGTCACAAGAAGGGAGTAGTACCTATCTCCACTCTTTTTTCTCTTGACAAATCTTTTGGTTGGGTGGAAAGGACATGCAGAAGGAACTGAGGGCAGATTGGGTGCCACTGCCAGCTCTCTTCCTTCATGACTTTCAAAAAAAGGAAAAGGAAAGAAAGAAAAGAAGAGCTTTGTGTGGGAGATTTCTTCCAAAACCACATGTAGCTTGTGTTAAGGTTGGGGTTCACGGAAGGGTTGAAGAATTGCATGCAAACCTGTTTTCTTCTTACACTCCTGTGCCGCTGGTGTGGTTTGTTTCTTTCAAGAGGGCTTGGTAGAGCCTCCATGTAAAAAGATAAGGGAAAACCCAGCCCTGGCCATTGTCCCCATCACTTGTGCTCCCTCTTCTGGTAAGGGCTGTCTGACAGAGAAAATGGTCGTGGAGAAGCACTGCTTGTTGTCATGGCTAAGAGGTTGCTTTTAAGCTGTTCTGTGCCTTTCAGACTTTTATGGGACTTGAAAAAGATGCAATGAGTGGAGGTGCTAAATGGGGAGAAGACAAATCTTATCTATATTTGTTGGTGTGCATGGCTGCCTGCATGTGTGCACCTAGTCACAAGCACACTGCAGAAGAAGGACAGTCTGCTAAGTGCCAAAGTTTTCAAATATCCTTTTTGAAACTTGAATAAAACTTACCGGATTTTCAACAGCATTGAACAGTGCAGTGCATTCGTTTACTTCTTGCTGCTTTTCTGTGTTTAGATTAACTTGTGTCCTTTGCTCACTTTAACCTAGATGGGTAAGTCCTGCCTTCCATTCAAGCTCATTTCTATTTTCTTGTTCTGGTAACTTAGGTCAGTGCTGTTTGAAGTGTCGGCTCTGAAGCTTTCCTCCTGCTTCCATTGAAACTAGTGGGAGTATTGCCAGTGGTGGCAGGGGAAGGAAGATCAAACACTGAGACTTTTACTGAAGTGAACTTTGAAAATGCTCACTAATTCAATCATTTCATGCAGACTGGTTTCTCGCACAGCCGTAACTCCCTTCCTTCCTTCCTGGAAAAAAAGAAATGAGGACAACCAGAGTTTCAATTAGATGTATTACACATAAATTGGCATCTCACAGCAAAACAGTTGTTTGCTGTCTCTCTGCTTTGTGCGGTAAGAAAGCTTGGAGAAGAGTTATACTAAAGCATAGGAGCCTGAGGAAATGTGCAACGCTCACTGCCACGTGTCAATCAGCTGGGAGATCACTGCGAGCTATCTTTTCCTCTGGGATTTTTTGTATCACAGCTGTCATGTTTTATCAGACTGCTGGAATTTCTCCAAGCTGCAGGAAAGATGTCCTCCCTTGGATGTTTTCTTAGCAGAAGGGAGCATGTTCAAAACACATAGCTTTCAGTTGGATGCTCCCTGAGGTTAGCTCCCTATCAAGAGGGAACAAGAAGGCAATTTCCTTCCAGACTGCTCGACATTTGACTGCAGCAACCCCAGTGCCTCCCTCTGGAAGTGTAACAAGCAAGGGGTGGCTGCTTCACAGGGACGTCCCTCACCAAGCACTGGAGTTGTGCACAGGAAAGCCAACAGCACTGACTCGTCACACAGCTTTGTGTCTCCTACAAGCTGGCATTGGAATGTGTTTCAAAGGCATTGTGCCAGTCCTTGTGTGTGATGATTTTATATATTTTTTTAATATGGAGATTATAGAATCATAAAATGGTTTAGGTTCAAAAAGACCTTACAGATCAATTAGTTCCAACCCCCCTGCCATGAACAAGGGCACCTCCCACTAGACCAGGTTGCTCCAAGCCCCATCCAACCTGGCCTTGAACACTTCCAGGGATGGGGCCTCCACAGCTTCCCTGGGCAACCTGTTCCAGTGCCTCACCACCCTCAGTGTGAAAAATTTCTTCTGAATATCTATTTTAAATCTACCCTCTTCCAGTTTGAAGCCATTACCCCTCATCCTATCACTACATGCCTTTGTAAAATGTTCCTCTCCAGCTTTCTTGTAGGCCCCTTTCAGATACTGGAAGGCTGCTGTAAGGTCTCCCCAGAGCCTTCTCTTCTCCAGGAGGAACAAACTCAACTCTCCCAGCCTGTCCTCATAGTAGAGGTGCTCTAACCCTCTGATCATCTTTGTGGCCCTCCTCTGGACCCCACTCCAACAGGTCCATGTCCTTCTTATATGTTGGGGGCTCCAGAGCTGGACACAGTATTCCAGGGGGGGTCTCATGAGAGCAGAGTAGAGGCTCAGAATCACCTCCCTCAACCTGCTGGCCACGCTGCTTTTGGTGCAGCCCAGAATATGCTTGGACTTCCGGGCTGCGAGTGCGCGTTGCTGGCTCACATTGAGCTTCTCATGCACCAACTCACCCAAGTCCCTCTCCTCCTCAGGGCTGCTCTTAATCCATTCTCCGCCCAGCCTGTATTTGTGCATGGGATTGCCCTGACCTACATGCAAGACCTTGCACTTGGCCTTGTTGAACTTCATGATATTGGCACAGGCCCACCTCTCAGGCCTGTCCAGGTCGCTCTGGATGGCATCCCTTCCCTCCAGTGTGTCGACTGCTCTGCACAGCTTGGTGTTATTGGCAAACCTGAGGGTGCACTCAGTCCCAACATTCATGTCACCAACAAAGATGTTAAATAGTACTGGTTGCAGTACTGATCCCTGAAGAACACCACTAGTCACTGCTTGCCACTTGGACATCGAGCTGTTGACCGCAACTCTTTGAGTGCAACTGTCCAGCCAGTTCCTTGTCCACCAAGTGGTCCTTCAGGCAAATCCATGTATCTTCAATTTAGAGACCGGGATGGCATGTGGGACAGTCTCAAATGCCTTGTGCAAGTCCAGGTAGACCTGTTGCTCTCCCCTTATCCACCAGTGCTGTAACCTCATCGTAGAAGGCAACCAAATTTGTCAGGCACAATTTGCCTTTAGCAAAGCCACGTTGGCTGCCACTAATCATCTCCTTCTTTTCCATGTGCCTTAGCAGAGTTCCCAGGAGAATCTGCTCCATGATGTTGCCAGGCACAGAGGTGAGATTGACCAGCCTGTAGTTCCTTGGGTCTTCTTTTTTACCCTTTTTAAAAATGGGGGTTATGTTTCCCCTTTTCCAGTCAGCGGGAAATCCACTGGACTGCCACAGCTTCTCAAGTATGATGGATAGTGGTTTGGCAACTTCATCCGACAGTTCCATCAGGACCCACAGATGAATCTCATCAGGTCCCATGGACTTGTGTGCATTCAGGTTCCTCAGCTGGTCTCGGACCTGGTCTTCTCGTAAGGGGATGGTACCTCACTCTCAGTCCCTGCCTTTGCCTTCTGTGACTTGTGCGGTGTGGTTAGAGCCTTTACCAGTGAAGACTGAGGCAAAAAAGTTGCTGAGTACCTCCGCCTTCTCCATGTCCCAAGTGACCAGGTCTCTCATTTCCTTTCTGAGTGGGCCCATGTTTTCCCTAGTCTTCCTTTGGTCACTGATATACCCATAGAAGACTTTCTTGTTGCTCCTGACATCCTTGGCCAGATTTAACTCTATCTGGGCTTTAGTTTTCCTAACCTGACCCTGGATGCCCAGACAATTTCTCTGTATTCCTCCCAGGCCTCCTGTCCTTGCGTCCACCCTCTGTAGGCTTCCTTTTTCTGTTTGAGATTGTCCAGGATCTTCTTGTTCATCCACACAGGCCTCCTAGTGTTTTTGCCTGACTTCGTCTTTGTCAGGATGCATCACTCCTGTGCTTGGCGGAGATGGTACTTGAATATTATCCAGCTTTCTTGGGCCCCTCTTCCTTCCAGGGCTTTATTACACTGTACTTCATCAAGCAGATCCCTGAAGAGGCGAAAGTCTGCTCTCCTGAAGTCCAGGGTAGCAAGCTTACTGCACATCTTCCTCGCCGCCGTAAGGATCTCAAACTCCTCTATCTCATGATCACTGCAGCCAACGCTGCCCTCAAGTGTGATGCTCCCCACCAGCCCCTCCTTATGGGCTTGCCTGTCTGCCTGTTGGTTTGTACCTCCCTGCAGTAACTTTTCATGGGCATTTCAGCCAAGTTTCAGAAAGGGGTAAGAGTCTCCAGGGTAACTGGGGGCTGTAAACTTTGTGAAATTCATCAGTTCGGTGTGGAAGCGATATACAGTGTCCTACTAAGGGAAAAGCGGGCAAAGTTAAATAATTATACATTCTGGACTCTCATAGACTCAGAGAAACTGCAGCACATGACAGTTCTCATCTGGTGTGGGTGTGATGGGGACATGGAGCAGCTGGAGCTACTGCAGCATCGGCAAAGGGAGTGTGGATCAGGGACATTGCTCCATAAGAAATCTTGTAGCTTTTGTACTGTATGTTTGGTTTTGTGATGGGTGTCCTAATGCCTAACTGATTACCTTAGCTGCATTTGCTCTTCATTGTCTTGGGGATGGGACACAATAAGAAATTATGTTCTTTGGCAGTTTGGTTTAGATTCTGCCCAGCTTCTCCTGTCAGATGTTAGGGAATGAAGTACTTACGCAGCTTTATGGATACCAAGCCATTATTCAGACTCAGCAGTCTGATAATAATACTCATTCTTCTGCTCCTTTGTCCTCCAGAGGTTTTCAGCTATGTTGCAAAGGCAGGTGAAAGGATTCAAAGGTTGGGAATGAAAGACCTTGCTTGCACATGCCAGAGGGATTCTATAAGACCAGCATGTCCTAAGCAGAAGTGAATGGCAGACTGAGCAAGCTGAGCCTGTGATTTCTCCTGGTAAAATCAAGGAAAACTTTGCAGTTTACTTTGCTGGAGCCAGTACACAATCCTTGACCCACCAACAATAAGATTGCTGTTTGGATGAGCGCAGTTGCAAGGCAGCCGAGGCCAGGAGACAGCTGCTCAATGCTTGCTGCCCCACCATCTCCCCCTGAGCGCCAGCTAAGGCAATGAATGGCCTTTGGTTTCAGTAAAACCAGGAGCAATGCAGTTTTGTGCCAGGCATGATGGATCCAGTTGCACAGATGTGCCAACAACTTCCACGGCGAAAGAAACCACATTGCCTCCCACCGAACAAAGGAAGGCCACACGCATTGCTAGTAGTGAGGAAAGCTGGCTTTGTGCCTAGGACACCAAACAGGGAGGTGAGATGAGGTCTATTGCCAGGTACATTGCTGGGTTGCTGGGTTGGCTTGTCCAAATCACTCTTTGTTCCCTGCTTGGGAAGCAAGGATAGAAGAAGACAGCTTTAGGCCAGGAGGGGATGGGACCTTAGCTCTTGAGTGCTCACCAGTGATGAACCCCCTGGGAAGTCAGTCTGCAGGTAACTTCTTATGGTCACCGAGGGCGGCGTTCCCAATGCAGGTGGTGCTGCAATGGCCACAAAGAAATTCCCCGTTCTCCTCAATTTAATCTCAAAGCCTTTTGTCTAGCGTATCACGTCACTTATCTGTGGGGCAAGGCAATCTAAAGATTTTTATAAATCAAGCTGATTTAATGACTCTATTTTCCGATGCCATCTCGGTTTTCATACTAAAGGAAATTAGTAATTTTCTGTTAAAAAAAGAAAAAGAGAGAAACAGCCACCCAAGCTCTAGAAATTTCCTTCAAGCAGAACTTGCTTTCATTTCCTCTTCAGACTCCAGGTTCTGTAGCTGCACAGCCTTGTGTAACTCAAGCTGGCCCTCTTCACAAAGAGCAGTTATACCCTCTTGAAAGGGGGGTGGAGGGGAACGGTCACCAGTTTTAAAGTTTCATATCTGTCTTTCTGCAAAATGTGAGGTTCCTGCTAGCTGCAGCAGCTGGTTTAATCAATAAGCTAAATAAACAACGTTCATCTGGAAAGAGTTAGCAGCCCCATCGAGCAGAGGCAAGGGAAGAGCCGTGCGCTTAGTGCTGCTGTGTGAGCTGAAGTGTTCAGCGGAGACTTTGGGAGAACTTCCCTGACCCCATTTGTCTGTCTTGATTGAATAGGGGCTCCTGTTGTTCGTTTTCACTCACGGGGACTCCCGCTGCTTCAAAGATACAATCTGCTTGTCTCTCTCTGGTTTTGCACGCACAAGCCTGTGAACACTTGTGCGCAGACACATTTGCATGCACTGCTACACACATCCACAAGCATACATCCACTTCTCCGTGCACGCATGGACAGCTGCAGGCATGTTTTCTCTCTCGGTATTAATAAAGACCCTATGGACATATGCTCAGTGATTGCTCTTAGCTCATGCTGGAAGCAGTCAGGTTAGCCTCATCTAGAGAAAGCCATGCTACGGGTGGAATGGCTCTATATGTACAGCATCTTTCCACGTAACTGGCAGACAGAACAACAAATAATGCCAATATGGAGTAAGGGCCGCAGCCCATCATCTGGGATGGAAGTGACAGGAAGAACCTGTCTTCAAAATCTTGCCCAGGCAGAGAAACTTTCTATGAGGTCTGTCAGGTGTTAATACCACATGCCAATTTTTCTTTTAAAAAGGCTGATAACGCATGAATGATCAGGAATTTCACAGAGCGAATGTCTCAATTGACAGCTTAACCTTTGGTATGCTTGGCTGACTCAACGGGACACCATGTGTCCTCCCCTCAAAAAGCCCTATCTATCTATTTTACCTGTCCTTGAGCTGCTTGGCTATAAATTAGGAGAGGAATGCACCTCTAGATATGAAAGCGCCTGGCTCTGCATAGTGCTGCAAAAGGCATTTGTACCCCACCTCCAACACAAGGAACAGAGGTGGAGCAGGGGTAGTGAGAAAAGTTTCCTGCTTTGCTGTCTTCTGCTGTACTGGGGAGTCTGAATCTGATGAGCTGAGTGCCAGGGCTACCTGACGTGCAGCAACCCAAGCCAACGGCCTGGGGCAGGGAGGGAGGAGGAAGATGGCAGAGGAGGGCTTGGACCTACTCCCTTAGGTGGAAGGGATCTACTCAGGTTGCTCACGCTGAGCTGCGCAGCTCTGCTCAGGTATTGCTATAATGTGCTCCCAGACCAGGGTGGTTTCATTACTAAACAATGGGAAGATACAAAAGGGGAATCTTTTTTGCCAGACAAAAGCTAACAGCCCTGAGAGTTATCAAAAAGGAACCCAGTCCTTCTGTTTTAGCTTTAAACAAACTCACTAAAGTTAACCCAAATGGCAGGAATATGAGGCTAATCTTGGCAAGACTATCTCAGAGTAAACCTAACGCACCTCAAACAGCTTTGATGGGGTTTCACTTTTGGCTAGCCCATATGGTCTGGTTATATCGAATAAATGGCACATCTTTTAGCAATGAAGATAACCTCTTGCTGGCTTCAGCTGTCTCCTTTCTCCATTTCTTGAAAACTGCTGTTTTGTCCCATGGCTGCTACTCCTTGTGACATACACAAGGCTAATATTTTTAGTATAATTTAAACAGAACATTTTTTTTATTCCATTAATAAATTAAATCTAGTAAACCCCATTTATGTCCTCCAGGATAACACAACCTCCTATTTACTGTACAAGTATCAGGGCTATTTCCCAAACGTTAAATAAAACCTAATGCGATTATCACATAGCCTTTGCCAAGTATTATAGAGCCCATATTAATGAAAGGCAAAAAACCATCCCAGAGGAGAAAGGGGGAACAAAATGGGAGTGAAAGCCAAATAGTTTCATGGTTTTGTAATAAGCAAGGTAGTGATCTCAAGTCTGCAGCATTTCCTAGACAACTCTAGGAAGTCAGCAGGACCAGTCTTGTAAGTAAAGGCTTGCCCATTTGGAGAAAGTAACTGGAATAGCAAGTGTCACATTAGGTTTCCCACACAGGCTATCCTGGAATAACCACTTTGGGTGGGGACTCTTACTGAATAGAAATTATTTTATTCCAGAATTGTGCCTTTGTTATGTGAGCCCTGTGCTAGCTAGGATTGGAGCTGACATTCTGGACCCAAGCGTTTTTTCCACTTGGTGCAGACAAAAGCAAATCTTGTACCTTTATTTTGGGGATTGCTTTTATAGTGATGGAGGCTTTTCTTCTTTTTTTTTTTTTTTTTTTTTTTTTTTTTTTGTCCATGAATGTTCAGTAGTCCTTCCTGAGCTCTTTTTTTTCCCCATAATTATTTCCAGACATTGATTTGAGATACTCCTTTCCTTTCATTTCTGCAATTATTACATAAACAAACAGCTTTGCTTCCTCTCACCTCTGATTGTGCAGTACCGTTTTTGTAGACCTTGAAACAAGAGCTGAGGCCCCTCTGTTTCTGCAGTGAGCTCCACAAGGTGAGAACCCTGACCTAGCTCCACCCTCAGAGCCCCAGGGAGTATCTCCAGCTGGCAAAGGATTCTTGAAGGAAAGACTTAGGCATGTCAGGCTGCCTCCCACCTCTTTGGGGTCCAGCAGATGAGTTACGGGCTTCCTCATCAGCAGGTTCAGGCCTGGTTTTCAGTACCAGTCAAACTGAATCTTGACACGGAGTGTGAACCAAGATCCTCAACCAAAAGCTTTGCAGAAGAATATTCAACAATCAAATACAGTATAATTTCAGTGCCAATAAATGTGACACATATGAATGGATGTAAATATGAGTCAGAAGAAGTGTCCAAATAGATGTCATCATTAGCTTCTGCTATCAGTAGAGGGTTGTCTAAGCATTTAGGTGTAACGTGAAGTCCTTGGAAAATAAAAATTTCAATAAACCAGTAAGTCAACAAAAATCATACCAGATACTTGGATTGCATATCTGGGTATACCTTCATTAGCTTTCCTACGTATTTACAGTAGCTGAGATTTTTTTTCATGTAGAGCAAATAAATTTATAGGAAAATAATAAGTGATTTGCAGAAAAGTTCACCAGAAGGTGATGGCTAACGACCGTTTGCAATCTTAGCTAAAAGTGAATCACAAAAATATTATGAACAGAAGGGTCATTGAAAGTCTGCACATTTGACAAACCTCTCTGCAGCAGGATTTGTTTTGTTTTCAGTTCATGCCCAGGGGCTAAAAATCAAACACAAATGTCAAAGGTTCACCTAGTTTTTCATTCTGCTTTTGTGTTTTGTTTTATTTTTCATATGTTAAAAAAAAAAAAGACAAAAAGAAAGAGGGAATAGTTATCAGAAAATGCTCTGTGAGCATACACAACCCTTCTCAGTCATATATTTTTCTTTCAGACATCTGAAGCTTTTCTTCCTGGTAGGATGTCATTAGCATATAATTAAGGTGCCAGATCTGTGACATTTTCCTGTATGCTTAATGGGGTGAGTTCCTGAGGTTTCTTGTGAGGTTTTTTCCCCTCAAATGGAGGTCAAACAGTTAACTAGTTATTCCTTTCCTGCTTCTATTTATACACCATGCAAGGAGCAGGATGTAGTAACATTCTCTTGCGGTTCACCATAAGGAAAATATTCCATTTCTCTTTGGAGACAATCCCCAACAGGCCCCATAGCACTACTTCATTTATGGCTTTCTGGGGGGAACCTCTCTGTGTGTCCTCCGTACTGGGTACAGCAGCAGAGGAAACCACTGTCTGCTGGTAAAAGCCTTCCTCCCCTTCTCTCCTACCACACACCTCTCCTTCCTGTCACGCTATATCATAATTCATTTGAATATTGTAGCTCTTCCTCAAAGCAGATGCTGTACTTTCTCCTGAAATCCATGACCTGACCCTAAGGACTACAGTGGTGTGTGAGCCCTGTCCAGGAATTTCATCCAAGAGCTTACCCATCTGCAGTGGTATCTAAATGGGAATGATACCAGCTTTGCAAGGGCACCCAAAATATTTCACATTTCTGTTAGAGATCTAGAAGGGCTGTGTTGATGCCCTGGCCCTTCTCTAATTACCTCTGTTCCCAGGACATATAAACAAAAGAGCCCTGAAGACCTCCAAAAAGGCTCCTCATTCATAGGGTGCCTGGGGGGGACCAGGGGATGCTGTGGAGCAATCCAGCTGGAAGAGCAATTATGGCTGCCTTGCCCAGCAAAGGAGCTCAGGGGCTGAACCCCATCCCCTTTTCAGCTTCAGACAAAAAGGAGAGAAAAGAAACTCAGTGAGTCCCAAATACCTTTTCACGGGATGAGAAGGAAATGTCCCATGGGTTTTGTTTTTCCTTTCAGGCTGTCAGCATCCCATCCTTTTGAAATCTTATTATGTGTTGGAGCAGCTGGTCTCCACCCTCTTCACAGAGGGCTTTTCTCTGGGAAGAACTAGGGGGACGAAGTAGAAAACAGCACTGATTTTTAAAGAGAGACAACGTCTGGTAGGAACAGGCAGGTGCCTCTTGAGACCATAGACTTAAGGCTACCCAGGACTTGAAGCTCTTCTGCCCTTTCCCTTCCAAGATCCTCCTTGAGGTCTGTGTCCATCCCTTCCCCTTGATCTAAAGCCTGAGGCATTGCAAACAAGACCAGCACTGACAGGTTATGTCCTTCTGGCTGGGAATATGGGATGGAGGCAAGGACACAGGACTGAGTTAGCCATGTCCTGCGGGTGCCTTGACCCAGTTTTGGGGAAGGCTTTTCTGAGTCAGAGAGAAGGTTTCCATCTTGTTCCTGGGCACTTATCTCTCAGCAGATCAACTTAATTAACAGTCTCACTCCTTTGGTCAAATCCTGCCCTATGTAGTTTAGGAGGTGTCTCTGGCAGACTTGTCTAATCCAGTCTCTGAAGTCCTTCCCACGGAGGTTCTGTCCTTTAGCCTTATGGAGTAAGAGAAACCCTTTTGGCTCCTGGGGTGGAATAAGAGGGAAGCAATGAAAGTTGAAAAAGATAGACCCCTCTGAAGATCATGCTTTTGTTACTTAGAGGCACAAACACTGGCTTATAGAACTCATGCTGTACACCTAAGTTTCATAACATTGGTTTCTTCATACCTAAAACATGCCAAGTTTTATATGACATAATAAGAATTTTCAGTGGCATAATAAGAATTTACAGCTCCCGAGAGGCGTAATCGTTTCACACAACTTCTTGTGGGTAGCTTGATGATGACGTGTCCATCAGGGGAGGATCTGGCTGACCATCATCAGTTATCTCCTCTGGAGGAGAACGTTTTATGACCAAACACAACGTCTGAGGAAAATGAGTCAGCATAGCAAGGAGTGCTCAGTGGCATCTGGCAGGTGATATGAGCAGGACACGACTGCGTTTTGCTCTTTTTGAAGAAAATGAGCAAGCAATCCAGGAAGGGAAACACACAAGTCAAGGATAAATTTTTGTAGTTGATCTATCACCTTCCTCATGAATGACAGAAATGGATTGTAATTTCCAAGATGGGGAACTATTATAGATGATCTTCTTTGAAATGTCTGTAAATGTAAGAATGTTTCAATTCAAACAATTCCAGGAGGAAACAGCAATGCAATTCTCCTGTGTACACGTAGACAGTGCTGGTAATGGTTATGTTATTTCTGTTTTCAGATACAGAATTGTAGACTGTTATCTTGAACAGGCAAGGAGAAAGATAATCAAAGCATGTGCTTGAAGACATACAAATCTAACAGGCTGCCATTGCCCCTGCAAAATGCATTTCTTTTTCCCCCCTCAGAACACCTCAGAGCTTGCCAAGAGGGCATGGCAATTTCCCAGTTAAGGGACTCTGTCACCTTCTCTTGGGTGACTTGTCAGCATTGGTCCCAAGGTAGATTAGAAGGTATAGCTGTGCAATGCAGTAACCATACATACATGTTTAGCTTAGACATCACTTGCTGCCCAGAAGCAGCCCCTTTTCTCACCATAGTCCTCGTACCAAAGGCAATGGGCATGATGGCCAGTGCTCCCTCCTAGGTTTGCACCAGTTGTAAAGTCTCTCGTCAGGCCAATACCACACGTTACTTCAGCATTGCCTTTGGTTGAACCGCCGAGATCCTTCCTAATGCTTCTAAGTAGGATCAATGCACCTGGTTTTGGGGGGGTAGTATCCCGACACAACAGCAAATACCCCGGCAGTATCACCCCATTGCTATGCAGCATCTGGCTTATAGCATAACTAACTGATTCTTAAGCCATCTTGCCATGTTGGAACTTCTCACATGGTGTGATGAGAATAGCAGCTTGTGAGCCAGGAGATGGGCCAAAGGAGGGGGAATGGGGAGCCCCTTTAAAAAAAAAAAAAAACAAACCCATAACTGCTTAAAAAGGTAGTAAAAAGGAGGGTCTGCAGAGAGAGCAGCAATGGGGAGGAGGAGCTTTGATTCCTCTCTTAGGACTAGCGCTGGAGTTTAGCACAACCTGCTCCAGAACCTACTTTCCCTAGTCAGAGAGAGGCTGAATTTCAAAGACATTTGTTTCTGCAGCAACTTGCTTTGCAGTGTCCCCTGGCAGCTGTGTCCCAGCTGCACCTCCCAGGGGCAAGTGGTGCTGTGACCCACCCAGGATGCCCTCTCTGGAGCAGGCATAGACGGGCCCACACCTGCACCCCTCTGACTTCACTGCACAGCACCTTTACAGGTAACCACCTCCCCAACTTGCCATATTTAGCCACAGCCAAAACCCAGGCACCTTAGTCCGTTCCAGAAACTTGGTTTCAGCTTTTCTGTCCTCATAACCTCAGACATCCAACTAGTGAACCCCGTGCTGCAGGCATACTTTCCGTGTGCTCAGCAACCCCGTTTAGTTCATAGAAACAGAGTGTGATGCTCGTGGATCAGCATTTTCCTATGGTAGCAGCTCAGAAATTGACATCCAAGTATCAGCCTTGCAATTGCTTAAGTTAAAGATATTAGAACAGAACTGCCTTTCAGATCCATCAATTTAAAGTAATTATGGGTTCATTTAGGAAATCATTCCGTGGAGCACTGTGGATTGACTGGAGCAGTCATATTGGCTTGAACTTGTTGACTTGACCTTTCAGTCAGACAACAAAGAGCTTGTGTTGAAGTAGCGAGTCATTGTGCTCATCGGGAAAAATGATTTCTCCCTTACAAGTGCGTACATATTTGTCTGTGTAGAGCTTGATGGAAGATTTAAAACAACTGCCTATTTGCAAGCTTGCTGAGCACAGTCATAGGGAAAATGGTGCATTTAAAATACCCAAATTAGCCCCAAACAGCTACTGGTTAGTCCAGTTGAAATGACTATAACATCACAAATATCCTTCTCAAGAAAGTTACCCTCTAAGTCTGAAGGGGAGTAAGAAGATCTAGAGCATTTGTATGTGAATGTGCAAAATACCAGTTTTTAACCAGCTGCAATCTTTAGTTAACACAGCTGTAAAGTAAATCTTGAAATGGGGATCAGAGAAACCCGCTAGAAAATCTGTCAACAAGGCTTGTCTAAATCTGCAAACAGCCCCACGATGAATCTGAGTCCTGGGCCTAAATCTTGAATTTCAATGTATGTGGTGGTTAACTCTGGAACCTAACAATGAAAATGCAAGTATTGGTGCTTTTGATTATTTACCTACTTCTCATTTTAGTGGAAGCATGCAATGTACAGATTCATTCCCAATATATTCCTAGGCTCTCCCTGTCAAAAAATCTCAGTCTTTCTCTCCCTACTAGGCTAAATGTTCAGCTCCTCTCTGTGTGGCTATTTTCCATAGAATATCCAGCAGCATGTTGAATATGAAACATGATGTGGGAACATTCAATTAATGCAATTAAGACACAGACTCATGTTTCACGCTAATCATTTCCATAATCCAACAAAAGCCTGCCCCATTTTTAATTTATCTGTAGCTGCCACTGAGTTTCCAGTCTGCTGCACCAGAGCCATCCGAAATGTAGGTCAGGCTTGCCAAATCCACTTCTGCATGAAACAAGCTGTGTTCTTCCCCAGAGGGTGGGTGCGCACATCCCCACCGCCTCTCCCTCTGCCAAGATACGGCCAGCCTCCTGTGACAATTCCTGCCATTTGGTGGCTGCTTCACTCTACTTTAAGGTTGAGGGATGGCTTCTTGATGCCTCGGGTGAGAAAATGAGCTGAAAGTTACATCCCTGTGGTGCAGTGGCTGGGTTTTGGTTGCATCAAGCCCATGAGGGGGGCCAACTGTCTCCAAATGCAAGCAGGTGCTTGGTGGCACCAAGCATTGTAGAGGGGTCCAGGTGACACAGTGGCAGTGTCTCCAGTGCTCCCAGTCTGTCACTGGGCACAAATGCCATGTCCATGTTGGGAAAGGGAAAGGGCCATGGCAAGCGATCCTCCCAAAGGCTTGAGCATGGGCTAAAATTATAACACCAAATGGTGTAAAGTGGTTCTGGGGAGCAGGGTGAGTCATCACAGGGGTGAGGGCTTCTGCGTAGCCTTGCTGCTGTTAGTAAGGAAAAACTGGGATCTGGAGAGGAAAGAGCCAAGGGCAGACAAGCCCAAGCACACCAGGGAGGCAACTGTGTTTTGGATGAACTCTGTGGTAGCAAGGATCTTTCCTCTTCTGACCCTCTTTTTGTCTCTGACTTACAAAAGTATTTGAGACATGAGGACAGGGAAAAAATATCATATGCAATTGCAAAATAATATATAATAGAACACTAAATAAATGTCCTCTATTGATACTGCCAGTGCAAAGGCACACGTTAGCTAGAGGCAGTAGCTCAACAGGCACGTGTGATTTCCCACCGTTGACCACCAAAGGGGACGAGCAAACATTTTGTAAAGCTTTCTTCTGCTGTAGGTAATTCCAGCATCAGATACATGTGCAATAGCCCAGTGTGTCCACAGACCATCTGCCAACAGATCTTATGGACTTTCATGCATCCGTGTCAAATTCCTACTTAAGACTGCCCCAGATCTCATGTACTTCCCAATACTAACAATGGGATGCTTGATATAGCTTTGTAGGCTGTGAATCCCTGCTCTAGAAAGTGCAGCTTTGGTAATTCAGACCTGGCCATAAGTTGCATTAACTGTGCAACAGTCAAGTGCAGCGTCAATGAGCTTCATGTATCATGCGTGCAGTCAAGGGCAGCATGGCGGACACAGTAGAACGATCTAGGGCTCGTATTGTGTGCTCCCAAGCTAACATTCAAATGGAAATCCTAAACTTGGCCCTTTTTTGGTTTATTTGGTTGGTAGGTTTTATTAATTGTGATCAGGAAGCCTTTTCTAGTCTTAAGCAGCAGTTGTAATTACTGTTTTTAGTGGTCACTAATGCTTAAACTGGCTAGAAAGCAAGGTGTCTGAGCTATGGATTTTTTTTTATAATGTTGGCTTTGACCCAAAACCAGATCAAATTCAGAAATATTCTCAATTTTCCACAATCTGTGGAATTCCAAGAAAGTTTAATTTCGAAACAACAGTCCCGTGAGATGAAATGAAAAACTTCAGGCACTAGGTGTTTTCAGAAAGCTCAGGAGAATGCCAGCTCAGATGAACCCCAAGAAGTGTGAATGCCTGAAGCTGTGATCTGGGTGGTAGTGAAGGTTTTATGATTTTCCTGGTAGCTGTTGTCGATTTCCAGGCTGCAAGCCCATGAGGACATCAGCTCCAGGGCAATGTGCTGTGAATCTAACCCAGGTTCTTCCCTGTGTCCTGTGCGCTGGGCTGGATAATAAGCTCACTGAAGCTGCTTGTTTCGGACAAAATGTTCCATATTCAGTGAGTCAGCAACATCAGACTGTTTCCATTTTGAGCTCATGCTGTTGAGTAGGAAACCTCTGCATCTGCACAGGTTGGGAGAGGCCAGTGTGACAGGCAGGTCTGAAGATGGTGCAGAAGGGGAAAAAAGAATAAAAATAAAGAGGGGAGTTCACGGAAAGTCACAAGTCAAAAAAGCAACTAATCTGACAGAACCCATATAGCAGTTGACTTGCTACACTTGTCCCATGTAGTCTGATGTGACATTGGAAGAAATACTGAGATTTTTCTTCTACTAGCACTGTCCTGGTCTATTCATCACCTTCAGCTTTTAGTCCGGAATGCTCAGGTTTGCTGAAAGAGAAACTTGTCTCTTTTGCTGCTGAAAGCAGAGCTCTCTGCAGCCTTGAAAATTCAGTAGCACTTGTGAGGCAGCAAGCTCAAGGGTCTCTGCTTCTAGGCTTTCTAGCTGATAATCAAATGGGGGTGAACCGCACTGGGAGCAGTTTCCAAGACAGAGTTGCTGTTAATTAGCAATGCATTTTTCATGTGATGTGCAGTGATCATAGAGAAGCTTCAGAAAGTCTGAGACTCCTTAGACTTAGTCTGGAAATGGATCAGGGCTGTAATGGTAACTAGGTTCGTAACTGAAGGCAAGCATTTATTTTTAAACTCATTGCAAGTTCTTTCAAAAGTTTATGCAAAAGAAATAATCCCGCCTATTGGATCATCCAGAGCAGGTGAATGAATGAACGATGAGCCTTCGCAGCCTTCTTTGCGTCATTGCTAAGTATTGGAGCATTGATTGTAAAGCTCTCCATTGACGGTCTTGACTGGCTATAGGTTACAAATGCATCCTTAGGAGCTGTTCTTCATTAAATAGCATGCCTTGTAGCAGATATCCATTTATGGAGCATCAAAAAAGATGAAAAATGCTGTGGGTTATTACTGTCCCCGAATACCCTTTCATTTATAGGATATTTGAGTCATTTTTGCAGTGACAACAGCAATGGTGAGTCTAGCATGAACATCAGAAGCAAAGCGCACACTGTAAATGTGGTAGTTGACTGCTTTGCCAAAAATCTCAGAATTTTGTTGACATAACAAAATTTTACACTTGCGTACATCTATGTTGACATCTATATAGAAGTGTGCACATGCATGTGTGCATATATGCCTCTATTGCTGCAATCCAGTGCCTAATAAATCGCTATGGCCCTATAAAATCCCAATTACTAATGTCTGTAAAATAAAATATGAATGTATATTTATAATGATTTGTAATATTTTATATAACACTCAAGAACAGATGTCCAGGGAGCAGCAAAATTTTAATTAAGGTTTTTCATTGCTTTTCCCAAGAAGTCAAATCAAAGTCCCACTGAAAGACAGGAGTGAGACATTAAAAAAAACCCACACAGTGACAAATGTTTACATGTATTTTATAACTTACTCTGTAAAGGACATCTGTGGCTCATCTAGTGTAAAAAAGCCAAGATTATCTGGTATGAGGCTTTTTTCTATGTACGTTTCTGTAATGAACATGCCAGGAGTAGTGTGAAAAAACCTTCATTGTCCTGAATTTCTCTTAGCGTTTGTCACATAATTTATCAGCACTTTATAAAGAGGTATTTTAGAGACAGGGAAAGCTACCACAGATAGCCCCAGCAAGCTGAGTGTTGCTGAAGCCACCAGTGCTGAGCCTGAAACCCAACGTTCCAGGGTGACACCATGTGGAAGGGCAGAGCCACACTCCGGGCAGAGGTGCAGCAACTGCCTAGAAAAATAGATCCAAATGAGCTTTAAAGGATCAAAGTGGGTGCTGGTAAGAGTGTGATGGTGACACCATGAAGCGTGGCATGGCTTGGGCGGATGGGCAATTGCCCAGTGCTACAGGCAGGATTTGCAGTGATGCTGTCTCTACACTTCTGTGGAAGTCAGGATAGTTGGTTTAAAGCAGACTACAAAAACATGGGCATAACTGAAGAAATATCTTTGACCTTGTATCTTTGTATGTATCTTGGACACATTTTTAAGCGTGTCTCTCAGCAACTGTAATTCTGCTGTCTGAGGACTTCACAAGTTTTATTGAATTTAAACCATCTTTGGACACAAGAAAGTCTCATACCTGGATGACAAAGAGGTACCCAAAGGGAAAAAAGATTCAGGTGCCCAGTGTCCCAGAGGATGTCCCTGAGCGCACTGGACACAGGGTAATGCCTTCACCAAAGTGCCAGCCTCTTGCAGCCATGAGGTTACCAAGTCAGAGCAGAGGTGGGACACAGTGGACCCCGCTTGCACATGGAAAGAGCAGTTTTCCTGAGTTTAAAGGAGTTACTGACCTGCTTCTAGCGGCTGGAATAATGGTGTCTCCAAGAGATCAAACCTCCCCAGCACACAGTGCTGGATGCCGTGCTTGGGGTCCTTTCTACATACTAGGACATCTCCCCTGTCACTCTTGCTTGAAAATATGTGATGGGGAGATTATCACCAGACCCTTAGCAGCTTCACCCGAACTCCACACTCAGAGTCAGGGAGCCGTCCTTGTTCCATGTGGCTGGGGAAGCCCTGTGGGACTGACACCGGAGACAGGACGCGGCAAAAGACGAACAACCAGACTGTTTCGGCATGCCGTTTCCTTATATATTGAAGCAGATCCAGACTGACTCTGAGCCAGGGTTCCCCAGGAGAGTCATCAGCCTGCTCAAAATGGAGTGGTGTAGCACAAGAATAATTTGTTTGCTGTCCTCCTAGTGCGATGACTACCACGCGCTATCGGGAAACCCTGCACTAGGTGATGTAAGTGCCTTCCTGTGCAGGATCTGTTTCTTCGCAGCCTGTCTCCTCTTGGGAGGAACAGTGCTGAGGTGGGTCGGACGTGACCGAGCTGGGCTGGCTCTGCAACTTCTCAGCCCTGATGGAAATGCATATAAGAGATAACCTGGCAGACATCCCCACCTAATTCGCCCCGGTGGAAAAAAAAGATAATATTTTTCACTCTGCTGCACGCACTTGAAGGCTTTTTTTATGTAAACATTGATTTTGCCTGACTGATGTAAGTGGCCTAATTAGAGCCTTTTTCTGAATAGGTTTAGGATTGCTGGTCATTCTATGCTACTCATAAAGCAGCACTGTGTTAAAATATTCTGCTTGATTTGTTTCATTCAGTATATCAAAGGAAACTTCACAGAAAAAAATGCTGTGAAATCAGTAGTAAGATGTTCACTCTTGATTCTAATTACTCTCTGTGGTTAAATTTAAGCATTATTAGATATGATTAAGTGCACGATCAGTAGACAGACCTGTTTTTATACATTGCACTTAATATTCAGAAAAGGCTGCTGTGATGCATACCTCACAACGTGAGTAATGTGGTGGAAATCAATTAACAGGTGAAAAAACAGGCTGGTACATGAAACACTATCTGAAAAGGGCACTCAGTTCTTCCATGCGATCTTACTCATTAAACAACAAAAGGAAACCCACACAGATGAAGGCCGAACCCTTAATTTGGAAGTTTCTAATTTCTTCCTTAAAGGAAGCTAAAGAATATTTTTAAAGTGTATACTATCTACAGTGTTACAAATCCCTCCTTTTTGGCCTAAGACATTTGTTTCTATAGAACATCCTATATGCTAAATGCTCTGTGGATGGGTGCTTACTAATATGAGGGAAGTTAACATCACAGAGCTTGTCTGGGACAGGGAAGGTTGTTAATCCCATTTTACAGGTTGGAACCCTGTTGGACAAAGAAGTTGAAGACTTCACTCAAGGTCATGCTGGAACTCTATAGTATAGGTGGGAGCAGAGCGCTGGTTCCCAAAGTGGAGATCCAGTGGAAGTGCAAACTGCATAGTTAAGAAGCACGAGCGAGAAAATCACCAAGAGATCTGCTAAAGTGTCTGAGGCACCATAGGATTGTGACAATGTGCTGTGGGACATGTTCTTCAAGGCTTTGGCTTCCTCTGGGCTGTCTCAAGGTCCCTGAAAACCAGCAAACTGCCACCTCTAAGCACACCACAGTGCCTTGAGGATACGGACAGCATCCACTTCCAGCACAGCCAGTGCTGCAACTGCAGTTCCCAGGGTGGCTGCACCTCAGCAGCTCCCTCATGGGACTCAGAGAGTGCATCTGTGGTGTGACCTTTCCAGTGAGATGAGAAAATACAGGTGGTTGCACGGCATAGAGGAAAGACGACAGTCCTGTCACTTTACTGGAGCCAAGATTTTGAAGGTAGAGGTCATCGTCTGCATAGTTCTGGGCAAAGCAATCTTTTCTGCAAACTATTTTCTTTAAGTGGGATGTTGTCTTTATTTTTGTTTTCCCTTTTTTAACTTCTGCAGTGTTTGCACCTGTTGTATGCAATGGGCTGCTTTATGAAATGGGCAACTTCCAGACTTTTGCAGAACCGGCTTCCTTTCCAAATTACCCTCCACTACTTTTCCTTCTTCCTAACCTGGCAAATTAAGTTTCTGAGGCAAGAGTGCATCTAACATATCTGCCCAATGAACCTTTTTCATAACTACTAACAGGTTGACAAATGCCCCCTGACATGCTATGGGTGTTGTCCCTTCCAGACCACTCCTCTTTTCATAATTTTCTTATTGCTCCTCCTTTTCCTTAGTACATGTTCTGCTCTGAGAGTTGCACGCATTCCTGCTTGGTGCTGTTTGTGTACCTGGAAATCAGCTCTACGGCACGTTTACAACCAGTCTGTCACTTCCAAGATGCATGCAGCACACTGTGCATGCATTGTAGTCAATTTGAACATGAACTATGGCATTTTGTCTGGATTTCCCAGACATTTGGCACCTTGACAGGCTATCTGTGAAAATTACTGTCTCTCAGGCAGAGTTATTAGATCTGACAATGTACCAAAAATGAGTGACATCAGACATCATGAGGACTGTACTGAGAGATACAGTAACACCACATCCACGGTGACCAGATGTGTCTGCAAGGAATATGTATGGCCTTGCCTGGTTATCACCTCAGGCTTTGAAGAAATTGTTGGTGCTGATGTGTTTGATGTTTTTAGAGAGAGAGGCTTATAATTTCTCTGGCAGAAACAGGCCATGTTCATTCAGTGGGAAAAAAAGGGGCATTTTCTCGTGCCTAGAAATGTGAATGCTTGAAGAAGAGTGCATTCAACCGGACCTGTGCACAAGCCAGCACCCATCAGCCATCATCTTGAGGGAGAACACTAGAAGATGTATGGTAAAATCCCTGCTTCCCCACTCAGATGCTCTGTGTGCTCACAAGGGTCTTTTCCTCTGACCTTTGCTGCTAGCTGCCCTCCCCGTGCAAGAAATGACTCCAAGACTTATGTTCCATATTTGCGTGGCCACAACTTTTCAAGTGCATGACACTTAACAAAGCAAAAAAAATAATAAAGAAAGAAATGATGGCAGATGGTCTAATAGGACAAAGCTGGATTTGAGGATTAACCAGACCATAATAAAAGCTGTCATTACAGGTTGTCATCATTGGCGAGTTATTTATTAGCTCTAAACAAACAGTGTTCCCTTCAGATACCAAATGTCAAATGTTTTAATATGTAGAAACCAAGTCTTCCTCTTCCAGCTGCTCCCATTTTGTCCTGCCAGCTGTACTGTCTCATCTTCTAAGACCTGCCAAAGAGCCTAACATTAACGTACCTTATTATGCACGTTATTTTGCCAAAAGAGGCCAGATGAGGCCAAATCATTCTGATAATAAGCCCTGCTGTCATTAAATACTATTATGCATGCTACTGTTGATCCTAAAACCTTTGTGGAATATTAATGAGGGCATCCTTGACATTTGCTGCAAGTATTCTGGAGTAAATGAGATTGTCACTTACTAGATCTGTCCACAGTCTGAAGGGATCTGTTACTATATTGGTCCCTTCTGTAACTCAGGTGGCTGGTATGCAAAAGATTTCCAATTCTGGGAAGATTTCTTTCTCCTTTAAAAAACATGCAGCTAAAGGAATAATGGTTTGAGGGGTTGATTTGGAGCCTTAGCAGTAAAGGAAAGGAGGACAAAGGAGGGAATTGCCTGAGGATGATCCAAATGCTTTATGCCTTTTTTGAAAACCTTTTTTAAGGTCAATTTGAAATGAAAATGTCATTGTGAAATGAGATGAAAATGCCATTGTGAAATTAGAAGCTGAAACATTTTGAATTTTCAGAATGCTTTTATACTTCCCCCTTTTTTTTTAAACTGAAACAATGTATGATACTTTGACCTAAAGTTGTGAATATCTTTGGTTAACATGGAACTACATTTTTTCTGTGATTTTATTGCTTGGAAAACAATAGCCACCTGCTCTGTGTTCTGAATTTTGTGGGAGAGTACTTGACATTTATCTCTATGTTTTAAAGCTCCTTTGACCCAAGGTTTCAGCTGTTATTGAAATCTTCTGATTAGTTTTCTGAAGTTATTTATACTTTAAAATTTCAAGTGTTTTTCCTTTTCCTGTCCATTTTCTGCAAGTCTTTTGACAGTTTTTATGTAGTGTGACTTCAACATGGCAGTAACACACAAAAATGGTGGGGAAAAGTGCCATAAGCTCTCAGTTGTAACGTGACCATAAATTCAAGCTTTGTATCTGTTACGGGTGGCCCCTTCTCAGATATCTAAAGGTTAAAGCATCACTTGCTGTGATTAACCAGTCAGAACCTCAGCCAGCCGCACACCCTTTGCCAGGGATCTGCAAAAGCAAAGGCAGAAAGTTACTGCGGTCATTTTTTTACTGTGCCACAGAGAGGGAGTAAAAAAGAACACCCAAAAGGGAAATATTTTTGACTCGTAACATCTGGCTGGGAAGAGATTACAGGCCTGTCGAAAAGAGAGTTTCTGTCTCTAGAGGTGCAAAGTCTTATTGTTTTAGGAATGTAGTGTTTGCTTTCTCCCCCCCCCCCCCCCCCAAAAAAATATGCAGGAAAGAAAGATAGGGGGTTTGTACACCATACACATCTATCTGCCAAGGACCAGAGGGTTTTGCTCTGGCCCTGCAGCGACCTGGGAGTTGTGTTGCGGGCGAAATGCTGCCCTTCCAGCCTGCAAGGACGGCAGGGGATCTGCAGGAAAGTTTGGTGGGGCACAGTGTTCCAGACATGTCCAGCTATTGCTGGTCCATGCTGGGGTAGCCCACGCAATCGGGAAGGTGGGGGTCCCCAGCAGCACTGGGCAGGGACCTTGAAGGGAAGCGTGGGTTGGGAGCAAATGGTATGACTTGACAGACTGGGGTAAATTTCTGCCCCTCGTCTGGCGTGCAGCTGCTCAAAGTTCAGCTCAAATGCCAAGAACATAGACCCTGTACCCGTTCCTCTTACCTGCACGCTCCTACTGGGGTTTGTTGACAGCAGCTGGTTTTGGTGTATTTGGTTCGGATTTCTCAGCTTTCAGTACTTGAGCAGCCACTACTACAGAAACTACCTTAACAGGTTTTCCCTGACCCTTTTGTCAAGCTGTCACTTTAAGTAATTTATTTCAGTTCATGCAGAGACTGCCCATCCCAGAGGCTATTCCTGGGGCTGTTTCTGGACTATAATATTGACCTAATGTGCAGGATTGGACAAGTCAAGGTATATCTGGACAAGCCAAGATATATGTCTGCATTTCATGATCACCTTTACATTCAAGGGCACTGTGAATGGGACAAAACTCGCAGGGATATAGGATCGAGCCACAAAGAGGCTTTTAAGAGTCTCAGTGACCGTGCAACTCCCTGCTGCCGTGATATTGGAGTACCGAATGGCCCTACAAAACATCTGCTTGCCATTGCTCTGCTTTGGCAATGCTGAGGGTCTTAATCATGCTTTACTGCAAGTCTTTCCACATGTGTGCTTATATGCTTAGCATTAAGTGTGGTTATCCATATATTTTTGCAGCAGAAAAAGTAAAATCTAGTGGTTTTCTTTTCTTGTATAAACCCCTCTGCAGTCTGGTCCCCGTTCAGAGCTCAGGACCCGTTTTGACAGAAGGTCGCTTTTTTTAATCAGGTTTTAACTGCATTTATTTCACCGTCACTTGCATCACCTGGGAAAGCTGTGATGCCTCCCCGAAGCACGTGACTGCAGCAGTTGAAGGCGATGGGAGGGTGGAGGGGGAGTTTTATGAGCAGAGCGCGTGGGAGGCCCGTGCTGGTGGGAGAAGGAGCTTTCCAAGCACAATACTTATGGGTGGCAATGGTAGAGGGGTGAGGGACCTGGTCTTCCCCCTCTGAAGGCTTCCCCCTGGCTACTCCAGGGACATGTGGCTGCGCTGCGTGGCAGGGTGGGTATGACCTGCGGAAGGGGCAGGTTGTGGGGCCACCCAGGGCAGAGCTGGCACTGTGACTAACCCCCCCGGCACATCCATCTCCTCTGGCAGACCCCCCAGATGCAGGGCTTAGCCTGTGTGAGGCTCATCTGCCTTTTAGCTCCTACGTGGCCCCTTGCTGCCACAGATGGGCTCCTCTAGTACCCAGAGGAGCTTGGCTGCAGGTAGCTCAGGTGGACGTGTGATAGGTGTACTGGTGCAGCTCTTGCAGGTGGTCTGTGGGGCAAGGAGATGTGGTGAAGCCTCCAACTTGCCGGAGGTGCGGCGGGAGCCAAGCACGAAGGTGTATCATGCAAGGCTGGGGCTGCCGGTGTGGAGGAGGAGTTGTCACTAGATGAGCAGCCTGCTGTCCCGGCATTCTCAGCTGTTATCCCTGTGGGGAGCAGCTTTCACCCAGAACTTCCAGGCTCATCCGGTTGGTGCCCTCCTAGGCAGCCCAGAAAATCTGACACAAGCCGCTGTGGCTCCCCGCTCCCTGGATGGGGAGATCTCTGGGAAGGATGTGACACCAC
Source organism: Chionis minor (assembly GCA_013398295.1). Classification (NCBI taxonomy): domain Eukaryota; kingdom Metazoa; phylum Chordata; class Aves; order Charadriiformes; family Chionidae; genus Chionis; species Chionis minor. The sequence continues at coordinate 403,444 of VZSF01001524.1, forward strand.
TTTGCAGGTAGCCGCTGTCTCTTTGAGCTTTGAAGAACATTAGTGATGCAGCAGCTCTCTGCGCAGGGGTACCACCAGTGCCTGGATGCACGTATTATGTAGCGCTTCACAGCCTATCCAAATGTAGAAGGAAGAAGAAAGCCGGAGAAGGGAAGCAGGAGGCAGATACCAGGACTGAAGAGCTAACTCCAGAGGAAACTGTTTTGGAGGAGCTCCTTTATTAGTGCAGTGGTGTCTGGGCTTGGGAAATGGACCTGAAAGGTCAGAAGAGAGGAACACTGGGTGTCCAGGGTGACCACAGCAGATGGAGTGAAAAAGCTGCTTTCCTAGAGCTTTGAGATGAGCTCATTCCCAGAAGGCAGGGGCAGACCACCCATAGGAGGGCCCCCACTCCCTTAGAGAAACACTGAAGGTTCTTTAGTAAAATGATGTGGCAGTATGTTAAGTGCTCTGTGAAAATACCCTGAAGGTCAATGTTTTTCAAGAGTGAGAACGAGCATCTCAAGATTATAACAGAAAAGAATGAGTCGTGCCATCTCCTACTCTTGTCATACCGTTGTCCGGTCACTACTTAATTATTTTAAAATTTTAATTGCATTCTTCTTTCATAACATCTTGGATTGTGATGTAGGTATTACAGCCATACTGTAAGCTGCTTACTTTTATATGCACAAAAAATGAGCTGTTGCTCATATAATATGAGAAATTTGCTGTTTAGGTCCAGGTATTTCATTTCGATCGATAATTTCAGCTGAAAAGATTGAAAATATAATCTTGTTTCCAATCAGCTATAAGGCTTATAAAAACTTTAAAACTGACTCACCATTTTGGTTGACATTTGAAGTTTAGATTAAAAAGACAGCATTTCCATGACCGTGTTTGGGAAAAAAAACATTTTTCAGTTATATTTTTTTTTATATGCCTGTGTGACTGGCAGGTTATTTCATTCTTTCTCAGCAGTTAATAAAACTGAAAGGAGCAATCAACAATGTAAAAACTGTTATAAAAAGTTGTTTTCTGCTTCTGTGTATCTAATAATGACAATCAACTACATTACTGAAAACTTTTCAGCTTGCATCTTTTGGATTCCTTGATCTTTGATGTATTTTTATGATCCAGGCCTCAAAACAAAGTAATCCAGAGGAAGTTGCAGAATTCCTATTGACTTATTTAAAAATTAGCCAGAAAGATCAGATCAGACCATCTCTCAGAGATGGCAGTGTTGCACATACACAGACGTCAGTATGGTGTAAAGCAGTGTCCTTTTTGTTAATCTAGTCCTTCTGCTCAAAGAGAAAATTTGGGTGTGAGCACTTTCAGGACCATTTTGCAGAAGCTGAGCTGATGGCATTAGAATTGTATGACAAGCTGGAAAAAATAAGGGTAAGACTTTCGCTTCAGCTATTTAGCTAGACTGCAGTCTATAAAAATCTCACTGTAAAACAGGCACCTGCATTTTTTCAACAGACAAATGGGTATAGATTATAACATGTCTTTCCAATTCATCTGACCAATGCTATTCCCTACCTGTTGGAAAATCTATGCTCTAGCTTTCAGAACAGGATTTGTGAAAAGCCCGTGTTAAAATAAATCCAACCACTTCTTAGGTAACATTTTCTGTCCCCAAAAAGAAATAAACACAGAGCACATGCCTAAAATCAGAGTCAGAAAAAAGAGCCAAAATATTTTTAGATTGTCTGGGTTCCCAGCCTAAGTAAGGGAATGACTTTAATTAAATTTAGCCAAGCCTCAGCCATTCTTTCTGTGGTTGACTTCAGTTGTACATCTCACATCTTTGAACAGCTCTTCTCAATTGCACACAGGCAGCTTTGTTTATAGCACAGGGAAGCATCAAATGGTTTCCATTTGGGGGGGAAGGGAGAGCAAAGGAAGGCATTTTCTTCTTAGTGATCCTTGCCTACAGAGGAAGCTTTATAACTTCACAAGAGAGGGTACGATATGCTCAGCATATGTGAGTCTTTCCTCCCAGTAAGAGAGATGAATCACCTGTTTTCTCTTGAAGGGAGATGTTTAAATCCTTTCTGTTCATTAGGAATAGGGAGCAGCTTTCTTATTATAATGCATATTAGTAATAATCCCAGCAAGAATAGTAGCATGTGCAGTTGATGCTTCAGATTGGCCACCCATGCTGGCAGAAGGGATCTTGAGGAAAGGCTTGTTTTTAATGAATAATGCAAAGTAGAGTGTTTGCAGTTCCAATAATTCAAGGCTCAGGGTAGGAAGCCTGGTTCATTCTGCGTGGGGTCACACTTCCTCCCTGAGGGCGCTAATGTTGTGGCTGGGAGCCCACTGCAGACTCTGGAAGAGAAACTGCGTCACCTCAGAGAAACAATCTGGCTCAAAAGTGCATGAAATTAAGGCCTGGAGGGGAATAAGACAGGCAACACATTTTCCAGGGAAGCGGGCTTTAAAAAACACCTACAGCAAAATATGTATAGGTGGACTTTAGTCCATCCCTGTTCAAGAAGGCATTTTAATACAGTGTAATAGCAACAATTCACGGGCTTAAGTCCTCACTAAAAGCCAAGTTTCAGTCAGAAACTCTCCAGAACAAGTGTGGTTTGCAAATCACATTGCAAATTTAAGGGAAACAGAGCTGCCTAACCTCAAGAAGGGCTATGGAGGCTCCACTGTAAATCTGATATTTCCAATTATTTCTGTCATGACAACACCCCCTAGCCTTAGCTGGGGCCTATTTGTGCTGGGGAGACTGCAAACAGGGGATAAGAAGATGCTTCTTGCTCCAGAAAATTTGCTAGATGAGTATAACACAAGCCAGTGAAGGGCAGATGGAGTCCAAGGAAGCCATAATATCATGTCAACCAGAAAGTATTTGTCTGGTGGATGGTTGGATTCTTTAAGCAATCTGTTGATTCTAACAAACTGCAAATATGTCAGAAGGCTACATACATCATTCTGTGATAGAGACAGGAATTCCTCTAAGCTCATTTTACCGTTTGCTTTGAACCAACTTCTTTTAAAACTGTCATATAAAGAGGAACGTAATTCTTCTCTTGCCTGGCAAGAGCAGAAATAATTACCACTTTGAAAAGGCCAACTGATTTAAACTGTTTTCACGATCAGCCTTTCTTGGTATATGCATTGATCAGTCATGTGGGGGCAAATGTCCCGCTCGTGCAGACAGTCATGCTTGCACTGAGGCAAAGGAGCACGCATAACCCAGAGTGGGTCAGGCCCCTCAGAGCACAGATTTGTAATTCCTTTTTGTGTGAACAAGAAATAAAAAATAGCCAAAAAAGCACCATGTGTACTCAATATCACAGTTTGCTTCTGACTGTGGGGCAGGTCAAGAAGTGGGGAGTTGAGTGCAAAAGAGAAGTTGTTGCTCTAAACTCAGATTGAACTGAAATAGTTCAACAAACAAAAATTAGTAAAGTATCCTGGGAATTAAATTATGGAAGGATTTATCTGGGAAGCATGTAGTTAGGGCAAACTTTAAAGAAAGACCCCAGACTTCTTTAAATTTGTGATTTAAAGTGTCTCTTAGTGTCTTTAACCCTCTGGTCCGTGGAAGTATGGATGTTTTGCTGGGGAAGGAGCACATCTTACTGACCCTGTTCTGTGTATGCCTTCACCAAACACCTGTGAATATCCACTCCTGGCAAGGTGAGCTAGTGGAGAGCCTGTATGTCTGGATATACAGCTGCCCTTCTGCCCCATCCCAGAAACATGAGTGTGGTGGGTGTCGGGACAGTTCTTCTGATCACACTACTTTCATATACTAAAACTCTATACGCTTGCCCTGGTGGCTTTTCTCTTGTTCATTTAATGATGAATTATTTGATAAATGTTGATTAGACTGAAAACCTTCTCAACTGTGCAAGTATTTCACTGTGCTTAGAAAGGAAGGAAGACAGACGCCATTGGTCAATGAGATCTTTAGAATCAAGCTCCTACTGATGCATTTATAACCATCTGTAACCCATACTGTTCATGTCAGCAACTTCTTATAATATCTACTAATCATTTTAATCCTTTGTAAAATATGCAAGGGAGTATCATGTACATAATGTACAACCTAGATTGTTAAAGGGTTAGGAACTGTGTTTCAATTGCTCTCAGATCTTAGGAAATCCATTTCCTACATGCAGAAGAAAATAAATCTTTCCCCTGACTAATTCCATCATATACCTCTGCCTGTCACTGAAACCCTCCACAAGCTGCCTTAGCCTCAGTATTGTAGGTGGTAAATTTCTTGCAGCAGTTTGAATCCTGTTTAAAGTTCTTCAATCCTTATTGATTTATGCAAAGCAAACATTCTAGCTTGTGTCAGAATAATTTGGAGGATTATTCTAATTTTAAAAAATATTTCTTTTTGAAGTCAAAAAGTTTAATTGCAGCCCCAAGCACAAGAGTTGTGGAAAAACCTGAGGGTGAAACTGTACTGCCTTTGGATCTTAGATAGTGTATTTTATGCACATGATGTTTTCCTTTTGCCAAGCTAGAGAGTTAAGGTTATACAAGTCTATTTTGGAATTAAATAAATCATTTTGCTTTTATAGCTTGACAGTTTATGGGCATTTATGTAAATGCATAGGCAGCACTTCAGATTAATGCCTTTATTATCAGCCCGGATATTTTACCTTTGAAAAGTAATTTGGCTGAAAGATCTGGAAGAGTCTTTTTCGGTGAGGTCTCTCTGGCTGCTGACTAGACAGTATTTAAAGAAGTCGTGGTGCATTTTTCAGTGAGATGACAGGATGACCTCACCCCTCTGACCTGTATTTATTCCCTCCATAAAACAGACCCTAACGTTCAGGGCCCTGAACACTGCTAAGCACATAATGGCCACTCTGTTTGCGTACAAAGTCAATACCTTCTTCACTTCCAGTTTGCACTTTTATAAAGTGCCATGGCACAGCGACTCGTAAACCCCAGTTTTAGTGAAATCTGGGGTGGGAGGAGGGGGCCTCGGGCTATTGCACTTGGGTCATGCCATGGGATCCATTGCAGGGAAGGTGCTTCCCAGCAGAGGCAAGGACACATGACGGTCCCCGGGCATGCCAGGCTGCGGTGGGAAGCCTGGGTGTCTGGACAGCAGCTTGCCCCACTTGCTGTGTTGTGGGGGATCAGACACCATCTGTAGTCATAGAATCAATCAAAGAATCATAGAATCATTTAGGTTGGAAAAGACCTTTAAGATCATCTATTCCAACCATTGACCCTACTTTATCAGGTCCGCCATTAAACCATATCTCTAGGTGCTACATCTACATGACTTTAAACACATCTAGGGATGGTGACTCAACCCCTCCCTGAGCAGCCTGTTCCAATGTTTCATAGCTCTTGCAGTGAAAAAAGTCAGTGGTTTCTCCACCGGGGTGCCTCTGTGGAGAGAGCATCGGATTTGGTCCTTTGTGCTGCCACCTCTGCAGGTGGAGCCGGGAAAGCCGCCCTTGGGCGATCCCTCCCCTCCAACCTCCTCACTGCTAGGACAACCCCCTGCCACCTGGGGATGAGGATGGCATGGGCACCTGACCAGCCTTCTCCTGAGCACCCCATGGGGTGAAAGATGAGGGGCCCCATCAGCCATTGCCTGTCACAGTGGAGGTCACCCACCACCTACATTGAGAGAGGGGACCAGATTCACAGGCCTGCCCTTCTCTTTCCCCATGGCCAGGCACTCAGTCCCACAGTCTTGGGAGCAGGCACGGGAAGAGGCAGCAGGGGAGCCAGATCATCAAAAGATGTCACGTTGCTCTGCGGGTTGGTTCTTGTGCTGTCTGCATGCAGATTTTTTACCTCCCCAAGACGGAGTCAAGGTACAGCCAGCCAGAGTGGCTGGAGAGGCAGTTCCATGGCTGTGAGTGGTGACCACCTCATTTCTACCAGGGCAAGAGCACGCAACTCACATGTCACTTCAAAGGTGCATGCCTGGTGAGCTGGGGGCATCGTTACACACCGCATCGCTACACACTGCATCATGGTCCTGAAAGACCTAATAACAGCAACCAGCAACATGTCGCTTGCTTGGGGACACTTGAAATTAAAACGTTGTCTGGATTCATGATCTTTTTCTTTGTTTGTTTAATGAAGCACTTGTGCCTCCCCTGCCAGGGCTCTGGAACCTGGTCCAGCAAGACCCCCTGTGTCAGGCTCCTGCTCCCCAGGGAAGCCCTGTGCCATGCATGGCTGGCCTCGACAGCAGGGCAGAAAAGGGCTGGGGAGTCAAGTGGAATGTGACAATTCTCAGAAGTGCCTCCACTGAAGCTATTGCTGTTGTCCAGGCACTGAAGGCATGGACGAAAGGCCGGGGAGCAGATCCCTGCCATGCATGTGCCACAGTCACCACAGTCAAAGGCGGCCCGTGTCTGACCTGCTACGAAAGCGAAACCAGAGCCAATTTCACGCTAACCTGCCAGTCAACTGTCCTTTCCATTTCACAGGAAACCCCGAAATTTAAAAATGAGTTTTCACTGCAGATCAATAGTCTACTTTGAGTTTCATAATTGCCAGGGAATTCAGGTTGCTTAAAGATCTTTTCAAGATTAATTTTTCAAGAATCTATCTATGTAGTACAGCAAATATGATTTCTATCTTTTATTACCAGGAGGAATCTCAGATGTATTCACTTAACACTGTGCTGTTTGTTTAAAACGTCACAGTTTGACTTCTTTAGACTTCTTCGATCACATTTCCTATTCATGCAAAGTTCATGGCATAAGATTTTAAAACTCTGCATTGTATCTAGGTGTGTGATTTCCTGCAAAGAAGAGCTCATGTGTTTCAATGTATAGGTAGTATTTTTGTGTACGGAAAATCAATTGAATTCCCCACAGAAGGTTTCCAGATTTAACATCTATAGTTACTGTCTGTGGAGATAATACGTGGGCAACAGAATATTCTGTAATGCATTACAGGGACCCAGTCTTAAGTCCTTGCTCAGACAGAACTGCCACTGATTGCAGACTCCGGCTCTAGGCAAGCGAAGAGTATAATACACAGAAACCATATTCTCAAAAATGTGCAAGCAGTTCTACAGGAATTATCAGGATTTACTATATGCATTTGCTCAAACTGATAAAGGGCTACATTTTCAAACCTGACTTTAAGTGCCAAAGTCTTTTGTGTCTACTAATTCCCTTTGTATGTAGACACCAACATTTTATAGTGTTGTAGTTTCTCCTGCCTGCTATAAATCCCTTTAGAAGGGTTGAAGTTATACACACTGAGAATACACAAAACATGTGGAAATCTTGGCCGCGCTAAAGCGAGTGGAAGGCTCGCCTTTGGCCTCTGTAAGTCCAAGATTTTACCCACAAAGTTTAAATAACAGGAGGATTTGTCTAGGCTTAAAAGTGTTTTTCTTCTCCTTACTGGCATTTACAGTTATACGGCATTTTTTATTTTTCTTAATAAAAACATGATATGGCATTGCTTCAATAGAAAGAAAAGGCAATGATCCAAAGTGAAAGAGAACAGAGTGCCTAGTCTACTAATGAACTGTAATTATCCTTTTTTTCTCAATAGAAATTGCACTTTGCCCTGAGCCTAATGGGTTGCTGATTCTGGGAACAAGCAGGTTCTGGGCAAATTTTGTACATTAGTACATGCAGAGAGATACCTATATGTACACACAGACACAAAAAAAAAATGGCTTTCCAGTACCTATCAACTCATTCATCTTATGTTTAGAGCAACAGAACAAAACTAAAATAAAAATTATGGTAATTTAGCTTTCCTACAAATTCCTTTCAGTCTGCTCGTTGTGTGTTTTTTTCCATTTTCTCCTATTTTCCATGCAGATAACCAGACCTGAAAATTCTTTATGTCAGACCTCACCTTGGGAAGATATTAAGTTAAGTCCTTGGTCTCTAGATTAGAAGTCTTCATCATCTATGTACAGCTACACAACACCCAGGAAGATCACTCAACAAAAATAATTTCTATGTTATGCTCATCCTGAATTCCTGTTACATGTCTAAATAATTGTATTTACTCTAGGAATACATCTTAAACAGAAATTCAATTGAATTATTAAATAATTATGCCGTCTGTCTGGGTACAAAAGTCTCTTACTCAAGTTAGTCATACTTGCAGATTGAATTAGCTGTCTTATCTTGGATGAGGGGCTAAAGCAAGGTCAGATGTAAATTCTGTCAAGCTCAGGAATCCACTGGCCTCCCCGTGGTGCTGGAGACAAGCTCACAAAGTGCTATTTGGTCTCCGGTTCCGTTTTATGAGCCCAGTTTCTCTGATGGGCCCAAGGGAAATGCAACTTCTTCATCAGCCGCTAGAGAGCTAACATAGAGCCACCCAGCTCAATGTGGGACCTTGCGGCTGTGCTCCTGGGGTCTGGTAAGACCCAGCAGAGGCTCATGGGCTCACGAGACTCATACCGTGTTGGGGATACATAGCCGCACACCAGAGAAAGGCATGGCTTCATTTTGGGGAGTACTTAAAACAGAGTCTTGGGTGGCTAAGACCTGTGCTGCTTACACCAGAGCTGAGTCTGGCCACTTTCAGACATCCGCTTTCCACTAAATCACTTGTTCTGCCACTAAAAGTCACTTGCTACCAATCCAGAGAGGTGCACTGCAGTTACAGTCGATATTCATGTTGTTGCTAGTCTATGTGTACCTATTGCGCTGGACCAAAAGGAGTATTTCCAAGACCATAAGTGGCCTCAGGAGTAATTTTTCTTGGAAACAGTGGCACTATTGGCTCCTTTCAAAGAGGTCTCTATAGTCCTTATTCCTTGTAAAAGTGTCTGAAAACATTACCAGTCGGAGATGATCTGGACAGATTTTGGAGAAGGTTTTTGATTTACTTCAGACCCTTTGTAAGAGTAAAAGGGCTTGCTGTGCCAGTGAAGATCAGTCCTTTGACCCCCCTGTGGGAGAATGCTCTCTGGAACAGATAAGACACACATCACACATCAACTAAGTGGTGTGCTTCCTATTTTATTCCCTTTGTCCTCAAACTAACTCTCACAGAGAGGCTGCAAACTACTTTAAAGGCCAGCCACTGCAGGACTGTGACTTCCCAAGGCTGCATACTCTGAAATTGAAGGAACTATTCATTTGCTTGTGATCACTCCAGTCTAAATGGGAACTTGATTGCCTACCGAGTTCTTAAAATAACCCTTTTAATTTGCATTCCCATTGCCTGGAGAGATCATTTGGGCCCATATGCAGCACTGATTGGTTTTAAGTTTCCATTTGTTTTTAAGAACAAGAGGTCTCACATGCCTAAAACTACCTTACCTCTTTCCCTTCTTTCATTACACCAACTGACAATTGACATGTTTAACTTTGTATATTTAAAAAAAAATAAAAATCATAAAGTTCAGAGCAGGTTTATGTTGTGGAAAGACCGTCCTTTCCTCAGAGAGACAACTGGACCAAAGCCATGTTAAAAACTTCCTGTAAGGAAGACATAACTAGAAAGAAGAGGGGAATTTTACAATTCTGCATTAAAAGAAGCTTCAGAGCGCTGCTGGCTCTGACAGCTTGCTGAGCTGGAATCTGCAATGTCACAGCTGTAACGGGCTTGAAACAACTTCTATGGGGGCATTTCTATATGGGTATAGGGCTGGATGCAGCTGTTGGGAGGATGGAGAGCAGGAGGCACTCGGGAGTTACGTGGCTGCTACCACAACACACAGCTGAGAGCATACATGTGGTAGCAGCCGTGGCCAACGGGACGGGACAGTCGGGCCCTCCTGGTCAGGAGATCTCCTCCTGCTTCACTTCATAGACACCTTTTTCTCCCCTGGGAGCGCGTGGAGCAATGATCTGCTGAACTGAGGACGTGAGCCTGGATTTCATCCCTGCTCCGAACATTGTCTGATGTGCAGCTGCAGCCTACCACTGCATTTATGCTGTGTGCAGGTTTGCTCCAGAGACCATCCAGAGTCCATGGGAGACTTTCCAGTGATGTCTACGAGCTTTTAATCAGCCACAGGGTGAAAAGCAGAACTCCCGACCTGAGGGTGCTGCAGTGCCATTGTCTCTGCCAGTGGTGGCTGCATCAAGGCAGAAAAACATACCTTGTTGCCTTAGTCCAGTGGGTAAATCACTGCAGAACAGTGAAAAAGGAGGCCACAGCTTTGTGTAGGACATAAAAAACAGTGCGGTTTGTGCATTAGCTGGGTCTTAAAGCACAGCCGTGTCCAAAACATAACGCTGGTTTCCAGCCAGCTAAGCAAAGAACAAATCCTTCCTCTGAATGACCTCCTCAGACTGGTATTTGAATCGCACTGGGGGGAAAAAAAAATAAAATATGCCAGTTAGAATTTTCAGGGGAAAATGAAAATAAAAGTGTGATGTAATGTATGTGCTGACCGAACTTATTCCTCCTTGAGTTTTCACTGCAGGAGTCAGCAGCTCAGTGCAACACGCAGCCCAGCAGGGCCTGGAGAGTCTGTCGGCTGCACGTGCTGTAGGAGCTGGCTTGGCAAAAGCAGTAGCACATGGAGACGATGATTTTCTTGGCTGCCCCTCCATTGCCTCCAGCTGAACGCTTGGTTATGGTCGCTCTACCTTCAGTGTGTTATTGTGTCATGTTGCAGCCCAGTTTAGGCCTCAATGTGTAGGCTGTCTATGTAGCATCTGTGCTCCTCCAGCAGAAAGCACATGTTTATTCTCCTCTGACTCACTTTGAGAGCCTTGCTGCTTGTGAGCAGCAAAACGAGGTGGAATCCCAGATTTCTTGGCCGGTTTAAATGGGCGATGTCCTGCTAGGCGGCAGAATCCTAGCAACTTTGGGATGAAGCAACACGAAACAGGACACGCAGCGTGCTCTTAGCTGTGGCATGTGGGAACAGCTGATATCGCCTTCCCCAGGATGGGATTTAGTCACTCACACTGGGTACAAAGCACTAGGAGAAATCCACAGTAAACAACCACCGAGGCTCAAAGATAATGAGAGCATGGAGCTTTAGCATTTCAATGAGGTTATGTCCTTGTCTCTCCCATGGTAAAAAAGGGCAGGGAAGGGAGTCAGCCGGACTTCCAAGGTACAGCACTGCGGCAAGCGAGAAGACCCAGAGGTGTTGAAGGCTCTGGTGGCAGCTACACAGCCCTTGTTGCCAGATGAAAAGGGGGCAGAGTCCCGTGGTGACAAGGAACAGCATGGTGCTGAAAGCTCAGATTTTAGGAGGGCCAGGGTCACCACAGGACTTAAAGGTCCCAGCTGCTTCAAATTGCGTCAGGCTGGAATTTAGCAAACAAATGTGACAGAAGAAAACATGCACATTTGCAAAGTATTAAGTGGTATCTTCAGTGTGGGACTTGGCATTGCTTTTACTTGCCATCACAGCTTTGTTTTATAGGGCTCTGAAGCATGGGTGTGGGTTGCTTTTGAGGGTCCAGCTTCCCTGGTGTTTGAAATGTTAAAATCTTCCAGTCTGTGAGCAGTCCTGTTCCTCCAGTTCTCGATGCATTCATTTTTTTCTTCTTTATCATTGTGTAGCTATACATCTGGCTGAGCAGAAGGTGAATTTCCACATCAGGACTATACAAAAGCCTGTCATCACATGCCTGTGGAGATGACACAAGAGCATCATTGAAATCCCAACAAAATGTCAGTGAAAACGCACAGGGGCAGTGCTGTGGTCAGGAAGACTGCTTAAAGGACACGGGAAGATATTTTCAAGGGCATAGAAGGTTGAGATGTTTGAACTCTCTGAGATTTACAGAAAAAAGAGCACTGGAAGAGTGAGAGACTGAAACAAAAATCCGGTTACTATTATTTCTGGTCATAGAGGAGTGAGAGGAGCTGGTTTGCCTTGCTTCTACAGAAGCATGCTCAGATCCAGGCCAGAGGAAGGGACTTTGAGGCCCCCAGACAATGTGGGAGATGCAGCAAAGCAGATTTCCCTTGCAGGGGTCTGGCAGGGCCCTGCTGAAGCAAATACATGGTTGTTTGCCCTGGACTTTGATGGGAGTTTCAGTTGCTGAGCTGTAGAAACCAGTAAAGTCTGGTTCAGCCTCAAGTAGTTGGCTTTCAACTCACTGATGCTTTGCGGTGATACCATTTCTTCTCCAGATCAGCTTCCAGGATTGCATTACTGTTGCTGCTGAAAATGTTATTTTCCCCAAAACTAACAGCAGGGGTCAGAACGGATTTCTTAACATCCAAACCAAGATCCTCAGTTAACTCAAGAAAACCCATCCACTTAAAAATCCCGGTTAATCCCACCTTTTCATACACCAAACGATTTCAAACAAAACTAGTTATTATGGGTGTGAATCTGTTCCTTCCTATTAGCTGGAGACAACATTGAGGCAATCTATTGTCTTTGGTAGGTAGAAACAAAGTCAAAACTACCCAAAAGCTGTTCTCCCTCCACCTGGGAGAATTTGAATGAGAATTTAGATGTCTGAATGGTGCATCCCCAGCAATTTCTTTTTTTCCGATGGGAGAACAATTCCAATTCAGATTGGAAATTTCTTATACAAAGAGGAAAGCATTTCTTTGGCTTTCTTTGGAAACCCACAGCTTCTCTGTATTTCCCACTTCAGCTTGTAGCCAATTTGCAACTGGAAATGCTGAGAGCTAAAACCCAGGTAATTCAACAAGCAATTAAAAACAACTCAATTCCACCTGCTAAACGACTTGCAAAAGTGGGTTACTGTAACTCCACTGAGTAATGCATGTAGATTTTTATGCCCAGGGGAACATCACTGAGGTAACTGCCTTTCCATTTAGAATAAATATGTTTTATTCTTTGCTGCTTAACTTGGTGTTTTTAAAAGAACCATCTCCATTAATGTGAAGAGACACTCCTCTTTAGGCAAAAAAAGCCTGAAAGCACTTGTTAAACAGGTATAGAGCATCTGCCACTAACATTAACTATTTTGCAACTGACTTTTTGGGGTTTTTTCCAGTCTAAGCAGAGTTCACCTGCATAATCTCAGGACTTCCTGCATACTCCAGTATCTGCCAGTGTTAGAATAAGTATTGTATTTTTCATTCACCTAGCTCTGTTAAGCTCCTCTTCACAATTTTTCCACATAAATCATCATTCACAATCATGACTAACACTAAGTCATTTTTGTCGCCTGCATATGTTGCCATTTTATGGTTTGCAGAGAGTTTTTAGTCATTCATAACATTGGTTTGATTTGAATTAAACCTTTCTGAATGTGCATGTTTAAGTAACCTCCTTCACTTCCAATTATTGAAAGAACAGATTGAAAGAAATACCTATATACTACCAGGCATCTCCTCCCAAAATGAAAGCATATACAAAGCAGGGATGGGAAGCAGGGAGGAAAAAAAGAAGGTGAAGGTTTGGCTGTCTGTAAAAGGGGAATAGCAGAAAGATGGAAAGAATTCAAAGAGAAGGCAGTAAAAAAACACCAGATGCAGCTTGACTTAGCACTGGGGATATACTAGCTAGAAACTCCTCTGGGGATATTTTTGGTCTGAGAGTTGGCTGAAAGGAGCCTGAAAACTGTAAGCAAAGAAAATGGCCTCTGCTGTAGGGTTTCTACTGGGTTCAGTGCAACACGGTTTTGTCCGCCTTTTGTAAACAAACAGGTTTGTGTCACAAATCCCCAATTCCACCATGTTTCTCCTCCTAATAGAAAGGAGCCAAAGGAGCCCTTATTGCAGCTGATGGCTTGGATCAGAAGGGCTAACAATATACTGAGCAAATCCTCCTCTCACTGGGGCAACTTCCATGGTCTCACTGAGGACAGGGCTGGAAGGGACTTCAAGAGGTCAATCTCACAGCTTAAATGCAGGATCAGTTGTCCTTAACCCCTCCTCACAGATGTTACTTCAGCTTGCTCTCAAAAACTTTGCCTGCTGGAACTTCCCCAGTTTCCCCAGGCAAGCTGGTCCAGAGCTTTGTTCAAAGCTCATTAGAAAGCTTTCCTCACAACTAACCTAAATCTTCCCTTGAGGCCATTAATTCTTCCTCTGTGCCCTGAGCACACGAAAAAGCAGCGTATTCTTTCCTCTGTGCAGCTACCTTTTATGTATTGGAAGACTGCTGGCATCATTCCCTTCATTTTTTGTTTCTTTAGCCTAAACATTTTAATTTCCTTCAATGTTTCCTCACCGGTCTTGTTTCTCAGAACTGGTTCTCATTGCTGTCCTCTGAAATATTCTCCAGCTCAAGCCCTCCTTGGAGAACTGTCCCTACAACTGGACAGAGCAGACCAAACAACATCTTCACAACCAGACCCAGAGCAAAAAGATTGTTTTTTCTCATCTTACACATGGCATTTCTGTCTGTACCTCTCACCGTCGGGTGCTTTCTTCTCAGCGGTCAGTCATTACTGATCCAAGTTCATCCTGTAGTCAGTAAACCACCGAATCTTTTTCTGCAAAACATCTCTGCAGCCAGTTGTCCTTTCCTGCATTTGTGTAGATGGTCCCTATGGACACACAGAACAGTGTGCTTGTCCCTACTGGATCACAACTAATGTTTTTCCAGACTGGGTACCAAGCTGGACAAGATTAATCTAAATTCTGTGCCAGTCCTTGAGAGGACTTACAGTCCTACACAGCTCCATAGTATCTGCATAATTGTTAGGTGTCTTACCTATCTCATCAGCCATTAATGCAATTAGTGAGTAGCATTGGCTCCAAGAGAGATCCCCAGGGAACCCAGCCCAGTACAGTCTCTCAAGTTGATAGCGAATGACTGAGAAATATTATCTCACTCTTCCCCTTCCTTCCTCTTTTTTAGAGCTGTGGGCAGATGACAAGGCCACTGACTGAGCCCTGGCATGAAGTTAAGCTGACTGAACAGGACGTGGGAAACTGCTGGACGGGACATGAGAAATTGCCAGACCTGAGAGATAACAATGTGAGAAGCTGACAAAACTTACAGATAGCGCTGTAAGGGGTGGCTGGATGTTGCAGGTGGTTAAGAAGCTATTAAGTGAGCAGTGGCCAGAAATCACAGATAATTGGAGGGAAGCACTGGGGAATCTTTCAGGGAGTATGACCTTGCAAGGCCATATCTAAGCAACCATATCTAGGAACACCATATAAAGACAATATTACCTAGGTACCAGTATCAGAAATACCTAATGTAGTAACTTAATTATAGCTCATGCAGAGCAATGTACCAGACCTGTTGCTCTAATCATACCATACAAGCCCAACCTGCCTCCACAGTCAGGAGGATGGGGAGAAGGAGGGCTGCTTTCCCTGGCAAATCCAGGGAACATCCAAAGACAGATCAAGGATCCTGGTGTCACCTGGTCCATGCCCGTGCCAAGTCTGATGGCATCACCATCTCTCCAATGACTTCCTAACACTCCTGCAGAGCTTTTATTTTCATACTTGATCAGTTATTTGAGCCTGTTTACAGCATGACTCCACAAATAGTTGTCTCAATGCAGTAAGGGCATAGCGTCCTGCTGCTCAGGAGTGGAAATAAAGAGGCCAGGAAAGGCACCTATTTAAGCCAGTATTGTCACTAAAGCCTCCATTCCATTAAACCTTGGCCTGAGAATAAAAGAAAATTATTCTACACTATAGCCTTCTCCCAGCCAAGATTCAGACCCTTCTGAGTGAAAAGTTATGTGTTCCTGCCTCTCATTTCCTTTCTCTCCTTTTAGTCAGACATTTATTTATCATCCAAAACCAGAAACTTGGGGATTAGCTTATTCCTTATACTGTTTGGGGTTTTTTTCTTCCAGATCTTCCATACAACTAGGAGATGGTATCTGTCAGCTCTTAAATTTGTCCCCATTCTATTTATATTTGCATTCTTTTTTTCTGTGATAGCTCCTTCACTTCAACCTTTGACATTTTATTAGTCCAAAATCAGCAACTCTGGCCCCACTGACGTCAAGAGGAATTTAGCTATTGATTTCAGTGAAAATGCAATTTCAAACAGTGACCTGACAGACTGCAAAAAGCTATGCCCAGGCTCTCTGCATGCAGGGGCCTGTCACCCTCATCACACATCACTTTCATTTTCCTCTTATCCAGCTCTAGATCCAGCTCAGAAATACTCCTAAGAATCAGTAACAGACTGGAAAGATGTGAGCCTTGATATTAACTATCTGCTTATATAGTTTCTCTGATGTTGGCTTCAGTTACCCATAACTGGGGGTCATGCTATGCTGCCAAGTCACTGAGCAACTTCCTCTGTTTAAATACAATATACAAGCCTTACTCTTTTCCAGAGTTCATGACTCTTTTGTAAAGTGTTTTATGATACAGTTGTTATAGAATCCACCATCACAGTAACAGCTACAGACAAGGCTTCACTGTGGGCCTGGCTTCAAGCCCATTTAATTGAATGGAAGTTTTTCCATTGCTATCAGTGGATGTGTACATTAAACTGCAGCACACATCCCACTCTAATAACAACGCTGCAGTGTTCGGAGGGACATGTCTGGTCACTGTTTTTCTAGGGAAAAATCAGAGATCATGAAACTAACCCAATGCAGAGGATCCACAAACAGCTTGTGCAACTCTGAGGCCTGTAAAATACATCTTGAATGTGTTTTCAGAGAGTCTTTGCACTGGTACTTAGCGCAGGAGCCATGTTTAATCATTATGCGTGAATTCACACAAAAGGCTCAAAATTTTCTGTCCCTTTCATCTATAATTTTCAGAGGCTCTGCTGACGTGAGATTTAATATTGATTGTTCAGTACTGAAAGGTGAAGCAACAGGGCTGTGGGCACTTCTGCACTTTGGGGTAAGCACGGGGACACGTCCGCAGCACGTCTGTATCCTAAGTGCAACTGTGCCACAGCTTTAGCAGTTGTCTTTCTGCAAAGAAAAAATTTCTCCGTACTTCATGACAAAAGAAATACTGTATTTTTGCATGGCATTGGTTTGCGTAAGTGCACCGTTTCCTTTGAGGTTATGTTGGGTGGCATTTAACTCAGCAAGTGAAGCACCTCCTGTGTAAAAGAGCATTTGGGAGACAGTGCCATTGGAGGCAATTAAGGAAAAGGCTAAATCAGCCCATTGTATCATATCTAATGGTGTCACATTAAAATCACAGTACCTTGTGAGGGATGTTGGAATTCAGAGCAGCTTTTTGATGTTCGCATTTGTAAGTCTCACAGAATACATTTATTATTTGAGGGAAGCATAATCTTGGTTTTAGATACTTGAGATGACTTAGCTGTTGTGTGACCGGATGAATCAAAGTACACTGAGTATTCTTGTGCATGCAGTTTAAGCTGAACAGCTACAGGCGCTCAGATGAAACTTTTACTGCACTGTAGAGACTGCGTTTTATAGAAGCAATGTTAATACGTCCTCATACGAGCAGAGCTTTTTTCCCCGTTCCTTTAGGTTCAGATCCATCCTTTGTAGCCTGACTCCCAGAAGTGACCAATGCCAGAAGCTGCAGAATAAGGACTGGACAATTTTAGAGCACGCTGGACAAGAGGAAAGCTTTTTCCCAGTATTAGTTTGAAGCACCAGTTGGCCTAACTTCTGAAGCATGCGGGGGAAGAACGGGGGGAAGCTGCACTCTTATAAATTCCCCTTAATGTAGATCTGAAATGGTGATTTTTGCTTCCCATATTAACATAGAGTTATTTCCTCTCCCATTAAAAATGATCATGAAAAAACCATTGTGAATTGAAGGTTTTCGGTCATTAGGAGGACAGAAAAATCTCCCCTGTGATTGGGGACACTGGACTGCAGCTATTGTTGCGCGATTACTCCCCACTCTACCCTGGTCATCTGCTCTCCTAAAGCTTCTCTGAATGCTCCACATATGGGAGTATCTGGTTTTTCGGTGGTAACGGTTATTGCCTGGGCCTGAGGGAGTTTAGCAAATTAATTCAATTGCTCTATTTTATTTGCTGTGTTTCTGTTTTTAAAGCAAAACAGCCTGTATTTCAAAATCCCTTTGTAATGGATAAAAAAGTAAAGAGAGTCCCTCGAAGTCCGTATTAACATGCCAATTCAATTGCAGTGTAATTAGCCAGAACTGTTACTTGTTGAAATCCTGTCAACAAAAATAACTCTCCCTTGCCCTTCAGATTACTCCAGCACCTCCATCTTCTTGACACGGATTCTGAAAGAGAGATCACCTTCCACCTGCCCCCTTCAGACTGAAGGCAGGGAATGAAACACAGATGTGTTAACCATTATAAACCAAGGAATGGTGGAAAATGGTGGGACAAAAGGAGGACAAAGCTGGCCTGACCAACCCATGGTTGCTCTTCCAGGGTGGGATGGGACCCTGGGGCAGGCTGGACCCTGCTTTCCCTGGTGAAACGCTGCAGGCTGCTGCCGCCTTCCCTGATTTACACCAGCCCGAACAGAAGGAGGCCCACTCCTGGCAAGCTTTATCTGCAATTCATTTAGAAAAGAGGCAGGTCCCTCTCCTCTGACATAATTGAAAACAGGCGGCCTCCTCCTAATTGTGCACTCTAACCAGTTCATGTGTATTAACGGAGGAAATTGGAGAGGAACAGGGTTCTGAGTTGTCATTAATTTCCCGCACTTGAGGGTCCATGCATCGGGAACACCAGCTGTTTATCTCTATATGTATCATTCACATTGTTCTGCTCCTCTCTGTAGAAACTTGACCTCAGGTAAAATACAAGCATCAGGAATTTTTTTCTGCTCTAATTCTAGGCAAGTGTGTAGAAGGATACTGTTTTTCCAAAAGGCATGTCATAACCTATTGGGGGTTTTGGGTTTTTTTTCTTAAAAACACCTAATGCCAAAAGATGACTGCAGGGTTAATATTGCTCGTGATTTTGCTCCTTTTCCTCGAAAGAGCCTTTCCATGTTTGGTTCTGCAAGAAAGTGCTCAGTTTTGATTAAAATACTGCAAAGCTGAAGCAGAAAGCGGCTGCTCGAGGGGCACCGCTTTCCTGTGGGCAGGGTGGCCAAGGGCACCTGGAGCCCCAGCGAAGCGGCGTGGGAAAGCCATGCAGGCACCACCAGTCCCTGCTGCATCAGGGTCTTGTGGTCTCGGAGGGGGAGTGGAATGTCTCACAGAGCCTGGAGAGCATCTGGCATGTTATGAAAATCAGACACCAGGAGCGGCAGAGGGCCTCGCCCCACCAGCTGCCACCCCTTGTCTGGGAAAGGCACCAGGCACCGGCGGCTGCCTCCAAACCCAGGTGAGCGGGGGGCTCTTGGTGTCTCGCTGGGTCCCAGCAAGCAAATATTTCAGTGGTGCTTCTGCCTTTGTATGTGTTAGTGGGACCACCCTGCCCACGTCTTCTGCCCACCGCGAAGGGTGTCCTCAGGCAGGGGCTGCGCCGGCCCCATGGCAGCTGTCTCAGAAGAAGACAACCTGGTGTTTCTGGTGGTGGTCCACTTGGAAACACCTTTAAAGAGATGAAGGCTTTATTGTCCTTGCATTGTGAAAACACCATCACAACTTCTCTGCTTTTTTCTTGTTCTCTTTTTTAAAAATATTTTGCTATATTATTACGCCTCTCCTTTGTTCAAATTTGGGACCTTTGTACCCACTTGCACACGTATGTAAAATGCTCTTCTTAATTTGTCCTATAGCTTCTTTAAAACCAATCCTCTCTCATTTTAAGCCCTCAAGGGGCCTTAAACGTTGCTTTGTTTGAACTTGAACTCTACAGTGTTGGATAACTGGCTCCATTCAACCCAAAAGCCTTCAGAAATCTCAGGACTGAGACGGTCCTGGGACAGGCAGTCTGGGCATTCTTGGGGGGGAGCTGAGCCCCAGCGGCTCCTGTGGACAGCCCCACGTCACAGCGTCTGGCGTATGGGGTCCATATGGGGTCTGCACGCGTCCCTCTGAGCAGCCTGCGAGCTTCCCTGACGCATTCCCCGGTTTTCCACCGTGGAAGGCACCAGCGCTGGGTGCAGCATATGGAGCTAAGCTGTGTTTGTTTATATACCTACGCAATAAAAACTGTGATTTGGAACCCAGCTGTGTCTTTATGATTTCCTCACACCACTAATGAGAAAGGCTTCCTTAACGGTGTGCTCTTAATTGTTATCAAGGCTGAATGAAAAATAAAGTCACAGCTCGTAGACAGGCGTTATACGCACCTGATTTAAAGAGATGACAATATGTCCTGTCCTTCAGACTTAAACTCGCAGCTGAAGAAAGATATGTGGCTTTACTAAATTCCTCCTAGTCACTGCTAGTATGGAAAAGAAAGAAGGCTGAAGGAGGAGAGCTGGGACTGACAGTGAAAGTTTTCTTGCAGTAACTGTACCCTGAAATTGTACGTACTTTTTTCAGTAAGTGAGTATCCAGTAGAAAAGCTGATTTTTTTCCAAAGTTATTTTTAAATAACTTTGGTTCAGATCTTTTCTGTCTACAACTTAAAACCTTCAACAAATAACCAACAGGATAAGAAATCCCCTTTTCAGTAAGAAGCTTCAGGAGGTTTACATCCTACAAAGTCATATGTGCTCTGAACACAGAGGTACATTAAAGTAATACAAAAACAGCAATAAAACATCTAGACAGTATTTCAAGTCTGTGTTTGTATTTTCAGTGTTTCCGTACCTATACAGGTCTCAGTCCTGGAAACTCTCAGGCAGTCAAATAATTTAAAGTTATTTGAAAGTCACCATAGGATTTGGAATCTTGATTGTATATATCTAGTCATATATTGAATGTGCTTAAGGAGAAATAGAAATTATTTTTAATTGCAATCAGGCAATGTACATACCAAAGTCACCGCAATATGCTAAGAAGTATGCTAATGTCCCCCAGCATATGCTAATGCAGTGACACCAAGACGGAGGGAAGGACAGAGAGATTTTGAGTGGGAAGGAAAATGCAAAAGATGAAATTCTGAACTTCACTGAAGGCAGCAGAAATTTGAAATCCAGCCTCTTGCCCGTGTAGCAGCTGGGCACTGGGAACCGTGGCCCCTTGGAAGCTTGCTCCTGGCTCCCTGCTCCCAAGTGGTGTGTGCGGGGGCTCCCAGCTGCACAAAAACTCTGTGGCAGTGACTGCGGATGTCTTGCAGCTCCTCTCGTGGGCTTTGCCATAGTGTCTTTTCCAGGATTTTATCCACCAAACACAGCAGTTTTGCAATGCGCATACCAGGGTAGAGTCTTTCAGAAAATCGCTACTTATCAGGTAGCATTTCTGGAAGCCAGCAGAACTGGAGGCCTCCCTTCAAGGTTGGCATGGGCCACCAAAGCGGACGATGCTTGAATTATTACCTGTGCTCTTTCCAGGTCTGCTAATGCATGTGAAAAAGGGAACCTGCCCTCACTGTTATGGTTAACTGCAGAGTTATTGATGGCAATTTTAAAGCTATTTGTCAGGCAGAGGTTTGGGGAACCAAAAGGGGCAAGAGATGTAAAGCAATTCTGCTGGGTGCTGGCCAGTTATGTAGACCAAGAAATGAAAGTGGGTGGTCTTGGAAAAGAGCCAGTCGAAACAGGGCCAGGAGATGGTGTCATCCTTGACTCCAACACATTCATATTTTGGCTTTCTAGCAAAGGTTATTTCTTCTCTTTATTCTGCAGTTCAGCACAAACATCCCTCTCATTTTCTAAAATCTGTGGGATGACGTGTTCCACCTGCCAGGTGCAACTTGCTTGACCAGAAAAATCACAGCAAATTACTAGAAAGAATAGAGCAAGAGCAGGCCCAAGAGAAAGTGTCAAACCTGCTAAGTCGTCCAGCCAGGAAAAAACTTGGCATCAGACTCTCTGAAAGGTGTGTAAAAGAATCTTGAAAATCACAAATTAAAGAAGGTTGACGTCAGCAGGACCTGCCCACACACTGAGCGTTGAAACCTTCCTTAAAATATTTGCAGAACTGGCTCAAGGTGGGTGTAAGGTTTCAGTATCTTCCCCTTTGCTGCCACCAAAGTTTTAGGCAGAGCATCGTGATGTTTTCCTAGTGGTAGGAGGGATTTTTTAAAATTTTTAATTATTATTGTTGTTGTTGTTATTGTTTTCAGTAGGGGTTGGGGAAGTGCATATAAGTTTTGTAGCATTTTTGAACTGCTGGCAAAACCTGATTCCAGCTGAGTTGAGACATGCCCTGCATCACCATATTGGCACTGCAGGGCCCTTCCCAGGCCACGGAGTCCCAGGTGTGCCTCCCACTACTCAATTTAGCCCTGGGTTACAGACACATTTTAAAGATTTTAAATTATGGAGCCAAACTAGGCAACATTGTGGTCCTTGTAAACATGGTCACTTGCTCCGCCTTGCCTGGCTTCGCTTGAAAATCAGAGTTTCCCATTTCTGGAACAATGACTAATTAACCAAAGGGCCAAGCATTTGACTCTAACCTCACATTTATTCCATAAATGCTTTCATTCTTAATGTATGTCACCTTGAAAGCTTCAGTGTTTCATTTATGTTAGAGCATGATGGAAATTTTGATTTGTTCCCATAATTGATGCCACTTTGGTTTCTTATTACTTTACTACTGCCATGTGATAAAAATTTCATGGTAGACACATAAGTTAATTTTAGTGGTGATTTGGATTCCATATTATCCTTTGCAGGAAATTACACAGTATGTTAAAAGTTCTCCTTATGTTTTTCAGAGCGGTGCAGCTACAGCTGTACCAGCTACAAATAGGCAGAGCTGTCAAAGGCAGAGGATTTGCAATTAAAGTGTAAATACAATTGAAAGAGAAAAATGTCCTTTTTTACCTTTTAGTTCTTCAAATTCACCATTAAATGACAAGACTAGATACAGAGCATTTCAGAAGAGCTTACTGGATGCTGCTTAAGGCTAAGAAAATAAAAGTGATTTTTCAGTACATCAGCCAAACAAAGCAAATCAGCTCAAAATCCCTCTGGAGTGAACCAAGTTACGAAAGATTTCAAATTCATTTCTTCTGGAAGGGAAAAAAAAATCAAAACCAAGAGAAGGCATTCTTCTCTGCACAAAATAACCCCTTCAACCTGAACAAAATGCTGATTTCTGTACTTGCGGAAGAAAAGCAAACAAAAAGGAAAGCTAAGACTTTAAAAACTGCAAGAAGCAGCATCCCCCTTTTCTCACCATTTCAGGGCTAAAAGGCTTTGCTGGGAGGGGGGTAAATGTAGCTCTCTTCCTTCCTCTGCTTGAGGAGACTCCCATCTCCCAACCTCTAGGCAGTTGTTATGAATCTCTTCCCCAAGTAAATGTCTTACCAGCCCAGACAGCTCTAAAGTCACTGATGATTCCAGAATGACCAAGGACGCATTTTTCAATTAATTTACTATTTGTTGATATATATACATGGCTCTGCCTCAGTCTAGCACAGTCTTATAAATATCACTCATCTAATGTGGTAAAAGTCTATTTTTAGGTTGCTTCCCCATGCTCTGGACAGTGAAAGCAAGTTAGTCCAACCAAAAGTGTCTGTGAAGTTGGGTTCAAAATTTCTTTTTCTAACCACTGAAGGCTTCCACTGGAACTGGAGTGGCCAAGTGCAGGTAGAGGCCTGGACACCTCAGGAGCTCATCTGAAAGAGACTAAAGGGGGATCAAGGATGTCCTGAGGCCACAAAGCACGCAGGCTTCCTCACTGCAGCACTCTGGGAAAGGGGATAAAAGAATTTCCATTTTCTTTCTTTGCACGAGGTTTTCACGAGACTTGTATAGGATGGGGAGCGAGAGGGAAGGCATTTGGTAGTCACTCTGCTTTGAACACCAACATGTCTCCCTGTAGCACTGATTTTCAGACAAAACCATCTTGAAATCACTGCTGACAGGGTGGAGCAGTTGCTGGCCAAGGCTGAGCCCAGTGAACTGGTGCATCCAGCCACGCGGGGCTGGGGCTGGGCAGGACCACGGGCACTGGGACAAAACCAAGCATGCCCTGCAACAACAGCAAGGGAGAACTTACCCAGAGAGGATTGTTCCTCTTGGCTGCGCTGGCTAGCAGTTGACCAAGGCAGTGAATCCTAAATGTTTTACAATTTTTTTTAAAAATCTTTTCCAGCATAATAACAGTGGCTTTTTTTCTATGTCTGACTGTTTTCATAGTGAAACTTTCACCTCAGTCATACTTGTACCACTATATGTGTTAACGGGAAGATATTTCCTTTTGCTAGCTTTAAAGCTGTGGGATCCTTGTCCAACGGTCTCTTGTTCTTCCGTGATCAAGAGCAACACGGTCAGGTAGGTGTGTGTCTTCCTCTGACATGCTGTGCCCTCGTTCCATGTGCGGCACTGCACATCAGATGGAAGCGAAGAGGGACTGTAGCCAGGCTCTGTCCCTAGCGAGGAGAGCAGAGGCAAACACACGTGGAGAAACATGGGTTGGATGGGGCAAATCTTCAAGCTTCACCACCACCTGTCTTGCAGGACCTTGGTCTGCCACCTTTGAAGAGCCATGGCTACATCTGCAAAGCAAGATATTCAGCCCCTGGTGGCACCCAGCAAACACCAACCAAAGAAAGAACCCAAAGACGCAAAACACAGACGTAAACAGAATTCCTTCAGCAGAATAGAAAGCAAAGGCCAGCCTGTGTGAAAAGATAGTTTTAGCTATCGGCGGCTAATTGGTCTTTAGATGTTGTTGAGGTATTTATAGAGCTTCTGGAAAGGGATTTGAAAATATGTTGTAATTAATTATTTGAACTGGAATAATGTTATGATAAATGATCATATGGAGGTCCCAAACACCTTAAATAGTCACTCTGTGCTCCTAAAGCAGAATGTTATTGGCTCTGATCTTGATTTAATGTCCTCAAAAGGGGCTTTAAAAACAAACGCGGGACAGAGAAGTCAGGCATCAAGTTTTTATTTCAGAATTCAAAAGCCTAATGAGGCAAGGAAGCTACCAGGAGAACTATAAAAAGAAAGGCAAAAGGTTGAACAGCCAACAAACTTAAATAGGAGGTGGTTGCAGATGTGCATGATATACAACCCAGGGCAACTGCTAAACTTTTTATTTAAATATTAATCAAATCCATTCAAAATAGAAGCAAGAAGAAAGGGATAATTCCTTTTCCTGTACTTCATCAGTTTGCAGTGGGAGAGCCCATCAGCTGTAAAGTGGCTGATGGCTGCTGGGTGCTTGCCTTCTGTTCTGGTAATAAGGTTTTGATGAGGAGTGCACTTTTTGCCAAAATAATTGTATTACTATGGTCCCGAACACAGAGATAGCTGAACTGGCATAAAGATATCTTTTACGATCATTACATCAGTCCTTAATGATGATTATTCAGTAGATATAAGATACATTTTTGTCAGTCTCATACTAAGGAGACCATGCCAGTGTCCAGCCACCTCAGGCCTTAGCTAAACTGAGAGGGCTTTGCTATCAGAGAGAAACCTTGCAAAATGCAGCAGAGATCACTCTGGGAAAACACAGGATGAGAACAATTTCATGAAAGTTTCTCCCAACTGCAGTTGGGTCAGATGGCAAAATAGCAATTTCTGGCACATGTCATGCCCTTGAAAATTTCAAAATACAGAAGGCAAAGGCAGCCACACTTTTTCATCACAGATGACACACCACTGGTAACCTGGTGCATCTTAAAACAGCCTCAACCTTACACAGATTCTCACGTGCCTGGCAGAAGCGATTTCTGAATTACATGGCTTTACAAAACAGCAATGTTGGCAAAACCACACCAGTCAGAAATATGCTAGAGGTATCACTTGAGCCTTGGCCTTTTAGGAAATCCTTTCTACCATAGACATGTGTTAACGTTCAGAATGACCAGGCAGTTTTGGGAAAGCGAAGAATCCAAAATGCAACTGGCAATGGACAGTTTAACATTTTGGCACATCCTCATTTGGCGTGGCTTTGTCAATGCTGAAGGAACTATAACAATTTATATATCCTAAGAGACTTCATAGGCATTCCTTCTTTACTGTACAACTATAAATAACCCAATGTTTTGACTTAAACTGTTTTTAGAGGTGGGATAGCTGGCAGGCCTTTTGGAGTCAAAGGCAATAGGGACAATGAATGCCATGGTGAAAATGCCAGTGAATTTTCCATCGACAGCCTTTTCTCTCATCTTATCTACTGGCTTTTCTGACAAATTCAGGACACGATTTTTTGTGTTTGTCTAGTTGTGGTTTTCTTCTCTCTGTAATGAAGACTGGAGCTCAGGCAGGTTTCCCTGACCTCCAAAGAGCCACTCAGAAAGAGTAAACAAATTGGGGAATCCAAACAATTCCAATAGCAAGGTATGAGCAATCTGTCTTCCCTCGATACACATGCCAAACAAATACACTGACATCATCCGCATTCACCAAAACAATCTATCATAAGTGCAAACACCCTTTTCCTTCCTTTCAGTTCAGCTTTAACTATCCAGAAACTATCGCTTCCTCGCTATAGGAGAGATGGTCTGTGTATATTTTCCTCTTCCTGTTCTTCTATAAATAAGCTGAGTTTTGCATCATTGTCTGTTAAATGAACACTGTTTTCCCTAACCTCTTTGACAGACAAGCTGGACAGGATGTAGCATGTGGCCATGGGGTGAGTCCATGGTACTTTTATCTACGGTACCTCCCTTAACTCTACAAGCAAAGTTTTGTTGACTTCAGGGAGCTGAAGCCTGGCATGAAGTCTTGGGCTGAGCAGATGAGGATGTCAAAGTGTGGATCCTAAGGAGACCCTGAAAGGAGGTTGTAGCGAGGTGGGGGTCGGTCCCTTCTCCCAAGTAACGAGCGACAGGACCAGAGGAAAAGGCCTCACGTTGCACCAGGGGAGGTTTAGATTGGATATTAGGAAAAACTTCTTCACCCAAAGGGTTATCAAACATTGGAACAGGCTGCCCAGGGAAGTGGTGGAATGGCCATCCCTGCAGATATTTAAAAGATGGGTAGACGTGATGCTGAGGGACATGGTTTGCTGCCGGTTTTTGGCAGTGTTAGTTTTACGGTTGGACTCGATGATCTTAAAGGTCTCTTCCAACCTAGGTGATTCTATGATTCTATACCTACAGAATATTAACAATGCTGTAAGAGTATTAAATCTGAACTCTCCCGACTTCTGTGTATAATGTCACTCTTTGGTTTAGCATTAAATTCATGGCATTTTTATGCCATCATTCAGATGCATAAAACAAACATGCCAACATGCACATACAAATGTTAAGAGTATTTTAAGTTCCTCTAAGATTTTGTAAGCATAGGGGATAAAGCTAAATGGAACAATTATTCTAGCATAGTATTATATACAGTAACGTCCTGAATAATTCCAGATGTGTGGTTTCTCAAAGAAGTGAAATCAATCAGTCAAAAGCAATTGGTCCAGTGAAATTATGAACGTGTGTGTGGAAATAATAAGACATGAGGGCCATTGACCACTTCTGTGATTTTTTAAAAGCTGCTAGAAGTTCTTTGTTTGGGGTGGGTTGTTCAGGTAGCATCCTGGCTTTGCTTAAACAACCAGGAGACTTTCATATGTGAATTAACATGTCTTTTTGCAAGAAGCTGACACAGCATATTTTCGTTTCCCCTTAATATGTCTGTATATATATACGTATGTGTATGTGTGTATATATATCTCTGTATCAAATAAATATATATATGTCAAAATGAATTTCACTGTAAAATGCCTTCTTGTATAGAGTCGTGACTAGGTTTCAGAGCCTGGCAAGGTTTTAATCCAATTTTCAGCATAACAATGACAGGATATGCCCCGAGCTGTGTCTCAAAGCAGCTCCGCAGCTCTTCCCCCGGTACAGTGGGACAAAATGAATGATCTGTGTTTCCTAATGGAATCAGTTAAAAGAGAGTTATGTCCAGCTGAGGCCCCCACCCCACCTGAGGTCTCTGATGGATGGAAAAGCCGTGAGCTTGGATACGGTTTTGGTGTAGCTGCTTCTTTGCTGTTTCTTCTCTTTTCTCTCCTTGAGGCAAAGAAGGGTCCAGGTCCATTGGAGGGCTACTCTTCCCTCCACCCCTGAAAGCTGCTGCACAAGCGGTAATTCACCCCAGCCCACCTGACTCTAATATGGTCTCTGTGCAGCACCGACCCTCAGGGCACACGGATGCCTCCCTCCCTCCTCTGCCCTTGCATCTCTCTGCATGGTCGGGGCCTTTATCCCACTCTTTGATCTCTGCAAGGGACACCAGCCCACGCGATGGTGCAGCCAAATGCCAGCGAGCAGTGCATCATCCCTTGCTCTTCTGCCTTGTTACTTCATCCAGGGCCTCCCCCCAGGAAAAGCTTACAACCCCCTGACACTTGCTTTTTGGAGTCTGAAGTCTCTTTTTTGTGGACCTGGGTTCAGACCCTCAGCCTAAACAGGAGAGTGTCTTGAGGAGAGCTCGAGTCCAGATTCTACATGAATGTCTAGCTCTTGTTTATGTACAGCAAAGGCGAGAGCGCGATTACATCTGTGGATACAAATGCATTCAGACTCCAGGGAAATTCAGGGTTCAGACTTGCTGCTGGCCCCTCTTTCCTACTGTGAGCTGAAGGGAAAACCACACGCCCCATGGAGCAGCTCTGGGTCTGGGTCTGGATCTTGCAGCTGGCTGTATTTATAACACGCTTAGGAGTAACTAAAACCTATTCTGTGACTAAGATGATCGTGACAATAACAGGAACATGCTCCACTTTTCCTGAGCAGCCAAGTTCATGGCTCGTGCAGCAGTTGCATGAGAGAAAACACAATTTATGGGCTGTATGTTTGTTGTCTATAAGGGTAAGTCTTCATAAATAATTTTAATAATTTAAATTAACAGAATCACAAGTTTTCCTTTCTAGAGTGAGAAGCTACTTATTCAGATGGCAATAAACACTATGCACAGTAAACCTTAGTAATTAGACAAAGGAGACCCTCAGAGAGTGTCATCAGTGTGGAGAAACTCTTCCTGGATTTAATCTCCAAGTTCTTCATTTTATGGATAACCCTAATGTCAGACATTAAAAATGTGCTGGTGAATGAAAGCTTTAACCAAGACTGGCTATGAGCACAATAAGGAAAATAATATTAACCAAGACCATGTTCAGCTTTCTGCTGCTCTTGGTGGCTTCCCACCAGGCTTGTTTAATGTCCTTCCTTCAGTGGGCATGGAGCAACTGGAGGACAGTGAGCAGGTCACCGGAGTCAGCAGGCGGTTTCCTCTGGCATTTGGTAGAACAAGGCACTCAGGAATTCACCTGGACTTCTCAACAGAAAATCACAGAGCTACAAACAGGACCTTGGTACAAAAAGCTGAAGTGGTTTCGGTAAAGAAGGGAGCATAAAACCACATTCACCACATGGCAAATTCCCCGGTTTCACTCTACGTACTCCCAGGGCTCTCTGGGGACAACACCAACATGACCTCTTTGAAGCCGTGCAGTAACCGCGGGCAAACCTGAACTCCCGGCTTGCTGACGGAAAGCGGTGGGAGCAGCTCCCTGGCGCTCGCCCCGGCCTCCCCGCCGCGCCCAGGAGAGCTGCCCGGCCAAGCCGGCCGGCCCTGCGCAACGTGCCCTGCGGCTCCAGGCCCGCGCGCTGTATTTTGGCTGTGCCTCCTGCCGCCAAAAGGCGCAAAAATCGACTGGAAAGGGTCCAGCCGCCTCGCGAGCTCTCTTCCCTGCAAATTACCGCAGTGCGCGGCTAGCGACGGCGCAGCCAGGTGGACAGTATGTTGCTTCTCGTTTTTTTGGAAGGCAGGCAAAGGACTTGACTGAATTCCAGCTAGCACTGCAGCACATAAATTATGTCGGTGTGCGGAGTATTTGGCAGGAGGAATCCCCCACAGCAAGAGTACAAACGCCCTGGCCCGAAGCCCTGGTATTTATCAGAACCAGAGGAGCCGCTCGGCGCAGGCAGGAGCGCCTGCACGGCCATCCTCGCTGGAGGAAGCTCAACCTCCGGTCCCGGTGGAGGGGCAGCTCTGAGAGGGGCTGAGGTGGGGAGAGGTCAGTCCTGACAGATGGTTTCTAGAAAGACTCGTGCAAGTTCGGTAGCCTTCAGTCACAGGGGATTACGGCGGACGGGAACAGCACGGGGATGCTGCTTCAGCTGTTGAATAAGGAAGGACATTTTGCTGTGCTTATAAAACTGTTTGGAGTGTGTTTGTCTCTGGTTTCTGTAACATTTGTGGGGGAGCTGGGCTCCTGGGTGAGGGAACGGGGACTTGGTGAGTTGCCTTCGTATCCCAACATCGTTGGGATGTTTTCTGAGCAAGAGTCACGTCTTGCCAGATGAGGGCAAGGAGATGGGGAAATGATCGGTGGCCACTTTGGCAGTTGCTCTACCGTTCATCAGAGAGATAAGTGGATTTTAGACGCACTGAAAGCTCCCGCTGTATTACCCATCCTGCAACACAGCACCCTGTGCCAGTGACAGTGAGGTGAGAATGAACAGTTTTGCTTATTTGCTGGGTTAGATAACCTCACTAGGGGCTAACTTTTCCCTCCTCTTTAGTGACAAAGTTGGAAAAGTGGAAGCATGCTTGTAAGTGAATGAACAGAAAGGAAAGAAAACCGAAAACCTGAAAGCCAGCTTTGCAACATAATTTTCAAGATCAAATAAACCATGCTAACATGTGAAATGGTTTTCTTTTGATCCCTTCGGGGAGCCTGGTGAGTGAGCCAGGACTTGGGGGACAGGACTGGGCACAGGTGACCTGCGAGGCAGCATGACACATGCCTTGGGAGCTGCAGTGGGGCTCCCGTGGGCGGGGGTGTGCATGGAGGGTCTCAAGCAAGGCTGCTCAGGGCCATCCGGGACTTTTTGTGCACCCAGGGCCCCGATTATGGCTGAGCTGGCTTTTGCAGCAAGGAGAGTCAAAGGTGAGGAGATCAGGGAAGACAGGTTGCAAACATGCAGCCTGAGACTCCAAAGGGAGGTCTGCATCCCCACGGAGGCACCGGGACTGGACCTGGGGATGAAGATGGACAGCACATCTCGTAGCTCAAGCACCTCCTACCAGACTCCGAAGGCAGATATTCTTCTGTCTGGTGCTTAGTCTCTGGTGGCATTGGGCATGCCTCCACGAAGGCAGGGGAAGCTCATGAAGCCAGTGGGGTGGCTGTGGCGGGCAGGGAAAGACAGCCCACCTCTCCTTACAGCAAAGTCTGCTCCCATTGACTTGCGGGAATGGACCTCTGTGTGGGCATACTCTGCAGCTGAGTGTTTTAATGGGCTGTCACCATCGCCTTATCTTTGTGGCCAGATTAAGTTGGTTTAAGGCATTTTCAAAGCAGTAACCACAGGGTATTTTTAACTGACTGGTGCTAGCAGGAAAAATATAGTAACTTTTATTTAAATACAGCCTGAAATTACTCAGCCCACGTTCATAGGGCATGTCAAGTGGGACGTGTAATGCCAACATGTCCTACAATCGTCATGACATAGCTATATATGGCGGAGCATCCATTTTATATAAAAATCCCTGTGCTGAGCACGAAGTGAATGGCTTTTCCACACATGATGCTTAGAGGGGGAACACCATAAAACCAGCTGCTACAGATGCTTCTGTCTGTTTTGCTGTCATACTGTGCTGTCCAAAATAACACTCCCCCTCCACATGCAGCAGTTTAACATCTCCTTGTCATGAAGATGACACTTTGCACAACACAGAGGCCCTTCCACATGGAGGCTTTGGGAAAGAAACCTTTACTGGTGTTAACTATTAACAAACAGGGCTGCCTCCGGCCAGGCTGTGGTCATCTGTGCTGGGGCCATCTAAAAGTTTATCACTCTGTTACCCCTGTTGCAGGAGTAACGGAGGACGTGGTGTTCCATTGACTCTGATGGCAACTGGCATCATTGGTGGCACACCACCCAGCCTACTGCCCTGGCTCTGAGGGCTTTAGCAAGCAAACATAGCTCCAAGTGGGGGCAGTAAATTAACTTAGCCTGGCTCACAGCAGCTCAGCCAGACACATCTCTGCGACTAGACCCCCCCTACAGCAATTCATTCCTTATGCTTGTACAGGGAAACCTGCTTTTGTGGGCCAAATGGGAAGAGCAGGGCCACTGTAGGCTCCACAGGCAAGCACCTTGGAGAATGAGGGTTGTCCTAGGACCACATGGCACTTGGGCTGTGCTGCTACTCAATGCCAACTGCGTTGACTCTGCTAAGGTGGTTTATATCAGTCTTGGGTCTGGCCCTTGGTCTTTACACAAGTTTCCCAGTGATTTTAACCAGATCACGGCATGTGGCACGTGGCACGTTGCAGGTTTCTCCACTGAGATTTCACACTATCCGCTGTTGCCAAATCAGGAAGGCTCCATTCAGTTTAATTATCCCATTGGTCCTCAGCTGCTCCACAGTCAAAACTGTAAATTAATAGGAACTTGGCCTCTAAAAGTAGCACAGTGCAGTTATCCTTATCCCACCTTAAGTTATCATTTAAAAAAAAACAACCAGTGAATTATGACAAGCCATTGGAATTGTCATCCTTCCTCCTCCAAGGAAAAAGTTACCATCGTAAATAACAAAAAAACAACCAACACAGGGCAATATCGCACGCTCCTGTCAAGTGCAGAATTAACAGAAAGTCTCATTATGCCTGTATTATACCTATCAAACTCAGGAAAACACAAGGATCTGAAACAGAAATAAACAGAAGAAATCAGCCAGAGGCACATACAGACATGATGTACCACAGAGGGATTTTTCAGACGTTGGTGACAGAAGACATTTGGATTCAGAGACATTTGCCAGGGGCCATCACTTGCTGGGAAAGCTGAGACCATAACGCCTTTCAGTTCTCTTTCAAGGCAGCCTGGTGTGCGTGTGGCCATGCAAGGCTAACACAAGTTAATGAAACAAGTGGCAGCATTTTATAATCCATGCAATCACTGAAATCATTTTTCTAGCGTACCCTTTGTTGTTAGTGTTATTGCTATATGGACTTCTTTATGCTAGGGTGGATCTGGACCTACTGCGTCATTTACGAAGACAGCACGTTCATCTGATCATAGGAATTTTTACTGTATGAAAGCTGGTTTAATAAATGAAGGTTGGTTGATAAAGGAAAAAAAAAAAAAGAACAACCCAAGGAGATGGGGAGAAAGAATGGCTCAGCCTTTCGTCTGCTGTGAAGGTTATTGTGGGACAGCGGAGGAGCCACGGGTGCTGAGCCGTGTGACGTGACAGCCTGCAGAGCCTCTGACAAATGGGCTTTGACAAGAGCAATTGACAAAAGCAAGAGCCGGTGCCTGAATTTTAAGGACTCTCTGCTTTTTTTTTGCTCTTTTTTTTCCCCCCTCTCTTTCAGGAAAGCTGTTGTCAGACAGCTGTTTGATGCAAAGCAGACTGATATATGACGCGGTCCCTGTGGGGGTCTGAGGGCAATGAATATACGATCAAGCCCACCCTCTGGCCACCCGTTTTCACCACCTCCCAAGCAGGGTGCCCGGTGGCCCCTACCCAGCCTCCCACCTCGCTTCAGTGCTGGTGGGTCATCTCCCACCTCCGAGGGGCCCGTGAGGAGAGCTGCATGCGTTGCGCTAACAAACAGCCTGATTTCCCCATGGTACCTGACGGGAAATTCCCTCTAAGCATCTGTAAAACTAATTTAGACTTTTCCTCCTAACCCCCACGTAAATGCTCCTTTCTGCAGGGCCTGCAAAAAATAGACACAACTTCTGGATGCAGAGAAGACAGTTTATCACACTAACCAAAATTAACTCCTTGTTACCCTGTCTTTCTCCATTTGTTTGCTGTACACTGCAGCATCCTTGGGAGGAGAACCATCTCCACCGAGGGTATTTGTACAGCACTTAGCATAAATTCCTCACTGGTCCTTGATGAAGTCTTCCAGGCATTCCAGCTACATAATATACATAATATATCAAAACAACAAGTAGCTCTCTCACAGGGCTTTAGCTGGGAGAGACACGCATTGTTCGTTCCTCTAAAATCCTATTCTCTTTGTTTCCTTCCAAATATTTAAACAAACAGTATTTTCATTTCAGGCTCTTTCCCACACCTTGTGGGATCCTCCCAGAGAAAAGTGCCAGGATTCCTGGTTAACAGATATGTGCGTGTGGAGGACACACCCCCTGAGCTTCATATGTGCCTCAAGAGCTCTATAAAATCCTACCCCTGCCTCTCTTTTCCCAGCAGATATTTATCCCCTGTCTGTTTTCACAGCAGACTCAAGCAGCGAGCTTGGAAGGCAGTCAACACTTGTGGGCTACGCCAGCTTCAGGGTTGCTTTACACACATGGAGCTACATGAAGGAAAAACTAGTCCTATCCTTTCATTTCAGTGGTTTCACCTTAAAATAGAATTTATAGCTTTGCCTTGAAAAATCAGCAGTATAAAACTTCGTATCCAGCTGGTGGCTGATACACATTTCAGTCAAAATACTAGAAATGCAGGAAGGGAAGGGATGAGCTGGGCCAAGTGCCCAGATGCTGAGTGGCATGGGCAACGAAACCCTCCCTGAGAGTTCAGAAAGACAGGCAGAGAGTTCAAACTTCATGTGGGACTGTGCTCAGCATCTATGAAAAAAATGAACATGGGGTTAAAAAATCCCAAAGCCATCACTGCAGTGTGCCACAGGGAAAAAAAAAAAAGGAGCCAGGGAGAAAACCAAGCCCTTAGTAAAGCTGGAGAGACAAAGAAAGCCTGGAGGTGCAGTTGGTGAGAAAGGAAGGGAATTGTGAGCTGCAAAGAGGGCTTGGCCCTGCAGCATTCAGGCTGTGTCTGGAGGGCCTTGCACAAAGCCTGTCCATCAATTACCGTTAGAGTTAGGGTAAGGTTTTGGGTTTAGAGAGGCTGACAGAAAAAGCCTGGAGGTGCAATTAGAGCATGGATGGAAAGGGAAGTGTGGGTTGACAGGAGAGATTGACTGTGAGATATTTCTCAACTTGGGCAAAGCCCTTGTCTAGAGTTTGATCGTCAGTTAGGACTACGTTTGACACAGGAATAAATCAAGGACTTGCAGTTGGAATTAGGATGGAAAGAGGCTGGCCGTGGATATTATGGGTTGCTCAGAGAGCTTGGCTGTAAGATATTTTTCCTTAGGGCAATATCTAGATGACCTTGTCTGAAGGTTATGTTACCATTAGGTTGGCCATTAACATTCTGGCTGGAAGAGGGAGAGGACCTGCATGTTCAGCTTTCACGTGGGTGGAAAAGAGCTGCCAAAGGGAACTTAGAGCTGCCAAGAGAGCTTGACTGCAAGATTTTTAGATGTCTGGGTGACCTGTGGAAAGGTCAGCCTTCACAGAGGGTTACAGTTCGGATTAAGGTTGAGGGATGGAGGTAGCAAGGAAGTACAGTCATTGTCTGCAGCAAGAAAGGTGTCTGCAAGAGAGCTTGGCTATGAGATACTTTTTGTATGAGATATATCTGGAGGGCCATGCCCAAAGGCTGTCCCTCAAATAAGCTTAGAGGAAGGGCTAAGGTTGAGGAAGGAAGGCAGCCTGGAGTTGCAGTTGACCTGGGGATGGAAAGGGACTGCTCAGAGGACGTGTGGTGCCAAGAGAACTTGGCTGTGAGATATTTTTCAGTTTGGGCAATGTCTAGGGCACCTTGTCCAAATGGTGATGGTCAGCTAGTGTTAGGTTTGGGGTTTGGGTTTGGGTTAAGAAAGGAAGGTGGCTGGAGTTGCTATTGTCTTGGGGTCGAGAAAACGTCTGTGAAAGGGGAGTATGGGCTCCCAAGAGAGGTTGGATGCAAGGTATTTTTTTATTCGGGCAAGGCCTGAAGCTCCTTGCCCATCAGTCAATTGGCAGTTAGTGTTAGGGTGAGGGCTGAGAGAGGGAGAAGTCATGGAGACATTTGACGTCAGGCTGGAAAGGGAAGTGTAGGTTGCTGAGGCAGCTTGGCAGCGAGATACACTTTGTCTGGTTACCCACTCCAAAGGTTGGCTGTCCCTTATTATTTAGGTGAGTTTAGGATTAGGTTTAGGGTTCAGAGTGAGCCCAGGGCTGCTGTTGGAGAGGGACTTGGAGGGGACTGCCAAAGGGAAGGGTGGGCTGTGGCAAGAGCTTGGTTGTGAAACAGATTTATCTAGGATGTATCTGCGGGACCTTGTCTAGCAGTCTGCCTTCCACCAAGGCTGTAGCTGAGAGAGAAAGCCTGGTGCTGCTTTTGGAAAGGGACCGCCTGAGGAAAGTTTTGGCTGTAAGTCAAAGGCAAATAATTCAGGTCCTTTTGTTCAGATGCTCCTTATTTGTCTTCAGTGTAGTCCAGACCTCACACTGAGCAACTGGTGCAAATCTGGAGCAATTCTGAACCAGTCTGGGTCTACTGGCTTTTTTGTCCATATGCGGAGAGTAACAGAAAATGGTACTGTAGGCTTTAGGTTATTTTTCCTATTTAATCTCCTCCTAGTGTCCCAAATATAAATTTGTTCCCCTGTGTTGCACAGAGCCCTTATCTACATTGCAGGGTTGGTTTGAAAATAAACATTGTTTCTCTCAGTCATGATTTGGGAGTGAAGGTGTGGGAGTTTTATTACCACAGATCAGTCCAACTGTGAAGTTTTAAACAATTCTGTCTAAGATCAGCTCGTTCCACCTCCCTCCTGCTACACACCATCCCTGCATCCAGCCCCTTTGCAGGGCTATTGGCTGCTTCTGTCCCCTCTGGCAGCTCATGGAAGAGCTCAAGGGGCTGGGCCTGGCCCCTGGGACACGGTCATGAGGTCCCAGCATAGCACTGCTGCTGGGGACAAGCCTTTCTGGAGAGAGTGCTCGGGGAACCTTACAAGATGGTATTTTCCCGGATGCAGCTTGAGACATGGCTTCTTCCCCATCACATTCCCTGGGCCGTGTGGAGTGGGGGGTGCACTGGTATGCCACAAGACTGGAAGATCAGGAGTCAGGAGAGCTGCTGGGAGAAATCACTGCTGCATCTCACCAAATTCACTGATTAAAATACTACCCACTTAAGCCTTGCTACCGGCATTCTCTCCATGGGGACAAGTCCCCGAAGCTTAGGGGAGAAAGAGAGGATGCGGCTCGCCAGAGACACCACATCTGTTTGCATCTGCTCTCTGTTATCACCTGCAGAGGAGCAGCACAGAGGATGGTTCAGAGTTCCCTGAGCAGAGCTAGCTTTACCCATCCATCTGGCACCTCCACCTTTTGGAAGGAGTTAATCACATGCAGAGCTTCCAAGTTTCCCTGCAAGCCAGGCTCAGGCATAACATGAAGGGTAAGAGCAGTGCTTACACAGTAAGTGCCGCTGCCAACGGGGTTTTCCTTATCTGGCTTTGCCCCACTCCACTGCTCCTAATATCCCAGCTTACCCAGGGTGTGCATTCACCTAAAAAAGTGAAAGTTCATGGTTTTGGGGTTTTGTTGACCTTCCCTCCTCCCTCTCGCCCACGGAAAGGGAAAACAGTCCCAATACAGTAAAGCACATGCTAACCTTAAATTCATGCCCATAACACGTGTGTTGCTGGACTGGGGCAGACATCCCAGCTAGTTCTTAGCTAGTCAGCTAGCCAGCCTTACCTCACTTAGGAGGATATATCAGTCCAGTAGGATCTATTTTACAGACATGCCCTGAGGTTTTAAATTGTCTTGGTCTTCTACATAATTTGAACGCAAACCACAAAGCTGCCGTGTGGCTCCTGCACTTCAGTTGCTTTGGGGCTGTGTCCTCCTGTGCTGAAATACGTGAGACTGAGGAAACTTGCCAAGACTCTGAGAGGTAGGAAAAACAGGAGAAAAGAGTTATTAAAACACTTAGCACCTACTGCAAATGCAATTTGTGTCTCAGTTGTATTGTAGAAAGACTAGATAATTTTCACAGTGACAGTCGGAGATAAATGAGATGTGTCCCCATTTTACACATAGAGAAAATGAAATAAAGACTGTAAAAGCCCAGTTTTCATGCCTACAAGGGGTCCAGTACTTCTCTTAGAGATAGTGGGAGCTGCCGGGTTTGTGCCTTTGGAAGCACCATAGGAAACACCTGGTGGGATATATATCCAGCCTGGACCCCCAAGGGAATGATGACTCAGAGTAAATCCGCTCATGTAGGCATCCCCCCTGTGTTCCTACCCTGCTGTCCTCAATAGACTACAGCAACTCATCAAGAAATTGCAGGCTGCTCCTCGTCATCATGGAAACTCTGTTCTTCAAACGGAAATCAGAAATGCTATTTTCCTACAAGCGCTAGAATTTAGGCTCGCTTGTTTCCCTCACGATCTCAATGGGAAACAATGACAGAAAAAATTATGCCTGACTCATGCCTTTTTACTGATTCATGCCTGAGGAGCCCCAGCATGAGGAAGAGCCATGCAGATAGTCAAGGAAAGCCGTTATTTGGTGGGCTGAGGAATATTTGCATTTCTCTTCACACAGCCTCTTGGCATTTCACAGGCTGTGATGCGGGTAAGTGTCTAACACGAAGTCGTGGTGGGCAACCTAGAACCCTTCCCCCTGAAGTCACGCAGCTGCTGTCAGTGAGGTGCCCCTTGGATTTTTCCTGGTTAGAGTATCTGGGAGAAACAGGTGCTTAACACAGTTTGTTGTCATAAGCCAGCGAGCAAGGGCCAGCAAGCTAGTACCATCTTACCTGAAGCTTTCAGGCTTATCACGATGTTTCTGCTCCCAAGTGCAAGAGGACAGGAAAGTGCCAGGTGTGCAGGACTTCTCACCCCCTAAGCAAAAGCAACGCTGTTCTTGGGGCAGCTCAAGCACTTAGCAGATACCAGAGCTGCCACCAGCAGATACCAACTCACACATGGCAAGGAGAGGTCGTATCAGACTAGGAGCTCAGGGAGCCAGTGCCCCAGGCTGCGGCTGAAGGAGCTGCAGCCCCAGGTTGCACCCCACCCAGGGCAACCATGGGGCTCATAATGCAGCCCCATCCTATGTTGCACACCTGCTGTGTCCAGCTGGGCCCCGTGATTTCATGTTGATGCAGCCCCAAAACAGCACAGCTTGGCCCACGCCTTTGCTCTGCCCTTTGCACTCCTTGGTAAGGTGTGCTCCAGGGCCAGGAGAGCTTGCCGTCTAAACAGGACGAGAAATACAAACAAGACAGGAGGATGTTCCCTCAGGAGAGAGGGCCATGGGGGTGATTGATGAGGGGAGGGGGGAGGGATTGATCGCAAGAAAGGCTTTATGGCAATCATTGGCCTAATAGAACTAAAATAGGACAATTTCTTATTCTGAAATCCGTCAGCGCTGCTTTGGGTGACCTTTGGCAAATCAATTCATCTCTGTCTGTGCCTCTGGTAAATGGGAATAATACAGCCTCGCTGTCTGGAGAACCCTTGATAGTTCTCAGATGAAAGATGCTTTATTGGTACCAGTATCATCCTTTATTGTCATTAGCATGATAACAGATCTATCACCTAGCAACAGAGCAGCAACTCTCCCCGCTCTGGCTGTCCATGTATTTTTCTTCCATTTCGGCTCTCTAGCAGTCTGCTTTTCATTTGGAGAGACTTTACAGCCTGTGACTGTTCATCTTCCCTTAACGTTGCCTGCTACAGACAAGCACAGCTGCTATGTCCCAAGTCCCCCCATATCCTTTCTTTCCCTCCTTTTACCTCTTCCCCAGCCCTGCCATAACTGGGGGTGGTGAGAGAGTATCACCGTCAGCTGACACAATAAACATTTGCTTCTCTTAGCTAAAGCACCTCAGCAGGTCTTGAACTTTAAAATATAAGTATAAACTTTATGTGAACTTTAAAATATAGTTATTTATCAGATTTGCACAAATTACAGAGGAAAAAAAAAAGGTGATCAGGAAACTTTCTAAAATCTTGCAGAAGCAAGCATTTTCACAGACATTCCAGGCATCACTTGTAAGGACAGAGATACACATACCTAAATAACAGCAACCACTGAAGATGAGGAGTCCTGCCAAGCCCTGTGGTGCTTTAAACGTGTGATAGCAGCAGTCCTTCTACCCTCAAGTGGTACATAGACCACTAAAACCATTAGCATGGAGAGAGGAACAAAGGGAAAGACAAGGATAGAAAAAGCATTGCCCTTCCTTCTCCAAGAAAAGCCATTCCTAATACCTAATGTTTGTTTAAGCTAGTTAGGGAAACAGTTTGGCTAGTTAGGGAAACAGTTAAAAAAAAAACCCCACAGCCAAAACCTCCAACGCTTGAGCCTGGGTCAGAACCTGAATCCAAGATCAGATCTGTCAGTTCATTCCTGTGGCGAGCCATGTTACCTTACTTCTCTGAGTTCAGTGAGGCATCACCGATTTCCTTCAGCTGTGGATTTGGGCTAAAAATACTTTTATTTATTTTGTTACTTTGCCTTTTTTTGAAGTGCACACCTCTCTGATTTAAGGGTGGATGGTCCTGTAGCCTAAAACATGAAGACACAACAGTTCTGCTTGGACTGCAAGAGACTTCAAGGACTGGTATCCCACTACCCTTTGGGGGTGAGAGATCTGGTAGATTTAGCTTTTTTCCTTGGGAATGCCTGCTATAAAACAGCACTGTCCCTGGGTCATCAGGCTGACACTTCACAGGAGGATAATGTGCCAGCGGGATTTTTATTGCCCAGTAAACCCCATGCTGTTCCCTTGGATTGTTGCTGTAAGGCACAGTGATTGCTGGCATTCAATGCATATGCAGCTCCTTTCCAGGGAAAGGGAGGGAGTCTGAGTTTCAGATGTTTCTGGGTAATTGTGCTGTGGGAGAAACCCACCAGTTCTGCCTCAGAAGATGCCTATCAAGAGGAGCACAGATGTTTGGTCGTGGAACTGATGCATCCGTCATCATTAGGTTCCCTTTTAGAGAAAAGTCTGTTAGGACCATTGCTTTTTCCACAGTGTGTGTGCTTCTGAGTGGGTTTTTTGTGCATGTTTCTTTCTTAAAGGTACTCTGGTCCAGGTGTGAAAAGAAATCATAGAATCAAAGAATGGTTTAGGTTGGAAGGGACCTTAAAGATCACCTAGTTCCAACCCTGCTGCCATGGGCAAGGACACCTCCCACTAGACCAATGATGGGTTTGGTGTCTCTACTGGCTATGAGGATCTGTTTCCCCAACCTTGGCTTGCCCCATTTTCTGCAGGTTGCGGCTCATAGCGGCCTTTCCGAGTCCTGGCAATCTTCTCCTCTTTCTCTGTTCCCAAAGAAGCGAGAAAAAAAACTACTGGAAAACAAGTAAATGTGGAAGAAACAAAAAATTCTTCCCTCCTCCCCTTCCAGTTGCCCTCTGTTCAAGTACAGCAGCTTTGGAAGGGCTCCTCACTGGAAGACAGGCTATTTTTGTACTGCTTATGCAGCAGCACATCGAGGAATAAAGGAGGAATAAAGTCGCAGGAGACCAGGCCTGTTGAACAGCAGCCCAAGTGCACTTGACTCAACGTTGCTAAAGAAGCAGATTTTATTAGAAGCTGCAATTTCTCCAAAGATATACGCGGAGGTACTCAGCTGCCTCCCTCAGCCAGCAGAGACAGGTCGGCTCCTTCCCAGGGCAAAGGCAGCTCATTCAGTCGTGCTCCTCCATCGGCTGACTCAGAGCCGGAGCCTGCCTTCTCCCCATTGACTGGGAAAGAAGCTTCACTGCCTCATTTCATGAGCTCAGCACAGTGCAGGAGTTGTGAATGCCTTCCCCAGCCTGTGCTGGTCAGCACGGGCACATGCGTTGGGGTTACGGACCTGATGAGCAACACAGGAGGCATTAGATAGATTTGATCCTATCTCTCTTTCCATGGCTGTTGGGAGCATGGCTCTCCCTCACTGGAAAAAAACACCTCCTTAGGATGCATTTTACAGCAAAATAGCTACTTGCTCCCCGAGGAATAGGTTATACAATAAACATAGACTAGGGACAAATATGGAGAAGTTGTGCACAAGGATTTTCAGAATCTGAATTTAAAAAAAAAAAAAAAAAAAAGAAAAAAGCCCTTAGTGCGTGCCAGGGATTTGAAAGGGATTGAGATGACAAAATTAATAGCCAGTTGGAGTAGCTGGTTGTATTTATGTTAAAGGGGGAGAATGGGGGGGGGGTCTGGGGAGCCCATGGAGGATATGGGCTTTGACTGAAGCTTTCCCACAGCTGTGGTGGTCACAGGACCTGTGTCCATTACAGCATCTACATCCTGAGCAGGCACTCCAGTTTCTGTTGCCAGCCAAGTGCAGCCCACAGCCCGTCCTCTGCGGGAGTACAAACTCTATCATCTTCTCTGTCTCCCTGTGTATTTTCATGGAACTTCTCACACCGATGTGATTTCTGCCACTGCTCCATCCCTGTGAACTGCAGCTGAGCTTGGCCAACAGTGTGGAAATGACTGTGGAAGAATGACATACACGCTGCAGAAAACAACTAATAACCTTGCAAGCCTGCCTGCTCCCACTTACCTGGTGTGTGAATCAGGCACAGACACTCATCTGTGAGTTACATATTCATGTAAAATAGTAGTCATGTATAGTAAAAATGCATGAACATATGACTGTAACCCTGAAGTTAAATTACTAGTTATTAAAAAATATTGTAACCCGAATGACCCAGTAGCTCTTTAAAACTCAGAGGGCACAGCAACTGCTCCAATGCATCAATTACTTTTTTTTTTCCAAAGACGAAAAAACCACACACAGCTGTATCATGTTTCCAGGTCAGTACCTGGGCCTAAGCAGTGCCGTCACCATGGTGCTGCCTGCGACTTGAGACCAAGAATGACACGGGTAATTGCCAGCAGTTTGCCTTTCTTGTCTCTAATCACCCGAGCACAAATTACAAACCACAACGGTTTTAAGAAACCGACTTTTAAGATTTCATTTAACATGCCTGAAAGGATTTGAGGTAAGGATGCTCAGTGTAAAATGCTTGTAAAAATTGTTTCCAAGGTGTCAGTATCGCTTTAAATAGGCTGAGTCTGATCCTCTGTAACGGCCATATAATCCTATCCTTCAGCATGGGATGCACAGGTAACTAATCGGTTTTCTAATCTAGCTGTGAGCTGGAGATTTGGTGTCTTCATTCAAAGAGGATTGCAGGTAACTGCATAAAGAAGAGACAAGACTCCCCGAAGATGACACTGTCCATGCAAGCTGCTCTCTTGGCAACCACAGTTTGAGAAGCAGAAAATACCCAGAGAAAAGGATGAGCTGGAAAGAGTTGCCTGAGTACACAGATGCTAGGCTCTCCCAGAATGCATCTGCAAAGACAGAAAATGTGGAGGATATTTGGTTTATGACATATTTTCTTCCCTGTAATGTTTGACCATCCTGAGATCATTCTCCTCAGAAGTTCACCCGCGTATCCCACAGAACAGGTGGTGAGTGGGCTCAGGTGGATGCCACATCCCCATTTCCTGGAGGGATCGTTCAGCACACGCGTCAGCAAACACTGTGAGGATTTTCATCCTCCGGTGCTGTCAGCCTGCGCCTTCTCATCACTTCTGCATTTGGATCAGGTGCGGTAGGCAGGGAAGTGTTGTTTTCCATGAAATCATTCATTTGGGTTACAGGGGGAATTCTCCATCTCCGCCTCAGCCCCGTGCTGCCTCCCAAGCACCTTCCTCAGACCTGGAGAGGCTGAGGAGCAGGGGCGGCACCCACTTTATTAAAAGTCTCTCAGTCTCTCCCAGTTTATTAAAAGCAAGGAGGCCGCCTGCTTC
Organism: Chionis minor; assembly: GCA_013398295.1. Classification (NCBI taxonomy): domain Eukaryota; kingdom Metazoa; phylum Chordata; class Aves; order Charadriiformes; family Chionidae; genus Chionis; species Chionis minor. The sequence goes on from VZSF01001524.1 coordinate 446,772, forward strand.
TGCATCCGATTTCCCCTGCCAAGTCACGATGCCCTGTCTGCGAAGGTACAATTAATCACTATGGAGACTGTTGCAAAGTCACCAATTTGGGCTTAGTGTTTCAGCTGAGCACTAAGCAACAGGTGCCAGGACGCTTTTTGGAAAGAGCTTCTTTTTCATGCTGGTGCCTGAAGGCAAAGAGAGGTTTTTCCCTCTCAGCTAACAGTGAGTGCGGAGGCCGGGTGCTTAGGTGGGATTTCCTGGAGCGAGGGAGTCCATATGACATGGATCAGGCCCCTGTCACTGCTGGAGGTGGTGGGAGTCGGGGCTCATTCATCAGAGAATGGTCAGATCCAGATTCATTTGGACGGTCTCCCATTCTTCATGCTACGGAGGGGTTTAACCCCATGGAAAACTCTGTGCTGTATGTAAAGCCTTGCAACGGCTCGCTCAGGGAATCGTCTCAAAAGGCAGAGACATCAGTGCGAGCTGCAGATATTCAAGGTCCCAAGGCGGGTCTACGGGGGTGAGTGAAGGCAGACTTCAGGTCTCCATGTCAGGGCTCCCAATCGGGTCTGTGTTAGAGGCCAGAGAGCCCTAAGAGCCCAGGAGCACAAAACCTGCTGAGTGAAACACTGTGCCTTCCGGCAGCTGCGGCACGGCTGGCTCTGCAGCCCCTCGGGAGCAGCACGTCCTCCCTGGTCCCGGAACACAGTCTGAAATGCAAGAACCCAGGAAAAACCTGGGCTGGGGGAGGGGAAGGGAGCATTTTGCTCTCACTTACAGACACGGGTAGGTGTGTTACATGCTCTGATCACAGCCCCAGGCCATCTGCCAGCCCAGCTCCTCACGCACAGGCTGGAGCACGAGCATCTCTCATCACTCTACCTATGGCTGCCGGTGGTCAGACGCCACTCTGCCAAGTCCGGCACGAACACGTCTCGGAGCTGAGATTAGCACATGCCTTAGATACGTGATTCCTTTCCTGGTGCTGAGGCATGGGCAAACTGGGGGACTGCACTCAGCTGTAGGTAGTTTAAAACTTCCTTCTGGAGAGCAGACCAAAGTATGTCACCTTTTCCATTTGGAAAAGAGAGCGCAGCTCTGAGAAAAAAAGAAAATTCCGGGCATCCATGGGGTTTGCCAGATCAGAGACACACTGCAGTAAAGCACTGGCAGCTCCTTGCCAAATTTGCACAGACGACTCTGCCCCATCCCTGCCCCCTCAGCAAGTCGGCGTGACATCGGATCCAGAGGAGAAGGGGAACGACAACCGTGGCTAACAACTGCATGGATTTATGCACCAAATGCTCTGCGCATTTCAGCAGCCTTGGAGGAGCTGAATCTACAGCCTGACAGGCACCCCGTGAAACAGCAGTGATGAATAACTGCATCCAGAGGCAGCCCAGGATAGCAAGGCAAGCACTTTTTAACCAGGTGCCGCTGATGCAAAGCCATCAGCGCGGCTCCACGTGAAACTCCCAGCGCAGTCAAAGGTTCACGTCAACACCCAGCTGCCAGGGAAGGGCGGGGGGGGGTCACATCCAGATGCATCCATGGGTGAAATATTTAAATTAAACCCTGCAAAAGGGGCCCTTGGAATGTGGTAATATATTGTCCTTGCAAGGCACAAGACAACCAGCCTTGCTGTGGGGCTCTGCTTTGCCCCAGTTCCATTACTGTAGATGTACAGTAAAGACAGCCCATGTAGAACCTGAGTAATTGTCCCCCTTCCCTTTCCCAGTGGTTTCTTGATAGGACAGACACACTGAAATACCTGTCCACAGTGCCACGGTGCAGTTTTGGCTTTGAGGTGTACTGACTGCCTCCCAAAGGAGATGCTGGAAAGCCCACCCTCTCCTGATTGCATCCAGAGGCATCTAAGCCCTTAGGGACACACATGTCTCCATGGGACTTAAAGCAGCTCTGCAGCTGCTGTGCCTGGCCTGGGCCTGAAGCAGCCTCCAGGCAGCCCTGTCTAGCGAGGACCCTCCGTTTCAGCTCCCTGTCCCCCCTTCAGGTGTTGCACCAGCTCCTGAAACTGCAGTGGAGATACTCCAGCCGAACTGAGCGCTGTGGAGCAAGTAGTGAAGACTTTGCTGGTTCAGTAGAAAAACCTAGCTGCTGGAAAGGGTAAGGCATGCTTTTAAAAGCATCAGTTCCAGCTATTTTCTCAGCTCAGGAAGGAGAAAAGTTAGAACTGGTTTCAGTTTTGGGAAAAGCACTAGATACGTTTTCATTTTACCTAAATATGCATTCTCAGAGTTGGGCCATGTGTTGCCTGTGCTACGGTAGCCCCAGAAGACACAGGGCTTTGCTCTGCTACATACCTCTTCAAAATAAGAAGTTAGGCAGTCATCCAAACTGGCCTAACAGAGGTCTGAGACAGTGAAACCCACTGCTGAGGCAGGAGTTGTCTTTAATGCTGCAATCAGCAAACTCCCCCTGTGAATTCCCCTATTTCTCAGCAGTTTCTACTCAACCCAAAAATGTTTATTTTCTGAGGTTGCACTAGTTCATCATGAAGGAAAAATAATTAAACCGTAATTATTTAGCCCTATTTCTGCACATGAAATTCTCTTAGCTACAGAGCATCATCCAGGACACGTTATCCTCACAGCTTTATATTCTTAAATGCTTTCACTGCCCAAGCATCAACGTCTTTTCACCTGGGGCTTTGCACCAAGCTGTCTAGCCTAGCTGCAGCCTCACCTCTGGCAGTCTCGAGGCTGCAGAAATTTTAATAGCCGATTAAAACCGTTCAGATTCTCTTGCGAGACATTCAGGCCAGAAGTGTTGGTGACCTGTCACAGTTATCACTGCACGCTGACGGAGCACGGCACCGCTCTTAGCAACTGCAATGGCACCTTTGCCCAAGCTTGCTTTGTCCTCATTTCCCTACACAGGAGAAACAGAGATTTTCCTGCCTCTGGGCCGTGGATGTGAAAGGCTGAGCAGATTTTGCCACCAAGGCTGAGGCAGACCCATTGCTGAAGCAAGCACACGCAGATCGGTGTGCTTTTGCATCTGAAATTTGCCATCATGTTTAAATGAAGAAACAGGACTTTGATTTCTGTTTCTGAGCCATCAGGAAAGGTCCCACCTGGGAGCAGAACACCTGAGGGCACAGTTCTGCAGGACCTTGGATTGGTGGCAGGGGCTGCCCTGGCCGGTTGGGTGACAGGCAGCCTCCACCTCAACCGTGTGCTCCTGTCCCCTCTCAGATGCAAGAATGCATACAGGCTCAGGGGAGCTGAAAACCAGCCCAGCAAATAAGTTAATTATTTTTCAGCTGGCTCACCTCCTGAAGCTGCTGCTTGTGAAATGTCAGAAAAGCAGCCCCAGGGTGGAAAAGGGCAGAAACAGGTCAGCAGAGCTGGAGGAGGGTGGTCTGCACCAGAAGAAAAGGGTGGGTGGATGGTCTAGCCCAAGCCTTGGTTTCGCGAGGTTCCAGCTGTGGGAGAGGTGCCCCTCATCTACTCCTTGTCTTCCCTCTGCTTGCCCTCCGGTTTTGTTTTTCTGAGTTAATAATTGGTGTGGTGACTCTTGGAGAAAGCAAAACATGACTGTCCTTGCTGAGATGGTTTCTGCCATTCTGTTGCTGTATGTAACCATGAGCAGAGGCATGGGACTTACCCATGGACACCAGTACATAGCAGAGTACAGGCTAACGTTAGATTTACCCTCCTACATACAAAACAAGCCCAAATAAAGGAGCTCTACCCTGCTCTGTGCTAATAAAAAAAGCATCCAGCAGTACTTTAAAAGCCACAGATGTTATCCTAAGGTCATTTGTGCTCAACTGTAAATGAAATCTTCCCTCCTGTCCCTTCAGGACATCCATCTCTGAGGGAAATGTCACTAAGTTTTCCTTTGGCATTTCCTAGGCTCTGTTTGCCTCCAGTTTCCCCAAGGCAGTACGCATCAGCTCCACATCCCAGTTCAGTCCAGCTGAGCTGCTCACACACCCCCTGCACACCCCGCACCAGCCACCGTGCACCACTCACCGCTCTCAACATCAGCGGGCAGAAGCAGCACCTTCCCACCAAGGAGATGTCCTCCTTTCCGCATCCCAAGTCAGGTTCTATTCCCATTAAACCTGCCATTCACACTCACTGAAGCCTCTTGCATTGTGTCACTTCGTTTGTGGGCTCAGGCCACTAACTGGTAGGAGGAAACCCTCCATGAATAAGGCACGAGGTGCACAGAGGGAAGGGAAGCCCCATGGAGCCCCCATTAACTGCTCCACAGGAATGATGTGGTTTGGTGCCCTCTCCCAAGGCCAAGCTGCAAGCCCAGGGCTTGGGGGGAAATGGGAAATTCTGCCCCACAGAAGCTGCCGAAAAGCACGCAGGAAATCTGCTTACTCTAAGGACTATTTTAGCTGTGGCAAAGAGCAGGAGAGTCCCATCGAAGAGCTGCCCCCTTGGGCGCCTGCCATCAGCCCGCTCAGCCCAGTCGGGTCTCCTCCGCCTTCCCCCTTGCCTTCAACTGGTTGCTGGAGGTGGCACCTGAAGGACCTAGCCCAAAGACCACCTTCTGCAGGGAGCACCTGCTGACCAGTGGGATGGAGGCTTGTTCGTGTTCCCTTCTCTCCTTCTCAAAGGTGCCTGACAAAACAGCTGTGCATGTTAAAATCTTGGCTGCAACACCCGCTACGCTATCATTTTCATAAATAAAGGCTGGTTTTGTAACTTACAATTTTGCTGCCTGCTTAAGTAACTAAATAAGGTTTCCATTGTGTGTGGTTGTTAAGAAGGTAAGCCTTAAACTCATCAGTAAAAAGCCTGAAGTTTTTATCAATAGCCCTAGGGTTCAAAGTAAAATCTAATTAATCCGTAAACCGTCACAAATTGGTGGCTTCTGCAGGGACTGGAGAGTTAAGCACTGATTTAAGACATTTTCTGTTGGGATAGCTAACTCCTCCATTCAGAAGCCATGCTGTGAAAGTGGACTTTTTCACCCCTCTAAAATTGTTTCACATTAACATTTTACTTAATTGCTCTTTGGAAAGTGGTAATCAATTAACTCAAGAGAGCAGCTTTTGCTGTGTGTGGGGGTTACAGCAAGTGCCCCGATTAAAATGTTAGGGCAGAAGTTCCTCTCAGTTTTACAGATGTAGTCTCTGGGGGCTCTTCTGTTCTGCGTTACCTTCGAGGGCAGCTTCCCATTTCCCTGCTCCCAAACTGTGATGGTGGCCTTTTGCAGGATGAGCTCCAAGGCCTGCAGGTGCTTCTTGGAGGACTTTGCACCAAAGCTGCTGGGTGCTGATCACACGCCTCAAGATCATGTCAGAAACTGGTCTCATCCTTCACAACATCCTTCAGCAGCTCTGTGTCCCATCCTCAGCTTTCACTTGGCCATTGCGGTGGTGGAGGGGGGGGTGGCTCTGCCACCTGTCCCCCAAAATCCCTCGCTCTTGCAGTGCCGAGGTCTTCAGGGCAAGGTCTTTGGAGAACTGAGCTGCTAACACGACCCAGCTTCTTCCCAAAAGTCTGCCCACCTCCTTTTTTCAAAGACTTGTGATCTGGTCTGATGTGGGTGGCTCTCATGGGCACGGACAGACCACTTGCCAGCACAAAGGCCACCCGCAGGCGCTTTGAAGGCTTTCTGGGGAAGGGTTTGTACTCAAAGAGCTGCTCAAAAGACAGAAGCTGAAAGAGCTTGAGAACCTGCCAATTGCGAATCTGTATTCCCTTCTCTGAGCCCTGTCCTCTGAAGCGACAGAAACTTTTTAGCTGAATTAAAACAGCGTTTTAAAAGTGCAGCCACCAAAAAAACCCTCATAATTTCAAATGGCTAACGTGTTGGTGTGGTAAACTGAGGGATGTCAGGCTGCTGGCCTCCCAACAGCAGGGCACATGGGTGTGAGCTTTGCTGCGCGAGCGCCCGGGTAATTAATGCTATGGGGTAAACGGCTCACGCACTGGCTGTCAGTACATGTCGGATACCCCCCGCAATAACACTCAGGCTGATGTGGGGTGAAAAAGGTATTTTTGGTGTGGATCCCAGGTCACTCTGTCCATCCCTCCGTCAGCCTCCTGAACAACATCTGAGCCCTCCTGGCTGCTATTAACCAAAGGAGGTCTCTGAAATCCAAAGTTTTCACAGATTTCATGAGGATTGGTGACTGGGTAGAAGGAGATGCAGATCAGCTCAGTGGGGTGCATGGGAAACATGTGTCCAAGCCCACATACAGGCAAGTCCAAAAGAAATTGTCTGGGGGCAGCTAGAGATGGGAGGGTAAAAAAAACCCATTTTATCTAACAGCCATCCCTATGCTATAGCATGGCAGAGGACAATACTTCTGTTTCCTTCAGTGAAACAGAAAGAGGGAAGCGATATTGAAATAAAACCTCTGATGGCTTTTCTTTTCTTTGTTTTAGATTGAATCTGTTCTGGTTGTAGGAGATACAATGAATTGGGGTATTTTTACATTTACAGGTAGAAGAGTGTGATTCATACAAGCATTAATAAATATATTTCTTCATGATCTGTATCTCAAAAATGCAGTAGTCCTGTTTTTAGAAATTCACCAAAATTTCAAAACAAATTTAGAACTTCACCGTTAATTGATAAATCTCTTCTTATTTCTTCTCTCTTGGGCTTTTCACTGCCCTGGCACCAGCAGGCAGGCAGCAGAGATGCTCAGGTGAACCCCGAATCCTACTCTAGGTTCTATCCCCACACCCTTTGTTTCTAACAACAGCTAACTGCCTGGGCCTCGATAACAGAAAGCATCGTATTCCAGGCTTCTTTTGACATGAAATATTGAAAGGACTCATAATTATTTCACCTGTCCTCCCCCTACATACCATGTTGGTATGATACTAGCCACCTTTGCGAAAGACAATTACAGACAATGCAAACGTGCCTCGGGAAACACATGCCAGTGTACGCGGCTTAGGAATCGATGCTCGAGCAGCTCCCTTGATGGAAAACCTGCTGCAAAGAAGACACTCACTCACTTCTGAGGGAGCACGTTTCTCTCAACGAGAAGTGATGACGCGACGCTGAACCCTCTCCCGGTATTCCCCCACGCGATTCCTGCTTGAGACCGCTTCCGATGCAAACAAGCCACACAACCAGGAGGCAGGGAGCTTGCTGAAGGACCGCAGAGTCACACCTAGTAATGAGTTTGCCACATGGCTGTCTTTCTGCACGTGAGTGATTTGTAGCTCTCGGTCCACAGAGCTACAGTGACTTTTTAATAGGAAAAACAGGCCCCGGTGCTGTACCTAAGCAATTTTGTTATGCTCCAGGGATGCTGTGTGGAGCGGGAAACAGAAAATTGACCGTTTGTGACCACCAAGTATTAAAAAAGCAGGGAAGAGGCAAACGCCAAACTACCGCACACAGCAATAGCATCCCTGAAATTTCTGCTTGCTTCTTGATAAACAAGGGCCTTGTGAGCTTGGAGGGCTCTGAAAAGTAAAATTTAAAGTTTAATTATCGATGGGCAAAGAAAGGGTCAACTTCCTCCTAGGCTGGAGGTTTTTGTCCCACCAGCTGTGGAGGGGGTGCATCCGTGCCAGCCTAAAACTCCCTTAAACAAGCAGCAGCCCCAGACCCAGCAACGCACCGTTTACCCACCAGCCTCATGCTCTGCCCGGCAGAAGTACAGCAAAGCTCCACTGACCACCGAGTGTTTCTCCACCCTCCTTTCCCTTCTTCTGTACGTTGACCACAGCCAAATTGCTGGCCTGGGCACACATGTGCTGGGCTGCCTCCGGCGAGTGACCGACAAACCATCTCACCTGTCCACTGGAGAGTGAAAAGCCTGCTGCAAACCTGACACAACTTTTTTGCAGCTACCCACGAAGGGATTTTGCTGCACAGATCAGGTGATGTCAAGTGCAAAAGTATAAAGTAACTGTTATTTACTTTTAGGATCTGTAAACCCTGATATTCGGGAATTTCAATGTTTATCAGGCCATTTACAGAAGAAGTACAAACACCAACACCTTTAGCAGCAGATGCCAATTTGTGTCTTTTGTCTTGCTGAATAAATTTGACACCTATTTTTCCAGGCAGAAGAGCCTGAACAAAATTGCTTTTATCACTATGGCTCCTGAACTGCTGTCCAGTGATCAATTAGTTTGCAAAACCCTCTTTAAGTGCTTCGCAGCTGCTCCATTCACTCCATTGGGTTCTGCAGATAAACTGTACCTAAAAAGGCCCCATAAAGCCATGGTGCTTCCACCTTGCATCCAAAGCTCAGCAGTGCTCTTTTCCCCAGTGACCTGAAGCCAAAAGTGAATTTTCAGATCCATCAACCAGGTTCATTACAGGCTCAGTGCCAAGCCTATTGCAACCACCAGAAAAAAGACCTCAGGCTCCTGGTTTTGGAGGTCTTCAGATCAGTTGTTGTAGGAAACAGATTTGTGAAAAGGCAGGAAGATGAAGAAAGAGTACTTCGAAGAATTGTGGCATCAACAACAGAAATGCTCCAGCTGAAGCTGCAAGGCTGTTACCAGTTTGCATGGCGGTGCTAGGCTTGGCAAAGGAAGGACTAGTCCCTACAACGTGAAGACTTTAAGTCCAGAGGTGCAGAAAGCTCATCGGCAAATGCTTTTGCTTATATTGGTGTGACTTCCTGTGGCTAAAAGCTGGGTTCTTGTCTCAACTGGCCGACCCTATTCCCTCCCTTGTACCTGGGAACACCGAGGTGCCCCTGAGGAGCAATTAATTCCCACCATTTTGGACCTCTGTTTTAAGGTGAGAAGAACTCCAGGTACCTATCAGCCTCCAGTGGCGACAAACAGATAAGGACCAGCGACCAGATGCGCAACTTGCAAACAGCTCACATTAAGCAAAGGAAATCCCAGCCGGTGCCTTTTAGCTCACTGGGGGTTTATAGGCAAGTCAGCAGCCAGCTTCAAAGGAATCGCCTCTGATGGGTGAAGATAAAGGTACTGACAATCCTCTTGTCACCTCACTGTCTTGCTGGTTGGTTTTGTATGTAGATAATCCTTGCTACATAGTAACCTGGCAAACAAAGACAGCAGTCCATGGCAATCTTGTTCAAAAAGTACATATATTTAATAATGATAACAAATACAATTTCGTCCCCTGGAATTTCCACTACTGTATTTCAGAAAGTCCCTTCTATGGTCACTGCAGTTTGACTGTACATAGCTACTGTCTAAGCTGGATACATGGTTATGTTTTAGCAGTGTAGTACTCATATATTCTCTATAAATATAATAAAAGATTTAACATTTCTGTTTTCATTCTGATTCTTACACATATTTTACTGGGTTTTCAGAAAAAATACATGTCTCTTTCCTGCTTCCCCCAACCTTTTATTGGGTTCCAAATAAACCTGAGTTTGTAATTCAAGTCAGTATCTGCCATCTGTTCAGGTATGCAAATCCGACACACACAGAAGACGGGATTTCAGTGGTCCCCTCTCACTAGCTTTGCAGCGCAAACACGTTCTTAGCATGAAGAAAAAGAAAATGCTTTGATGATTTTAAACAAAAGGAAGAGCTAAAATGGACCCCTAGCATGCACAGGTGGCCCTGTACAAACAGACGATGACGTTTCTCAATCTGAAAACAAGTAAAATTATTTCAGGGCTGTCTTTCTTATCATATTGGGATTTTTATGTATATTGTTTCAGAGGCAGCTTAACTACCCCAGAGGTGGGTGTCCTCGCTACACCGAGGAGTACAAGACACACATGGACTCCTCCGTACCGAATGGACAGGAGGCTTCAGCGAGTGCCGAGGTGAAGGTCCCATCTGCAGGGACGAGAAGGGTGCTCTGGGCATTCACACTCTGCTGGTTTTGCCAGCAAGCACTCAAAACACTTGAACAGTCCAGTTACCTGTTCTGTCAGTGTGTGGATCAGTGTCCAATTTTTTTCTGGCAGATTTTGATGTAGGAGTGAGAATCTGGAACATGGGCTCACAGCTATGGGATCTGCTGGTGACCTCCCCCCCTCCCTCTGCGGGGACTCCTCCCTCAGTCCCTGTGTGTCCCTCTCATGAAAAGCCTTTTGAACAGGGGACGCTCTCAGCATTTGCCCAGACACCAAAGCAATGCGGCCACAAAATCCTTCATAAAAATACTGATAAAAATAGGACTTGGATTCCTACTGACAGTCTCGAGGCAAAAATCCCTGTCTTCCAGCAACAACCTCAAGAAGACAATGCCTCTGCTGCCTGGGTTTTGAAATGACATTAAGTGGGTGGGCAGCAGCGGGACTTACGGGGGCCAGGGCTGCCCGCTTGGGAACCAGACTGGAACAAGCTTTTCTGAGATGTCCTGTACACACAAACACATAGGCAAGCGCGGTAACAGACGAAAGAAAAGAGTAGTCTTTGGCTAAACCTTCTAATTTATAGGAAATGGTTTGAAGACAAAAACAGAACCAAAAAAATGTTGCCAACCTCTCAGATGTATCGTTTACTTAGAAAAACAAGACCAGTATGCAGAACATGGTGCCTTTTAAAAAAGTTGCTCTTCAGCGCTCATAACAATACCCAATTTTTGGTAACCACTGCATTACCAATCTCGCAGTACAAAATGGCATTGGTACGCGTTCATGGGTCCTTTATGAGTGTTTTTAATTCACTGCAGTCTCTCAGAAAAGCCTTCAGGTGTGTCCAGTGCTGCCTTGCAGCAGGGGCTAACGCAGTCCTGCGTTCAGGCGCGCCATGGAACTAGTACGACTACAAAAATCAGAGGTGACTGGATTGTTTAAACACAGCGTGTTGCATTCTGGATTACTGTTTGAAGCATCCGCTTGCAGGCCCATCATACGAAAGAAGCAGGCCTCTAGTGCGGTAGATTTCCATGTGATGAAATTTAGTTTTAATTAATAATGTTTCTTTTGAGTGACATCATTAAATCATCATTTTCTTTAGGAGAAAATTATTCCGTTATTCGCTACTTTATGTAATTAACAGTAAAATCTGCTTTCACTTCCAATACTCCCACTTTTTCTGAGTGTTTCGATCACTCTTGTCTTTATTCAAGCTTCTACCGACTTAATCTTGGCAGCGCTTGTTAGCAAGCTGGCTTTGGACATAGTACCTCGAGTTTTTCCACTTGTCTAGCCGCGTGAACAATGCCTGTAGCAGTACCGTGTACTGTGTGGCACAGGCAGATGGAGCAGGGACAGTCTTACCACACATCCTGGATGGGACCGGCATTCCCAGCACCATGCAGATTACCTTGATGAATCACACTGTTAATGCTGGCTGCTCTTCCAATCAACCTTACTGCAATACTAGGCGAGAGCAGGGAAAACACATATTCATGTAGCTCTTTCAAGACATGTTTTACTGTACAGTCAGATGCCAAATGCCAATATTTCTTAACAGCACAAGCAGAGCCCTTTTCTTTCAACTTTAATACGTAGGACAATGCCTTCCTTACAAGCAGACCTCGGATTTTCTATGTTGGACCACTATAGTGTCTGACGTAGAGACAGTAACATGCCTGTGGCTTTCCCTTCTTGTTAAAAGTAAAAAAAAGGTTAGGTCCCAGAGAATAGCAGTGCAAATCCCAGGATGTCAGACTAACACTGGCCGCTGACAGCATCTGCTGCATTGAAGGAAATCTGCGTGGGGCTCATCTGCTGCAGCTGAGGCATCCTCGCTTCCAGCGGCTTGTCACTCGCCGACTGCATCGTCTGGTTCCTCTTGCGCAGCATCTGTCCGATCCCCATCATGGGGAATCTGCCTCTGCTTTTAACACAGTTAGGGCTGCCCAGGGGGTTGCTGGGAACCAGCTGAGTAGGGGACACTGCTTCCTCCTTTGCCGGATACGCTTTTTCTTCATACGTGAAAGAAACCTGGGTGGGGTGGACGGGGGACGTACTCCCTGGCTGAAAAAGCGGGGACAGTGTCCTTTCACTTGAGCTTTTGTAAGGGAAATTCATTGGCGAGCCTAAAATCCTGTACTGATGAGAGGGGGAAACCTGGTCTATTTGGTCCTCTCTGTCAACTGACTCGAAGGAGTGCACAATATTCAGGATGAGAGGAGAGTCCTTCGCCCGGCCCCCGATCCGGGCCGGCTCCTGCTGTGGGGACTCCTGCCTCTTGAGGAGCCGGGGGGTTCTGGGGGGTGGCTGCTGGACTTCGAGGTACTCCAGGGAGCTGGAAGTGACGCAGCCCGTCTTGGTTGCCAGGGGTTCGTGGAAAGGGCTTACCCCACCGCTGGAGTCTGCAAAGCAATCAAGAAAAGGAACCAGAAGAGCAGATTGCGTTTAATAGCACCGCCTTCTCTGCCTTGCGGCAGACAGCATCTGACATCACCTTTAACAAATTTTAGAAGAGCGTGACAAATGCACTAGCTAAAACAAATGGTCTTAGGGATATACTCGGAACCTAATTCCCTGGCTCTCATTTGATACTTACGTTGCTGTTTCATGGGTAATTTATCTGCCACTTTCCTCAAAGGCAGGAAGAGTGCTTAAACTGAGTAAGACAAGGACATGAAATGGAAAACCACAGATGTCTTCAGCTGTTTGTATTAATGATATCCTCTAAGGCCATGTCTGAGAAATCTCACATTTCCATTTTCTTAGCACAACTGCATGGTTTTAACTGGGTCTGCATACTGTATTCACTGACATACCGAGAGACACGCGGGACAACAGCGAGTTAATTCCTAATGTCTTTCCTTGCATTTTGGAACGAAATCTGTTCTTGGTTTCACACATGTAAATATGGAGTAGCTGCACTGGCCAGATTCAGGCTGTTACACTTGGAACAGATTCGCTGCATCAACTTCAGCAAGAATCTTCCCCTAGCAAGGACCAAATATAAATGGAACAGTCTTTGCAGGATTTGGCCCAGTAAAACAAAACAGCTCGTGGAGAAGATCTGCTCAGTTTCTACAGGATGCTGGCACTCACTTATGCCAAGCTAGTCGCAAGAAAACACGCTTTGCTGCCTTTATGGAAAGCTATCCAAGCAGCCTGCTTTGCTAGGTTCCCCCTAAGTGAAAGAATAGTGGATCGGCAGTTAATCACTGTCCATGAATTTCTCAGTCTCAAATCATCTAAAAGGGATACAAAATAATTTAGGTCTGCCAGCCCTCAGGTCACAGCCACAAATCTGACGTGTACTTCTTCTGAAAGGGATGGTCTTGGCAGGGGTTGAGATCTGAATGGATGTACGGGAGGAAATAACTCACACTGAGAGTTGTTTGGGAAAAGCAGACCAGGCTTAATCTGACTAGTTTCTTTCCCAAACTGGTCAAAAATATTTGACCGTTTCATTTAAGAAGTGTCAAAACATGGTTTCCATAAGCAGAGAAATACTTTAGCTGGGATCTGAATGATTTTCCGGTTTTAGTTCAAAAAAGCAGGGAGAAACCTAAAGAGGGGAAAAAATGAACTACATTTACTCCCCCTGTGCCTCCCACCTAAAAGGAACTGCAAATCTGAGCAAAATGTGCTTTTTAAAATGTTTTTTACATTTTTCACAGAAAGTGCGTCCCATTTCTGACCAGCTCTCTGGATTACTGCTACCTTCCAGCAGAGGTGCCTATGCTGCCAGCTGAACATCACTTCGACCTTTTTTTTCAGGTAGAAAGCATCAAGTGATAAATTATCAAGTCATGAGAAAGAGCATGAAACCACCAGAAGCCACCACTCTAAATAACACCCTGACACCACAGTAAACATTTTACATCACCGTGTTTCCCCTCTTCTGCTCTGTAGTGACCCCTCCTCCTTTAGTTCCCTCATTTAACAGCTGGCTACATCACCTTCCTGCTCCTCAATGTCTCCGGTCCATGTGTGCACTACCGACAGCCCATTTTCCACCCCTGACTCCCCTTTTCCTCCAGTCCTTTCTTCTGCCTCCTTTTTCCAAGCAGCTCTCACCCATCCCTCCCAGGCTGCCTCCTACCCCATTGTGATTAATGCTCTGCTCTGCTCTGGCTGTCTCGTCTTTTCCTTTCGCCGTTAATGCTTTTCCCCCTCCTTTTGCTGCCTGAAATTTGCTGGGGTTGGCTGTCCCACCCGCACTTCCTCTTGGCTGCCTGTTTCCCCTTCCTCCACCACCAGCTGCTGTCCGCTGCTATTCCCAGGGATGCCACCATTACCAGCACTTTCCTCAGGGCCAGGGATTTCTTCCCGTGCTGCCCCTTAGTCCTATCTTAGCACAACGCGTTTGCCAGTAGGAAGAAGCATCTCTGCTGGTTTTGGTTTGTCAGTGATCTGGGGTGGGTGTTATGCTTTCAAAGCACCAGTGTGAAGTGCAGATGATTTTGTGTAAGTACATATAAATAGAGAAAGCAAGCTTTTTTTAAAACACTGTGGGAATTCTGTCATATAAAAAGAGAAGAAGTAAAAGTGAGCACTCGTGACTGCTGAACATCATCATGGTTTCCTCAGGACGTTCTGTTCAATGATGTTTGACTATGTTATCCAGTCCTCCTTCATATACCACCTCCAGAGCAGACAGCAAATGCAAGCGCACAACTATTTACTAACAAACACACAACACACAAGACACTCTCAATTAACACCGTGCGTGCCCACACATGCACATGTGCACAGGGACACACCACTGGCATTTCTCCCACTGACCTTTCTCCGGACCTCCAGCCTTGGTGACTTTCCAGTCCTTCAGCGTAGCCTTGGTGTTCTGCATCTGTGAGATAAGACAGGAAGAAGGCTGTCTATATGAAACTGGACTTTTCTCAGTTTTCTTTGGGAGCTGACGGTGAAGAATCTCCCCTTTCTTTTCTTGTTCTTTGAGTTTTTTGTCCTTTAAGTTGTAAAACAAACAAGAACAAGTCGGTTTACTTAAGGGAAGCTTAAATGACCCCCATACTTAAAAGCACACCACTTACCGAAGCCAAATTAAAAACTATACATTTACAAGGAACTTATCCTGGCTACTCAGCATAACTAAAACTTCCACGCCTCATTTTCCTCTGATCTCTTTGACATGATTTCATGGCTCCCACCTGCACTGACACTCATGCGGTGTCAAGGTTGGTTTTGGAAAAAGAATGGAAAAGGAAAGCTTTCCCTTCAGAGGCCATTTGTCCTAGGAGACCTTGGTGGAGCAAGCAGATGCAGGTTCGTGCTCCTTCATACCTGAAATTTGCCTCCCCATTTAAACACCAAAAAAAGGTCTTTGATTCCTCTTTATTGCTCTTCCTCTGACATTTGAAAAGGTGAGCTGCAAAGCTTTAAAGAAGTTTAAACTCTCTGAGTAATTTATCTTCTGTCCAAACAAGATCTGGAAGAATACAGCCCTTGCATTTACAGCATCTCTGCAACTGCACAAGACATGGAGGGGGAGAAAATTCCAGACCCAACCCTTCACTGAACTCTTAACATCATTTTGTGACAGAGAAGGCAGCTGAAGGTGGGATTGCAAGCACATACATCCTAAGAACTAGGTTTGATCTCCAGTGATGACTGAGGTAAAACAGAACCTGGGAGTGGGGTATGAAGAGGAATCCAATTTTCAAAGCACTGGTTTACAGTGAAAATTAATTGTATCTTTTTTCAACATAAATCACTAGATTCTGCAGGCTGCATAACACTCTTTACCTGATACTGATTTCAAGAGGAGCCAAGTGTCCTATTTCACTTCTAAAAATCAGGCATCAGATTTGTGGCCCACATTTTGCTATTCTTCAAAGACTTCAAGAATCTCACACCCTTCTGGAACAAATCTGTGTGGTCTGGTTTTAGATGTCAGTCTCAAGGAATTGGGGCTTTTGTTTTGGCTGCTTTGGGATTGTTTCTTTAGAGGGCCATCTATGTGACATTTTTTGTGGGGCTGTAATTCTCATTTAAGCAACATGTTTTGCTGTGTCTTATTGAAAAGTCACTGTAAGTACAAGTCTTTTTTAAAAAATGCAGAGAAGTTCCTTCACCCAATTATGTGCTGAGCCCTGTATTTTGTCTGATAACTACGCACTGCCAAAGGGCTGGCTCTTTTGATGATTTTCTATTGAAAGCGCATTGACATGAAGTCTGTCAAAACCCTCAAATGCAAAGTAATGTGCATACATATGAGAGAGGGCAAGGAAAGGAGCAGAAGGCAACTTTGGTTCTCATGAGCAACTACACAGCTCTGGAAACATTAAGACACCTAAGAGGAAAATACCTGGACAGCACTTGTTATCATTCCCAGCTCAGACAGAGTCTAGATCCCCACATAGAGGGTGTCTAGGCACCACTGGGTTCATTAACCTTTGAATTTTCAGAAGTAACGGAGTCAGAAGGAGGAGCTCCAGTGAATAATGAACTAGGGTTTTTAGTTTTATTACAGAAGTGGTTTGGTGACTTGAGAGAGCGAGACCCAGAGACCCTCTCTGAGCTCCTCACCATCTTCACCTCACTCCCTGTTCTAGCATGTGTTTTTTGTCCCCAGTCTTCTCTCCATCTGTCCCTTTTCCCCTCCAATTTCTCTCCCCTTAGCTACCCAACGTTGGCTAACCCTTCCACAGAAACAAACCAATGCTTTACGGAGCTGTCATCATTTCGCTTGCGTCATACCTTTTTGTCCACCTGATGTCTTTACCCTTGCCTTTAGAGGCTGTAAACACCTCCAGCACCAAGCATTTATTCCTCCCTGCCTATGCTGTGCTTGGAACAATGCAATGTCCAATTGGTCCCAGGCACCACCTCGGTGAGCACAGTCACTACTGATGATGATGAAGCAGTAACAACAATAGCAATAATAATAACAATGCTGTTTGAATAACACCCTGCGACAATAGAGTCAGTGGGAGCTGTACAGTTAATTTCGAGCCCACCACACCATTTTTCCTCTCAAGGCTCTGAAACTCTGCTGCCAAGTTCAGCGGAGACAAGGCTCTACCAAGTATCTTTTTTTAAAGGTACTTGTGAGGATGAGACCAAGCGGTAACTATATTAAGCCTAAAGGAGCCGATCAAGATTGTTAGTGGCTTTCTGCTATTTTGGATAGGTGAGGAAAGAATTTGCATGTCAGTCGCTGCAGCATCTGTCAGAATACAGGACGTTCAGTGCTGCAATATTTTAGCCAAATGGTGCAAGAGCCGAGCCGCAGCTCCTCCCTTGCCAAGTGCCCCTGACTT
This sequence comes from Chionis minor, assembly GCA_013398295.1. Classification (NCBI taxonomy): domain Eukaryota; kingdom Metazoa; phylum Chordata; class Aves; order Charadriiformes; family Chionidae; genus Chionis; species Chionis minor. The sequence goes on from VZSF01001524.1 coordinate 463,800, forward strand.
TGCCTTCACACTGGTCCTATGTTTGCTAAGTGGCAGTAATACAGTCATACTGTACAAATAGAAGCACCCATGAAAAGGGAAATTCACACATCCGGTGTTAGCAATTAATTAGTCTATCCTGGATGAATGCTCAAAATAGTCTTTTAAGTAGTTTTAAAGCTTACTAACACTATTTCTCTTAGACGATGGTTGTGAGATGGGAAATGACCAAAATCCTAAACACCCAACAATACTGTAACTATTATATTTTAAAAGGAAAGGAAGATTTCCTTCAGGGGAGTTATAAAAGTTCGCTCTTCACTGTACCGTGCACAGCTATGCAATGGCACGCTGTCACACAATGCAGGAGTTGTACCGGTATGTTATACTTGAATAGGTTTGGCATTACATCATCCTCTGCTATTTCCTGTCCTGACCTCGACCCGAAAACCTACTCTTAGTCCCAGCAGCGGATTTGAAAGGAAGATAAAGGGTATTTGCCTTGGCCACGTCTGAAATGGTGACAGGACAATGACACAAGTTCTTAAAAATTGGAAATTCCCCGAGTCTGAGCCCACTAGCTACCCTGCGGGAGGCAGGTATCCCAAGCGTTGGTCCCCTGGATTCGCTGGAGGGATGGCCTTTCCTCACTTGAGGAGGCAGGCAGCCCCCAGTCCGAGGCAAAGTCTGTATTTCACATTGCTGGAGTGAAGCGGAAGAAATTTGGTTGGCTGCTGAAGCTGAAGCTGACCAGCTCTCTCCCTGCTACTCCCATAGCAACGCACAGCTACGCTCTGTGTGCAGTGTCTGCCTGGGGACCAGTGCCTCCCAGGTCCCCTCTGGAAATGAGGGGTGATAAGGGACTCTATCCATACAGCTCATGAACCTGCCCGAGGTTACAAAATCCCAATCCCCGAGTCCCAGTGGCACGAGCTAGATACTACCAGGGCTGTGTCCTCATCCACATGAAGGCATTTTAGAAGAGATGTCTACCATAGTTAGAAATGGCCGTAGCATCCTGGGGTCTGTGTTCACCCACGTGCGCTGCTTCAACTGTCCTTGGTACAGTAAGGGTAACACAATCCCCTTGCGTAAATACAGCTGAAGTGATATAAAACATGGTTTATACTCAGCTATGCCCATGCAGAAAGAGAATATACTGTATTATTATCATGGTGTCTGCACTGTGATTGCATCAAGGTAACTATTTCAAGAAAGAAATGACGCCCCCTCATCCTCGAAATAGCTCCACTGGGACTAACTCCGAGTGCAGGAGACGCTTTGGAGGGAGCTTTTATCCCTAAGCCTGCCTGCGCACCAAACTGGGGTCATACAGTGGTGCTACCGTTAAGTTTTCAATTATCCTCACAGAAGTCAAGTATCAGTTCCCCTCTAGAGGCAGGGGCACTTCAAGACCACCAAACCAGACCACTCTATGAGGGGCTGCACAGGCAGATCTTGCTGCAGAACCCCCCTGCACGAGTTAGGGAGGCAAAAGCTGTAAGCTAATGCCTGGATGGCCTGTGGTTCTCGGTCACTGCACAGAGAAGTGACACCAGCAGCTGGAGGAAGCTGGCCCAGACAGCATCAGGATGCCCCCTGCGACATCTGCAGCGTTCACCTCCAGGTACCTGCCTGCGCTTCCGAGGGAAGGTTGCCCTGCAACAGCTTGAAGCAAGCTGTCAAAGAGCATTTTGAAATACTATATTCATTGAGTCTACCCACTGCTGATACATTTTAAGTAAAGTGGGTTTTGATTTATGTAAGAAAAGAATGATAAGTACTTTGCCCTGATATTTCCATCTGGCTTGCAGTTCAGCTTGTCTTGCAAGCAGTCTATAAAATAAACAAAACCAGCCATGATACAAACCTGCCCCTGCAATTAGATCATCAATCCGGCGCTGAAGAGTAGCTTTTGAAATAGGTACACTCTTCAGGAATACTGCTCTTTGTGTTGGTAGGTAAGACTTGCACAGCTCATACTACTCCTCGAATTCTAGGGCTTGGCAAAAATCGGCCAGGGAAGACAAATCCAGCCATGAGAAGATTTCTATTATCCCTGTTATCTGATACGTATTCTTTTAATACAAACTACCTTCTCTATTTTCAGGCAAAAAGACTGGAGACCAACAGAGTAAAAGGTAACCTGGTTGAATCTTTTCTCTGGCCAAGGGAAGTCTCTCACAATGCAGTAGACTAGTTCTGCATCACTTCTGCCAAGAAGTGAAAAATAGTAACCTGGGCAGAGTTTTGTGCTAATACAACTTCACCGTTTCTGGGAGTCAAGCCAGAGTTGGCCCTGGACACACCAGGAATGCCAGGTGACCAGGTTACCCTGGCTGTCACTCAGCTCTCTGCTCTACATCACCAAGGTTTTGTGACTCAAGGCAACACAGTTATGGTCTTCTTACACCACCAGCAGCTTGCACCCCAGAATGAAACTACGCAGCCCCCCTGAAGAAGTCTGTACTATTTTACTAAACAGGGCATTTAAAACTTTCATTTTCTTCATAAAAGCTGAAAGTCACTTTTACACTTCCACTCTAGGGGGTTGCTCTTTGCTCCTTCAAAAAGAAATTAAAGGAATTACTTGTCCTACACAAGCAAGACCACAGGTCTTTTTTGTCTCCACAGGTCCAGAAATCCATTGCCTTAATCACAATCACCAGGGATCCTCAAATTCAGTCTGCTTTCTATGTACCTTAATGAGCTTTAATGAGCTTTACCTCATAGGAGTCTTTATTTGCCTTGTATTTTTCTATCTGGTATAGTTGGTTCTTGTGGCAAATATTATCCTGGCCTTCCGACTTCTGTGGAGAGAGAAGCACAGAAAAGTAAAGTATGTAAGATAACTGGAAAAAACTAACCTTCAATTACCGCTTAATGGACCATATCCACTCTTGGCATTCAGCAGAGGCGCATCAACTTACAGAGATGGTGAATTTGAATGTCATTGATGGCACCATCATTAAAACAAGCTCGCTAAAAGAACTGAGAAAAGAAAAAAACTAAGAAGCTGTTGTCAGACTGGAAGGCCGCTGGGGATAATTTCTCTAAGAAGCAAACACAGTAAGAAGAAAACTCCATGCAACGCAGCCTCCTGCCCACACGGTCACGTCGGAGTCCTACAGACCCTCAGCTACTGGAGACTCTTTGGCCGAGCACAGGCAGCTGTGCGGAGAGGCCATGGGAAGAGAGCATCCAACCTTGTCTTTGTGCACTGTGCCCATCCTAGCACTCCAGCAAACACCACGCAAAACATGACCTGAGAGATCAGCTCCCCCCGGATGTACAAGGAACGGTGACACATGGCAGCAGACTCCTTCCCTCCAGAAAGCTGCCACGCAAACCCTTCAGAAGTATTTCTGACCCCCAAGCAACACTCAAGGGCCAGGAAGTTTGGCAAGAGATTACTAGATTTTATATTCATGTTATTTTTCATGTAAAATTTTCAGCAAAGTTTTCACTTAAAAACTAAATAAAATCTTAATAGCTCTTAAGCTGCCTCTTGATTTCCTGAATCAAATTACACTGTGTTATTGGTATTTCAAGCGGCAGAATCATCTCAACATATGGACACAGTACGCCACAAGTCACAAGTATGACTCTGCCAAGTTTCTATAGAGTAACTGCCCAGCCAGAGGGGATTTTGTATGGAAACAGGGACTCATGAGACATAAAGCTTATCAGCAATTATCTCTACAACCTCGGGAATTCTTACCTGAAATAATGTTATTAGTTTGCGAGGAATACTTTCCCTTCATGGTTACTGCTACTAAATTAGAAAACCTTGGGTAAAGCTTTGAGATCAAATGCCAACAAGCACGGAAACTTTTAGCACTTCTTCTACACTCCTTACCCACTCGTGCAAAGAATCAGCATCAAGCAGTTCTTACCCTAAGGCTCGCCAAGTAGCGCTCCAGCTTCTTATTAAGCAGAAAGTAGATGGCAAGCGTGTGACTGGCCCTGTTTGAGAGCACGGTGTTGATGACGTCGCTGTTCTTGTAGCCCAGCTTCTCGGTCATATGGAGCAGCACGCTCTGGCTGAGGTCTTCCAGGTGAATCCTGCACAGAGAGAGAGGCAGAGCACGCCGTTCGTACCGTCCTCCCAGCGACAGAGCCTTGCCAGCCATGGGGGACATGGCAGAGTGTAAAGAAGAGGCCTGAAAAGCTCAGTAACATGGGAGTGATTAGCCCTCTCCTCCCGTGAGCAGGTACAAAACGCGCAGATTATCCGGGAACCACGGGCACTGTGGGAAGCTGGGACAGCTGGAACGCAGAGTGCTCCATGTCCTACCCTGGCGCAAAACCAGCACCGGGATGCTCAGCACGCTGCCATTTGTTACCCTTTATCTGACCAGTGAAGACCATCAAGATCATCTGGCTGGTTTTGAAGGAAAAGAGGTAAAATCCAGCTCAGGTAGCTATGTTTTGCTTTCTGAAATGACCCTTTTCTTGTAATCAAACACCACAGCGTTCCACTTCACCCCTTACCTGTTGCACAACAGCTAGGGAATTTCACCCCAGAGAAAGGGGACGTACAGGGAGGGTTATCACAGCAGCTCTCAAAATGGTAAAACTGCTGCCATACTCATGCCAGTTAAAAGAAGAAGTACAACATGTGTTTATGTATGTACTCCCTTGTAAAGTCTATAACAGACTCAGCCAAGTCAAGAAATGCAGTACAGCATCCTTGTGGAAATGGCAAAGCATCTTCTCAGTGTAAGTTAAAACCAGATTTTCCAAAGAACTCTGCTCCCATTTCAACATCTAAATGCGCTGGCCAGCTTCCCAGATGTGCCCGTCAACTCCCATCCATCTCCAAAGAAATGCTGGGTTTTGTTCAGTTTCTAAGGCATATTCCTTGCTCCTAACATCGAACCTAATACCTGGCTAAGGCAACTTAGGGAAGCTTAGGCTGTGGGCTTTTTTTACAACCTGCCTTCCCCCTTCAAAAGGACCATTCTCCATCTTTCCCACTCCTGCCCTGCTGTCTCCCTGTCCTGTGCACCTGTGATACAAGGAATGCCCAGACAGCAGTCTCGGTCTTATGTAGACAACTCAGACAAGATGTCAAATGCAGCCTGGAAAATCTCAAATAACTCTTTTCCTTTATTCAGTGTGCTTATTAACATTCGTTCTGCAGCTAAGGAATGCTTGGGGTTGGGGTTTTTTTAAGTTCAAAAGCAAAACTTATCTTGGCCATTGCACATTAAAGCATCTGGACAGCAAAAGAAATTCAAGCAATTTCTACTTGAAGTGCTCAGCAAAACGGGAAATTTTTGCTTGCCTTCGGGGAATTTTTTTAATAAAAGCAAGCTTATAAAAAGCCTGGCAGAATATTCTCCTGAAAATGCAGTTTTTGCCATTCTTCCGCCTTATCTCCACGCTCTCCCCTTTTCTACCAAGCTCTTGTCTTGGGAACTACGGGTGTTACCCCCAAAATGGTGGAAAAGCACTGCAAGAACATAACACAGCTTCTTCCTTGTGTTATAAAAAACATGATTAAGAGAGGAAGCGACTGCTTGCAAACTCAGTAGTGGATTTTTCAGAACTATTTTGACACATCTTACCCACATCTGCACACTAACAAAAACCTGGAGAAATTCTGTCGAAGCTGAGTCTAGTGGCACTTTCTGACGCAAGCTCAAAAAGACTCTAGTCATGTCTTTAAATATTACGTACTTTAGAAAGTACTTTCCATATAAAGCTGCAGTATGACAAATTCTAGGTAGGTCAAGCTTGGGTCATCAACTAATTAAAGAAATACTATCCAAAAAATGAAGTGAAAGAAAGAATCTGTACAGGTTTTATACTTTACAGCTTCACATAAAACCTGGGTTTGGATAGAAGGAGTATCTACTTTTCCCATTTTCAGACCAAATGATGAGAAAAGCAGTGCAATGAGAAAGAAAGAAGAAAAGTAACTGATTTTTTTTCAATAGCAAAGCATAGCATCCCACATTGATGTTCCCTTTAAAAGTGTTTATAATAGGAAAAGTTTATTATCCTCACCATATACACATATACACATGAGCAAACATATGCCCTCTCTATAGTTTAGCACTGCCTTTTCTTCTGTTCTTCCATTCGATTCGCTTGCCTTTAGGAGGGAATGATTAATGGGCACCCCATAAGTAAAGAGCGTTGCACAGCTATTCAGTCTAATAGAGGCCGGCCTGTCCTGTAAGTCACCTCCCCAACTGCACCAGTGAGCAGACTCTAGAAAGGACACTTCCACCACAACCTGTCCAAAGCCTGGCAACTGCAAGCTAAGAAGTCACAGAAGCATGAAAATGTGCCTACAAATGCAAATGAATTGTGAAAGCACATTTGAACCCTTTTTCTGCCATTTTTTCTCTTTTCTACAGACAGGATGTGCAGAGCAAGAGCATTAAATTACCCATGCAGCTCTCAGTTACACTTATATTCATTTAACAGATGCCACGTTTAGTAGATTGATTAGACTCATTATGACAGTGATTTCATTAGCTTAATGACTCACTCAGTTTACACTTGTTTTCCCTTTCTTTACCATACGTTCATACGTGCCATGCTTCAGTACAGTCCAATGCACCATGGAAACTCAGATTTCCTTTTGTTGGACAGCATACTACGCAAATTAACTCAACTGCCCTTAAATTTGGGGCAGTAATGTCGAGATAATTGGTCTGCCTGTTCTCTTTCCTTGTGAAACAATTGTTCGTAGGGGCCAACTTCACATTCTGTCCACATAGGTCTGAGGATTACAGGCAGCCTCACATTTGCCCTCCCCATTTCAGTGGATGGCTCTAGTGATGCCTCCAGGCATCCAAGCTGCTCAACATCTATCCAACCGTATTTTGAGAGTGGAAGGCCTGTCATTCTCCCCAGGTCACAGAACGGCATGGTCAGAGTGATTCTCATAGTACTTGAAAGTTAAGACAGATGCTGCCTGGGGAAGGGAAAAGCTTGCTGCTAAATTAGGGCACCTCCATTCCCTGGCACTGCAGAGGAAAAAAGAGGTGACCCAGGCAGGAGCCAGGACCTGTAAGCCAGCCGACAGCAATGTCAAAGAGAAAGGTTTCCGAAAATTCCTAAAGTCCACCCTGAGATTTGGGGCTCAAGCTGATTTCCCGTGCCCCGATTCAGCGGGCTCGAGCAGCGGCAGCTCGTGCCACCTGCCCCAGCAGCGCGAGAGGGATGCTGCAGCTGCCTCTCGGCCCCACAGGGGTTGCACCCGTGGCTCTCAAACATACCCCGTTCACCTGGACAGCGCTGGAGCTGAGGGGAAAAGGGGTGGAAGGCACTCTTACCAGCAACGCTGTGACCCGGGCTGAATGCTGACAGCTGGCGCTATGCGTGGCTTGACCATGCCTATGGGACCGAGTCCTTCAGGGCACCCACATGAAGAGATGGCCCGGTTGGTGAACATCAAAACATTTTTGGGTGGAGGACAGCAGTTCGGATGGTCAGACAAAGGTAGGTAGGTTGTCACACCACTAAGCATATGCTACATCTGGTATCTGGCAACTCACTAAACTGTAGGGGGGAAGTTAGGACTCTCAGGAACTCTCCAGGACCCTCCTCTCAGTGAGTTAGGACAGAAATCCTGGGGTGCTATCAAATTTTAAGCACCAAAATCAGGCCTCAAGTTGCCTCGGTGTTACTTAGGATCTTGGCCTGTGAGCTAGTAACTCCTACAGTGAATCCTCTGCAGACACTAGATTGTGTACGAGATGCAGCTGGAGGGCTTTGATAGAGGAAGGAGGTTTTATCGGATCAAATATAGACATATATTTCTAAGTTAGTTGCCTGAGGCTCCACTTACAGTCACTGGAGAGGAACTCGGATCTCTTGGGCACAAAGTCATCCAATTGCAGAATCGAACAGAAGTCAGATGAATCATTCTGTAAAAAGCGCCCTTATTTCTCTCCATTGACTGTAATAACTGCCTGGGCTGACTGGCTCATGTGTAGACTCTATACTGCAGATGTTCAAAGTCAATCAAGATTATTTCTAACCAAAGCGGACCACAAGTATCTTTCTTTTTCTCTAGATGGATGTTTGAGAGGCCATGAGGTTTGTTATCTCTTTGGATTTAGTCATGCACTCAGCATTGCACAAGTATTCAAGAGTATTCAACCAACAAAGCAAGATCATTTAACTCTGACCTTTCTCACCACTGTCTGCATATTTGCATAATCCACAGAACTTCCCGTATGTATCACAAATAGGCACAGACGCTACTGGAAAAGTAGCTTGGCTTTTACTGACAAACAAGGAAAAGATCAGAACTACCTGTCACATGTACCCCTTCCAAGGTCTGGAGCCAATTAATTATACGATCTGCCCCAGGCCACCCTGCAAATAATGCATCGTATGCCAACTTCTAATTTAAGGCCTTATTTTTGACCATTTCAAGCAACACATATTTAACGGCCAATCCCAACAACTTTTAGGATTGAGTCTCAGGTGGGGATGCTGTCACATGAATGGAACTGAAACACCAGAGTTGTTCATATTTTAATATATATAATATATATACACCCTGGCAGACTTTCTCCACTCTTTCACACAGTACCTGTTTGGATATGTGACATTAGGTGGTGCTCTTCCGGGGTAATTCTCATTAAGCCATCGATTTGCAAGTGCCTGCTGGATGTTTGGTCTCTTCGCAGGATCTGGCTCTAGTAGAGATCGTAGAAAGTTTACGGCCGCTGTGAAGAAATCAAGAAAAAAACCCAAGAGCTATGTCATCTGCTTTATGACTTAACACAGCAGTTGAGTTATTACAGGTGTGTAGCCTGACCAAGAGTATACTAAAAAGGAACGTTTTCTTTATGGTATGCTCTAATGTCCTTGAAAAAAAGGAAAAACTGATAAGGGATTAGTAAGTAAAATAAACAATGATTTATAGTCACAATGATTTCTGGAGTCGTAAAGGAGAGAAGAAAAAGCGTCTTTTGTTTCAGAGCTTGTTTGAAGTTTCTGGGCAGGTTAGCCAAAACGTAATTTTTGTATGAGGACAAGAGGTTGGAGTCAGGTCAGAAGCAAATGACTCAATCTGTTTATAGTAGAAGGAGATGGGCTAGTGGTGAAGGGAGCGGAGGGATGCAGAGTTGGGAGGCAAGACATAGAGAACTGGGCTCCCTTTGACGTTATAAGGACAAATTCTCTCCCGGTTTCCATCCAACCTACAATCAGTTGCAGGAGGTTTTAGCCAAACTAAAAGAGTACAGTAAAATTAATGGGCTTTGTTCTGTTTTCAGATACTGCACCTTCAACCTTCAGTGATGTTCAACCATCCCTCAGGAGTTCCTTGCAAAAACCCTCAAAAGTACTTTTCTGATATTTTTAAGTCACGTACTTCTTATATGGTTAGGAGCAACGAAATCAAGTTATTTTCTTAAAGACTCACAAGAAATGCCTGTCTGAGCTGAAAATAAACTGTGTTTTAACTAGGTCTGGTCTTTATTCCTCAAATTATCAAGGCTAGATTCAGTTTATCGGCTACAAGAGTTAACTATGTTCTCTACAATTCCCTGTGCGAGAGATAAAGAAACCTAATCTGGGAAAACCAAGATGGGAATGATTTTGTAGAGGAGATACAATCAAGTAAGATGATGCCAAATAAGTCCTGAATGAAGTCCAGGGCAAGAAAGAGGCAGGAGTGGTGGCTGCAGCACAGTCTTCTCCGGGTCAGATGGACAGGACCTTGGAGTCGTCCTTCCACAGCAGAGCTATGGATCCCCTCCTACGCTCCCTGGCGCGTGTTGTGTCGACTCATCTCCTTACTAGCACAGGTGCCCTGGGCAGTGGTAGCGCAGGACCACTGTGGCATGGGATGGTGTCCTCTGGCACGAGTCTTCTGGATAAGCTGCAGTACAGCCTTGCCAGCACAGCTACTTCAGCTCAGCGCAGGCAAACCAAACCCATTCCAGGCTCGCTTTACGAAGCAGGTCAAGGACGTGCCAACACCTCAGTGCTATAAAGCTGCAGAATTACGAGCCAGTCCTCCCGTTTGGCTTTACAGGCGTTTGGTCCCACCGCCACCACACGCTCACTCAGCACCACGCCTTCCCCTGTGCTAAAGCAGAGCAGCCATGATGACTCTTCTCCACCAGCAACACAGTGAAGCCCTCTTGAATCCTTCTTCCCACATGCAATTTTAGGAGAATAATACGCCTGCCAGTGAGGCCACAATGTCCTCATCTGAAAAGGGCATAAAGATTAACCTAGGCACAGCGCCACTGCCCTTCACAAGTTCTCCTCTATGAGACTGCTGCTCTCCTTTGCATCTGCCTGGCCATCCCCCCAAAGCATTTTCATCTCCCTGAGCCCACCCGTGTCACCCCCCTACCCATGGTACAGGACAGGGTGGCTGAGCTGACGTGCCAGGGCAGGGCGGAGGATCAGGAAAGAAGGGTTCCTCCTCAAATAAATCAGGGTTAGACCCGATAGGTGCCGACTCCTAACAGCTTGGGTGACCTCGGTGTCCAACATCCTGCAAAAATCAAGCAACAGCTGGAGAGGGCCCTCAGAGGCTACCTGTTTCAATGCAGGCCTACCATCAAAAAGTTTGTATTTGGAAGAAAGAGAGTTATAATTATGTATTTACGGGTTCGGCTAGGCATAGGCTGGGTTTTTTCTAAGCTCTCTCTTCACAAATTGCGGATTTATGTGAGACACTTTACCTAAACCCTTCCCAACATTTTTGTTGTTTTCCTACAACAGCAATATTGTGGAAGCAGCAGGAAAAGCATCCATCCAAGTTCATGAGCCTCCTGGAAGCTGATGCTACGGCTGCTCCCTGCCTGCCCCAAGTTCCCCCCGTCATGTTTCTTGGGCACAAAACCCTCTGTTATGGCAAACAACAAACCCCTTGTTCTTCCATTTCATCTCCTCTCTCCAGTAATTCCCCATCTTGGTGTTAGAAACCACACACATCCCACGGTTCAGAGCAAAATAAATAACCTCTCCCCAAACCAACACCACCCTCCTCCATCACCACCAATCTTGATCAGCTAATATCTTCTTAAAAATCGTACTTCCCCCCCCGACCCTTGGCAAAAGGCAGACTAATTAAATGAAGCTTGTGAAGCACCACAGAAATCAACCAATCCAGATCAGGAATAACTAATTCTGGAGAGAAGAGCCCCTGGAAGGCTTCCTGGCCAGACGGACCTGGGCAACATGGAAGAGATGAGTAACAGCACCTTGGCCGATTTTGAGCTGTCAGATGGTACAGGGAGGTAAGAAGCCTTTTCCAGTTGGCAAAATTAATCCCCTGGGATGTAAACACGGAGCTGCCCCGTCAATTTTTGGACCCACTGCGCCTGAAGCCATTTTTCCTGCTGCCCCAAGAAGTGAACAAAGGGCACCGTGATCCAGCCTGCCAGGGCCTCGTTATGTGAGCCCTCGTTTACAATGAGCTCGAGGACAGCATTAATCTGATTAGCCGGTGACCTGCACTCGGTGGAATTTTGTTCCCATGGTGTAATTCTGGGGCAAACTTTGCTCTTTTGACAAATGAGGAACCAGCACCGTGAGAAACTACGTTTCTCTCTTAACTTCCCTTAACGTACCGAGCTCAGCAACGTCCAGAAACAGAGCGTGCTTCAGCGGGGATTACAAGACCTCAGCTGTCTTCATGCTTCCTTGTCATCAATGAAACCAACTCAGTGTCTTGCTCACACTGTGAGGGTGTGCCTGGTTTAAATGAGGTGTACAGGTGCTGCTTACAAAACTGGCTGGAGAAAATGCAATGAGGTCATTTCACAAGCCACGAGTGAGCTCCACCTAATAAAATCCTTCCTCCAAACTACAGGCACGGATAGACGATGGCTTTTCTTCTCGTCTTCACTTAATTTCTGTGCTCCAGAAGGAAGGCCGTGAACACACAGAGCAGTAAATCGAGGATAAAAAAGGAGTGTGTGCAAGGTGAATATCAACTTCCTGAACAACTGAACTCTGCTCACCTAAAATCAATAATCAGATAGCTGTGTTGTTTAAGGAGCTAAATGAAAAACGGTTTCCTAAATGGGAAAATCAAACACTAACTCTCAGTTTTCCCTGTTCCTACATAGTTGCTTTGGGTGCTCAGGGTCACCCAACATTTTAACTAGTACAAATAAAATATACTCTTGCTTAGTGATAAGACTGGCCACTTTTATGATGGGACTGTATGTTCACTAACTGTGAAATTAAATATTGAAAGACAATGTACTGAACAAGCAAAACAGACTCCTGCAAAAAATCTCTATATGTGAATTTACAGAAAAAGAAAACCCGATTAAAGAAAAAGATCCCTAAACCTAAGAAGTTAACAAACATTACAATTTACAGAGCATAGGAGCTCTACCTGTGCTCTACCTACTGACCCAAAGTCTAACTGTGGCAAGAACAAATGTCATCTTAAATCACAGTTTGCCATGTCAGTGAACACGCAAGGTCACTGACTTAGATCAAGAACCAATGCGTACCTTTGTTCACAGTGATTAAAGGTTAACACGTTTAAATCCATTAATTTGCCATCATCTCTTAAAGTTCAAGCTGCTATAATTCTCACAGGACAAACAAAATACCATTTTCATTGGAGACTATAGTGTCAGTGAGCTAGAAATGCTACACAGACACATCTGTGAGAAAAATTGATCCCCATTATAAAATGGTAGGATGAATGTAACAGCAAAATGAAACCTGTCCAAAGTAATGTCATCTTTTTTGCTACCCAAGGTCTGGTCTTCTACAGGCCTTTTGTGGGTGACTCAGCCTTTAACATGAGTTGTCCCAGTGAGGTCAGTGAAATCTCTCACTTAAAAAGACGACTGAAAGAAAACAATGACTGGGGGAACAGTCCATTGGTTCAAGGGCACAACACAGTGATCATATAACTGCTCTTTATTGGTAAAAGCCTCACTCTGGGAGGTAAATTTGTCAAATTTTTTGCCAAACTTGGAAAATGTTTACTATGACATGCAAGTCCCTGAATTCAAGAGTAACTTCGCAATTGATGCAGGATTTGGCATATAGATCAGTACAGCACGAAGCAGTCAGTATCATCTTTCTTTTAATTTACTCAGTGGGCCTTTAGAGCGTGTGCTAGAACATTAAAATAGGCATTTTGTGCAACTGAATCCTAATGGGAAGTCTCCAGAATGGAAATACCAAACACTCTAATTGCATCAAATAGACGGCAAGACTTGCAGCATCCCAGCTCACTTGTAAACCTATGAACTGCTGGCAGGAAACGTGTACTTCATAGAGACGTTGAGTGAACAAGGAACAACATATGCTGCTTGATCCACAGATAACCTGTGTGAGAAAACCCTTAACTACCTACTTCTTCTGTGTGCAGGTAAATCTGTACTTGGAGAATTCTTCTTGTGACGCAACTTCCAAGGGCTTTCTCTTGTCCCCCCAAGACAACGGTTGCCATCCTTAGTGTACTGAGTGAAAATGTATGGTCTGTTACCCATTTTCTATTTGCAATCTTTTAGTTTTATTTAATGTCCCTTGTAAAACAGGCTGCCAGATAAGGAGAACAGAAGCTCTCCATAAACAACAAAGTTAGCATACAAAAATAAAACTCAACTACAAAACAGAGTTTGTTCCAAATGCTGACAACGGTCTTGCTATAAGCCGAAAAATTCTTCTGTTGCCTAGTGACATGGGTTTGAAGCAGGAATTAATATTTCTAATGCTAATACATCAACAATTTTGCATTTTGTGAACACACAGAGGTTATCATAGGTCACTGTCCCAAAATAACTTTCTGTGTGCATGTCATCATTCTATAATAAATGTGAGGTCATTCAAGGTAGCTTATCGCTCAACCCTAGTCATGATAATGCCCAGGAATTTGTTATTCTGAAATAATGTGTTCATACGTCCATGCCCTATGCCAAAATCTTCTGAACATGCAAAACTGACCAACTACTCTACAAAAGCAATTTCACAGATTTTCACAGATTTGTTCCTCTCATATTCAGCACAACTTGGCGCTTCTCCAGCTTACATAGAGAAGTCAAAGCAAAAGCAGTTATACTACAGCAATTCCCACAGATCTTTTGGAGGCTAAAATGAAAAAAGAGTATTTTTCACAATTAGCATGCCATGTCGGCAGCATGACGCACAATCCAGAATTCAACACAATGGTTCTAACAGTCTGGATCTAAACAGGTCCCAGCACACCCCCTTGATTACCTGTAGAGAGCTGTGTGGGAAAAGGGTTCATTTCTTTGTCCACCATTTTCTGGTACAAAGCTCTCAAGCTGAATGGCTCCACAGTAAAAGGTAATGTTCCAGTCAACATCGCGTACATGTTGACTCCACTAAAAGAAAACAGAGAGAAAAAGAAACCAAAATCATCAGGAACAAGGAAAAAAGTAGGCTTAGGTTTTAGTGACTGCACTTCCTCTTTAATGTCTGACAACTATTAAAAAAGACCAAAAAAACGCTCTCTCTTCTTTTGCACACAATGATTTGTGCAAGAATTCCCAGAGGTTTGCTCATGGAGGTCACACAATGTGTAGGGACATAAGCTGGGAGCCACAGAACCGAGCCCAGCTCTTAGGCAACTCCTCGGCTAAATGCCACACCACAATTAAGTCTCTCTTCAGGCTGCATGAATATGCTGCTTTCAGGAGCCTTGTCCCAGTGCTGCCCTGGGTGTGGAATGACTGCCCGCACCACGCCGGACATCACAGGTCTTGGTTCAGTGCCCAAAGGTTTCCTCCTCCACAGCCTCTGATGCAGCCCAAAGATCAGGTGTGAGCAAATGCATTTTTCAGAGCAGAAAACTTACTGCTTATTTATGCCCAGCAATTCATTAGTGAAAAGCAGGCTGGGCACTCTTGTTCTTTTTCCTCTTAAAAGGGCTTTAAATTTAATTTGAGTGGAATTCCTCCCTTCTGGGAATTTGTTTCCCCAGTCTGATGAATAAACATATGTGAACAGAAAGAAACTAAACTGGTGTTCTATCACAAACTATGATCACAGCAACCGCTTGTTCAGCTATGAGGAAGGGTAAGACTTAACTGTAATTTTCTTTCTTTGATTACAAGAAAGAGCAGGACATTATTACTGGAGACATTTAAATGGTTTACAAGAATGACTGTGCTCTGTTTGCCTGCATTCCTCAGAGCTGGTACTCTCACTCTTGTTGTGGGGAATGGCGCACTGCTGGAGTGAGAAATTCAGTAGCCATACAATGATTTAGCTGTGGGTCTCCTCCGAGGACAGACTGCAAATTAGGCTTCAGCAGAGGAAGGAAGTTTTGAAGAGCCTTGAGATGCAACAGGGGACTCACCAGGTCACACTGCAAGATTAATTTGACCCAGGTCCTAGTCTCATATAGAAACTGTGGCCAATCTTTCTTCGCAGTAATATTTACACACTACAATACATTTTCCAAGCTTTCCAAATACTTCAACTTGGGAATTACCATAATTCTGCTATTTCATTGACATTTATACAGATGTTATTATGCCCACTTTGTGAGGGAGAATCTATCGATACTAAAGCAAAAGCTAACACTCAGCTGACTTCAGCTAATTACTCTCCAGGATTCACAAGGATAACGGACACCATGTCCATGGTCAACAGGGAGAGTAGTGGGAGTTGCACAGATGAAAACAGCACTGCAGACAAATTCATTGACTCCAAAACATCTTTCTGCCTTCCTATACCTCTGGCACCGGGAACTCCTGTCTGTTCCTTTGCCTGAACACTCGTAAGCTCACAAAGGCTCACAAGTTTTGTGGCCATTTTTGTTGCCCCTTTAATGACTGTGCTTTCAAAGTGGTCACCTGACTCGATTCCACATTTCTTGTCGGACTTGATGGTGGACAGTGTACAGAGCCCATGTGAACGCTTGAGGATCCTCTGGGAAAAACCAAAAGAGCTGTTGGTCCTCTTGTGCCACAGCCATGTCTTATACCATGTGGGAACATCACGGATCAACAGTTGTGCTTTATTGCAATCTCTCCATGCTATATGCTCTAGCAATCTATATGCAAGTATGTAAAGAGTTATTTCAAAACAAGATATCTGTGCAATTTCGTTCACAGAATCATATTAATTAAACAGATTTTCTTGCTCAGAGTAGCCAAATACATGAATAATGTAATTTGAGCAATGGGTAATGATGACAGTAATAACAATTATCAACTACAGATGTAACTCACATGGACCAAACGTCTATTTTGGGCCCGTATTTTTTCCTTGCCAGAAGTTCAGGGGCTGCATATGCTGGGCTCCCACACTGGGTGCTGAATGGATCAGAATAACCCAAGATGCCTGCGCAGTTGCTCAATCCAAAGTCTGTGAAAAGCACAGGGACAGAGTTATGAAAGAGACAGTTACAGTAAAACCATGCTAGAACATAAGAAAAAAAAGGCACTTTTTCCCCCAAAAGCTAAGTAACGAACTGCCTAAGAAAAAAATCACCCACAAGCAAAAATTTTATACAGTGTATCTGAGGTGCTAAATAACCAGAGATTTCCACAAGCAACAACAACAAAAAGTCTTAGAACGTTCACAGTTATCAATTTCATACACAAAGCAACTACATTTCACTGGGAACCGGATGGCAACAACCAGAGCTGAGCCTGTCCCAGGCACTACGTGATGTGCACGGGGCAGAAAGCCACCACGGGCTGTCGCGGATGGTATGATGCTGCAGTAGGTTACATAGGGGCCATGTTTAAGCGGGACTCCGCCAACATTTTCCTCTAAATCGTGTAAATGAGCCATCAGACGTAAGGCGGGACAGGCAGGAGGGTTGCTTTCTGGCACTACTGTGGCACAGGATTGCAGAGTCAGCATTTCAGCTCTGAAATAACACAGGGAGAGCTAGGGAGCAAGAAGGGGAATGTGTTGATTTGGCTACCCCTCCTCGCCTTCTGCCTTGAATTATTATATTTCTGGCCCCTGGGTGTATCTGACACTCGTTTGCTCGCAAAAATAACAAGGGACTGGCAAAGGCTGGCACCACGAGCTGATCGGAGACGAGAGGCAGCCTCTCTGCACCGAAGGAAGCTGCAGTTTCCCAAGTGCTCCCAGCCAACCCAAGCCCAGGCTGCCGCCGAGAAGGGTGTTCCCAAAATCTCCCCTGTCTGCTCCAGTGCTGGTATGGCTGCAGGGTGAGCTGGGTTTAAGAAAGGATCTTAAAAATTAAAACCACTAAGCAAGGAAAGAAAGGCAGACAGAGTCGCACTAGTGGCAGAAGCGGCTGGGGGCAACGTGCAAGCCCACCCTGTCTAGTGGTAGCCCACGCTTGGCACGGGAGAAAGGAATTATGAAAACCACAGCCTGAGAGACAACAAGAGAAGGTGAGGAGGGGTTGCAAAGTGAAAACGAAGTCAAACAACTTGATGGGATAAAAGGGAAGAAGCAGCAAGAAGAGTTTGCAAGGAGGAGGATGACGCGGCAAAGCCGACAGTCTGGGAGAATGGCCTTTGCTGCAGGGCAATGCATCCAGGAGCAGCGGATCTAGGGAGGTCACAATCAGAGATGTTTGCATTTATTAATAACTTGTTATTGATGATAGCTGCAACAACAAAAATACTGCTATTAAGAACAGTGACATCTGTTTTGTTCCTTTCTTTTTCTTTTTAATCCAGTCTTCTTAAAAATTCCCAGAACGCATGCGCATCTAAAATGAAACCGTCTTATACATAAACGAGGCAGGCAGGAGAAGCAGACTGCTGAATCCTCCTCCTATAGACTTGTGTCTTACACCCATGCATCTCATAAAACAGCGCATTTCTGGGTGTGCTACCCACCTGCCTGGATGGGCTCAAAGCATCACATCTTGCAGGCCAAATATAGCAGGCAACTGTTGAGTCCATGCAATACTCTCTCTCCACAGAATCATTAATTTGGGTCCCTCTCCCTTATATGCTTGCTTATTTGCATAAGATGAAGTAATGGCTTATCCTTTAGCTTTTACTCCTCATTAAATTTGGCTGGTATCAGACAGGAGTTCCTCAAGGTATTAGAAGAGCTCTGACAGGGTGCTCACGTGAGCCTTGTTCCCTTAGAAGACCAGACAAAAAAATAATAATGCTTACAAAAAAATGCAATTATAAAGATGACTATGTGAGCTGGAGTGCCCAAATGACTGCACAGGGCTTTCCACTCGACTGGCTGCATCTCTGAGAGCGAGACAAGCATGGGAGAGACAAGAATCACTGTATTTGACATCCAAAAAGGCTCAAAGGAGTTTTGCTGGAGAACATTGTCAAAACTGAAAGGAAGATCAAGACAATTTCCTTGCCTCTGATGGAAAACAATTCTCTCTGGACACTGCTTAATCATCTCTGCTAGATATGTATTATCCCTGGGGCTTATACAAATACTTCTAAGGATCCATTTACTTAATTAACGTATTTATTAGCTGTGGCCTGAGATGAGTTATGTCAACTGTAAAATACTTTTTGAAACTCCTAGAAATAATATCTCCACACAGTATTATTCATTGTCTTTACCCTATTGTGTCATACCACCTCAAAATTACTTGACTGTAATATAATGTTCTACAATCAAAGTATATAAGGGCTATATTCTACGATGGTGTAAATCAGCACCCTTCTATCACTAGCAATGGAGGTATACTCTAGGGGAGGTTTTAATTATCTTATTTGCTTAAACTATAAACATGTGATTCACCTTTTTCAGCTCATTCATTTAATCTAGGCTGGTATACTCTTTTTTTCTAGCACCTGTTGAAATGCAGAATGTGTGCAAACACACGCATATTGGGGACAGGCATTTTAGCGCATAAGAAATGGAAATATTGTTATTAACACTGTGGCAGCACATTGTGATCGTAGTGTGATTTTTATTAAGGATGCACTGCTGATCTTGATAAGAACGGTATTACCACAAATTGACAATTCCACTGCCATTCCTGCCTCTGTCTTGCGCTTCCTTTCAACAAGCTGAGCTAATTACAGAACTCGGATCAAAGGCCACACTTGGTTTTCCAAAGTAAATATTATGACATGGGAACTCCACCACCCCCACTGTTCGTACTATCGAAGTATCGCTTTACACTACTACTCTTTAACGCCTCCAGGAAATCAACATTAAGCTATGGATATATGGCTATCTCTGAAGCTGTGACAGTTGGAATACGGAAAGAGTTATTACGAAATAACAGAAGCCTTAGCACCAACCTCGTGGACAAGTTTGACAACGTCCTGGTTTGAGGTAAAACAGGACCAATTTTGTTCAGTAACTCTGCTTTCTAACTAGGCCTCCACAGAACTCAGCAGAGCTCCGTGCTGGCAGGGTCCTTTTGGTGCCACAGCTCCTTGAGCAGGATGACAAGGACTTTGCGTGGCCTGCGTGTGGCTTTCCAAAGCATCCTTATCAGACACCTACCGCCACAGGCTGCCACATGAAGAAAAGTGGATTATTTCCAGCGTTTCCGATCCTAACATTCTTAGATTTCAGACTTAACAGAGCAAAGTGAATTTTTCTACTAATAGTATCTAAGAACATCTTATAAACCACCTTGTCACGTAGCTAAAAAGAGTAACAAACCCAAGGTGCCATTAAGCAGCTGGGTGAAGAGAGGGACTCAAGATTCAGTTCTCATTGAAACGCACAAACAAGCAGGGACTTTCAATGTCACTTCCTGGTACATTTTTAACCTTCATTTCACTTTTTCCTTAATGGTGGTTTTTCTTCATTTCACAGTTACTGCAAGAGAAACATTTTGATGAGGTACTAGGTGTGTTTGCTGCTGCACAAGACAGGGAGACCAAGCTCCCGCTCGAAAGCAGTTAATGCGCACTGGTTTTGTAAAGTCTCTTCTTCCATGCATGAAAAGCAGCACATAATTCCTCAAAACATACTCTTCACTCCTGAAGAACCTTCCTGGGCAGGGCTATGTGATGATGCAACTGATCCAACATGTCTCTAGAAAGACAGACTACATAAAATATTGTACTAAGCACTGAATGAGGGAACAGGCAGGGAGGAGGAAGAGGAGCAAGTTAGCCGGTCTCTACATTATCTGCTCTATTCCACCAGCCAGAGAGGTGCTGGAAAATTTTCCCTGTCCTAGGAAATCCCGATGGCAATAGAAAGCTGCACGGCAGCTCAAACACTGCTTCTGCTACTACCTGGCAAAGAGGTATTGATGAGGAGAGGTTGCCCAGGGACCTGAGGCTGGTTTCGGCAGCCCCCGCTACAGCTTTCCCTGCAAGCACAGCAGATGGAGTCAATGCTTCTTCAGGGTGAACAACCAGAGATCACCAGCACCGCTAGCGAGACATGGCATGAGCTGACTGTAGTATTAAATCTGTTTTTACTTTTTTACTTACAGCGAAATTATTACGAATAAAGCAACCTTTATTTTTCTATAACATACCCAGCTGGATGGTGGGATTTAATTGCTTTGTTTTAAAATACATACTGCGTACAATCTGTTTGCTTAAAACATCAGGCTGCAGACCTGAGGACAATTTATTTCAACGCCAGCAAGGCTACGGAAGACCGAACTGTCTCTTTTCTCTATTCTTCCCACACCACCCACTGTGAGGAGACCTTTCTATGCAACCGAAGCAAATGAAAGTGCAGGAACAGTTATGAAGTAATTTTTTTGGCATGCGAGTTTTAATTGTACATGTATCATCTGATTAGGTCCGGGTTTGGATGTCAAGTTCACATACTGTTGTGTAATCAAACACCCAGTAACAGGAAAGTTATAGAAACTCTTTAAATTTATCAGATGTTCATATAGCACTGTTGCAAACCATCTGGTCTCACTTATCTGCTAAATCAAGATAATGGGTGGTATCCATCATTACTGATGAATGATTCATGGTAACATATCGGTATCCTCTTGACCCGTAGCTGAGGTAATGCAGAGTTCTCTTTTGCTATTATTTTCCCAGAGTCAGTTGAATCGCTGCAGAGTAATGACTAGAAGTCGTAATACTTCCAAAGACTGAATTCCCTAAGTAAATTTTGACTATTTCAGATTGCATTAACCATCCTCTTCCTATTTGTCTGGAGATGCATGTACTTTATACGTTACAGTAAGTGTCCATTTGACCTAAATGTTAAATGTTTTTCATCACTTTTCAGATCACAGAACTTTTTGAAGAAATAAAGTCAATCAAGTTTTTCAGTCTGCAACCACAGACACTGCTGTTGGCAAAAGTGTAGGCATGGAGATAAATAGAAACAGATGTTTGGGTTTTTTTTTTTTATGAAGGGCATATTCTCCTTTTAATGCCCACATTAACATTAATGGGAGTTACGCAAAGGCAGTGAGAGACTATACCCAATGATGATTAATCTAAAATGTCTGCACAACTTGAATGGAGTGCTGCGTACAGCTGATACTCAAATACAATCAAGACTCTCTTTTTTATTTTTTAACAGCACCCTCTAAACCAATTTCATATTGGGTGCTGGAAGCAAATTTAACAAATGTAAATATAGGACCAAATTTTGCTAGCTGCTAAAAATGTGCGCAACTCCCACTGACTTCAGCAGAAGCATATGCATATGGGGGCAGAATCCAACCCTTAGTAAATATGAAATTATCACGATAATAAAATAAATTACTTCTGTGATGTCAATTCTTTAATTCTTTACAAAGTTCCTGATTTGAATATGAAAGCTGTTGGTTAAAAGATGAAGCATTATTCCCATGCCCAGTTAAAGCTAAATTATTTGGAACATTTTTTTCACAAGACGCTGTCAGGAACAGCTTGATTGCTATCTATACTCTCTCAGCTCCTCTCTGCAGCAACATTAGCAGTTGTCACATGAAGGATTATGAAGTCTCAAAAACTCTTTATAAAACTACCAATTTTAATTACTGGAATTGCCAAACTGGTTTCATACCAATAAGCTTGATATTGTTGTCTTCATCTAGCAACAGATTTTCTATCTTCAAGTCTCTGAAAGACAGAAAACATTTTGAGTGAGCCTCCAAAATAATGAAGCAGCTTCCCATCACTCTCATCAGTGTATTTACAAGACTCATATATAATAACACATATAATGAAAGCAGCACACACAGTTCCACATTCAAAGCAGAAAGCCCCATGCATTGTCTCCTCTCCAAAATTACCAGTGCTTTCACACACAGTTTCACACCTATTCTTCAGGCACAAAATGACTTTATAAACATTTGTCAGTACATCCTGTAATTAATCAGGTTCTTCCAATTTCTCACATACTTAAAAAGTTTGCAGAAATCTTATACACTGGAAACATTTCAAATATATGTCTTTTGGAATGGGAGGTCACTTTCTCATTAATCTTCACAACCAAAGGCCCATCACTGGCCACAGCTGAAGAATAAACCTCCTTCTGCAGAGATGAGTCGTCAAACGTTCTGTCCTCTGCTATTGTCTACAAGGGAGACCAGAAGCAATTTCCCTGGGGATGAAGCACCCAAACTCCTTACAGAGGTTGTCAACACTGGTACTCTCACACACTAGAGGTGAAAACTGAGGCTGAGGGATTGAAGTGACCTGCCCAATGCCATCCAGAAGGCCAGTAACAAAGCCCAGAGAAGAAGCCACGTAGGTTTTCCGAGAGCCTCATCTGTGCTTTCCCCACCGTGCCACCCCACCTATCGCCACAGAGCCACTGCACAGATCAAGGCATGGACCAGTTTTGGGATTGAGAAGACAAAATGGAAGTGGTCTCCTACAAGATGACTGACCCTTCTTCTGATATGTATGCCAGCACATTGTTCACTTTACATGTGCCCTTTCATCACTTAAGAACGTGGCTGCACTTTCCTAAGCCATGTTCTACCTAAGAAAAATACCCTAGAGACCACACACCTCCATACAAAAACACCCGAAAACCCCAAACTGTACAGACTAAGGACTAAGTACAATATAAAAAAAAAAAAAAAAATAGGTCGCTACACAACTTGTCCATGACTTTTAGCAGTTGGACGTGTCTTTATTACAAGAATTTTTCCCCCATCCAGACATAAAATATTTCTAACAATCAGCATGCCAGGATATCAATAGCTCAGATGGGCAGTGATGCTTCTCCTGCATGCTTCGGAAAAATCTGGGTAATAAAGCCATCAGCTGTAATTATGGGAAGTCAGTGACATCCACAGTATTTTGCCTTTGTAAGGCAAAGGGAGTAATGAAGGATGCCTCTATTACAGATGAAGATATAAGGCTTAATAAAATAAGACAAGTAAACCAACCAGACCAAACAAAGTACTTCCGCAAGAAAAGATCTGGGAAAGAAAGAAAAATAGCTGTGACCAACTCCAGGCCTTCTTTAAAACGTTCCTCTCCATTTCATTTTATGCCCATGCTATTTCAAATAAACCTGAGGCAGAAGACTACTTGCAGGTAGGATGCCACTCGCTTCATCAATACCACCACAAGGACCTTCTCCAAACAGATGCTTCTACACCTCAGTCAGCACCTCTTGCAGATTTTCCTTGCTTCGCATGTGAAAAGAAATAGGGGAAATACTACATGAATCTACCGTATTTTGCAAATTTCAGGTATTTGCGGGTGACATCCAGGCTTTCCTAGAGGGTCCAGTCGAACGCTTCCTAAGGGGAGGACTGCCTTCTGCACCAGTCCTCTTCTCAGAGAAGCAATGTAATTCAGTCAATAAAGCACCCGCCTGAGGGACAGGAGTTATGTTCTCTCCTCTGGCAATAACCCAGCATCTTAACTTGGGGAAACCAGCCATGTTAAAAGCACCAGCTAATTTCAAACACCACAGCAGAAATGTAACTACAGTTGGCCACGTTTTGACCATGACCCAGCCTACAAAGAGCCCACTCTTCAGCCCTGCTCCCGCTCTGAGGGCGAGCACCAGCTCCAGGCCATGCACCCCATGGGTCCAGCTGGCATCCACGGCATCCTTCTCCTTGTACATGGGAGACTCCACGTCTCGTGCCAGCGCTGCAGACCCACCGCTCTGTGTCCTCCAAAAGGAGTTTTCCTTGTAGGGCAACTGCTGCCGCTGAGAGATGGCTTGATACAAGGAGGACGTGCCCTGCCAGATGGATCCCAATCAACCCACTTCTCCATCTCCCTGCTGTCAAAAAGGGCTTATCTCTTCACCTCTCTTGCCTTTATTGATTGCAGGTGGAGGTTTTCACAGACAGCATCATTAGGTTCTAGAAAGGTATTGGGGCTGGGAATTTAACAGGAGAAAGTGCTGGAAAAAAACACTATTGGAAAGAGAGGAAAAAAAAAAAACACTATTGGAAAGAGAGGAAAAAAAAAAAACCACCAAAAAACCCCCCAAACCCAAAACTAAACTGAAATCAACAGAAGCACAGAGAGCTTCGGGACTCTACAGAGCATGTACTGCAATGCTCAGTACAATGCCTCAAAGCAAGGAGAAAGACCATTTGGAAACTCTGAGCTGAACATTAGCTAAGAAGAGGTAAGACTTTAAAAATAAAGGCAAGGGAATGGACAGATGAAAGCTCTAAGTTGAGGAAAAAAGACATGCAGGCAATTAGAATAACAAATGAGTGACAGGAGGGCTAAAAATAAACACAAGAAAAGACATTTAAAAGGACTCAAGGTTAAAAAAAATAAAACTATAAGTAAATATTACAGGGCATTTTAAAGCTATCAGAGGAGAAAAAAAAATATCTAAATATAGCCTCCGTATAGAGCGCAATCAGACCTGGTTAATTACAGTTGTTTACCCATATGTCTATTCTCAGCAGATTTGCCAGTAAGTGGTAACTGATCTAATAGTCCATATGCACCACATTTTTGTCAACCCATGTCAGCATGAAAGCACCTGTTTGTTTTTTTTTCTGTGCGACACCGGGAACGAGGTCAGCAGCTCTTCACTCCCTGATACAACCTAACGAGAAGATTCCAGGCGAACTGGCCTTAGAGAAAAGCGAAGCAAAAGCTGTACAAAACCAAAACTCAAAATCCACAGACTAAGCCATAGCTGGGAGAACGGCTGTGACGGAGAGGCGGACCCCCGGGCATGACAGGGGGGGACATGACAGGCTGGCAGCAGGGCAGGGGCACGACAGATACCCACCACCAAGACAGCAGAAGCCCAAACAGAGCCTGCGTCTCCGGATAGGATCTGTGGCCGTCAGGACAGAAGGGTTATTCAGTGAATACTTCAGGTGACTTTAACAATGCACCAGATTACCCACTACTTCTTTTTGACAAAAAAAAAAATGCAGTGGTACAATCCGATTGCACACCTGCCTTCGGCTCATCCTGCAGACAGGACTGATTTCCCCGAACTTCCTAAATGCTTTATTATGTCGGTTCTGTGCAATTCAAACTTTGACTACTTGTTATAAAGAGAGGCTTATCTGAGTTTCTGCTTTGTTTGAATGCTTACATTAATTCATCGAAATGGAAGAAGTAGCACCATTGCACCCAAAAGTGTTAGGGAACGCTGAATTTTATGCACTATATTATAAATGGTTTGGAAAACAAAAGCAAACATATCACCTTATTTATTTTAGTCAGTGGACTTTTTTGCATGTTTTTAATAGCTGCATACTGCAAGAGAGAACGCGAGTTACCAGCTACGACACACACAGCGATTGAAGTCCTTGCTGAAGTCAACGATAAGACCTAGAGCACTAAACATCGGTGGTCCCTGCGGTCTCAAAGGTCCTCATAGTCTAGCACGTGGCTTGCACTTCTTGGTGGGTTCCTAGAGCAGGGCACGGCTGCTTTGCGACTGGAAGGGCTGGGCAAGCGCTCCCTTATGCCAGCAGCACACGTGCCCCACTGCGTGGGCTTGAGGTGGGGAGAAGAAACACAGCTGCTGGAGACCTTCAGTTTCCCTCCTTGACGTAAATCTGATCTTGTTCCTTACTGTTGCAGGTCCTCAAATATTTATTTTTTTCCCCCTAAAGCAAACGTTCGGCACTCATTGCCGAAAAACTTTAAAATACCCTCAGTGATTAAATATTGAAGGAACAAAAAATTTTCCCTTTTCCTTAAGGGTTAGTTCCATGATGCTGAGAGTCTAGCTACGGTACAAGTTAGTCAAATCTATGAATAATGAAGACACTCAAGAAAGATCAAGCTGCGTTACCACAACGTGGAGACTCAACATGTATTTATGCCTTGTCAGCTTGTGCAGCCAGCAGCATACAGACGGCACTCCCTGTATTTGAAAATACGCCTTCTTCATGGGATGGCTCGTTCTGCTGTTGATGGGACAGATCTGTCTCTGGCTTGGCTTAGAGCTTCACAGACCACTTTGGAAACCCCGACTCCAGCCAGTGACTCCACCAAGCCACACAAGCCTGCTCCACTGAGCGAGCTACCCCAGGCTTCAGCTGTCAGCTCAGCGTGCTTCTGAAAGAAGCTTATTCAGTGCCACGGCAGGCATCAGACAGCAAAATTGAAGTTTTAGCATTACACACTTTATTTCTTGTCTGGGGGAGGAGGGATGAGAAGGAAGGTTTTACCAGCAAGCAGCTGCAAAGCAGCAGTGCTTAGCTGCTGTCTCATGCATCTTATTTTTAATCAGAACAGCACCACAAGAAAATCACTCCTTAACTACTAACCCGCAAGCCCACTTTCTAGCCCCACGCAAAAGCCAGAGGCAAGCTGGAAAGGTTGCAGAGATTTGGGTTCATCATCACGTCAATATATATTTCAAAGGCTTTGTTATCAAAATATTATTTATTGAGCCTGATTCTTCTATCAGGCACAAGGTCATTGAATTCAATGCGGTTGCCTCTGTAAAAAAGGAATCCAGTCTATTGTCTTCACTAGAACAATGTTTAGTTTGTTTACAGCAGAGTACTCCAAGAGAGAACGCCCAAAGGTAATTTTGAAATCCGACATAAAATAGAAAGACAAACCAGCTTTGCACATCAAAAGGAGACTTTGTTCTGTAGTGCAGGATCTGTCATAAATATTGCATCAGCAGCCAGACTACTGGCACTTAAAATTAATAGGATGGAAGTTATCAAAGCCAACATGTCAAAGTAGTGGGTACCAAGGCGGGAATCCCACAGCACCCTGAGCAACTGGATCATATGGCACCACCTTACCCTGCTAGGGAAAGAGATGAGGGAAAAATATATAAACTCCTCTCAAAACCTTGGGGGTGAGGGTCAGGGGGCATGGGTGTTGTGTCTTTCAAACTCCTGACTTGCTTTTAATTACAAAATGGCAGTGGAAGGTATGAATATACTGCCACGAAGACAGAAAAAAAGGGGAATACAGAAAGCTATCTTTGCTACCAATACATTACTAAATTCTTTTCTTTGACATCCTGACAGTAATTGCACTGAATGGGATTGAATTTTGTTAAAATTACTTTAAAAGGGTTGTTGAGAATTTCCTGTGGGATGCAGTGGCAAGCACCAAGGCTTTCACTTCATTTTCTCTGTTGTCCTTCCACTCCCAAGGGGCTTATTGTTCATCGTGCTTTTTGACAGCATGAAGGCCTATGTAAACACCCTCTGAGAAGAGAAAGCTCCACCAGATACTGCCATTTGGGTTTGTTTTCCTCTGTCAGAAGGGAAGATAAATATTCCTACCTGATTCACAGCTGAGCTTGTTGCAAGTACATTTTTAGCAACCAAGCAGCTCTTCCGATAGAAGGAATGAAACACAAAATGATTACACCCAATTATACGTAGAATAGTGGCATTTCTTTTTTCAGTGAATGGCCATGGAGTTCCGAACCCTGGAAACCTCTCACTGAATACGTAGCTCCTGCACTCAGGAACTTGCAGTCTTCGTCCATCATAGCAGATGATATAACTTGAAACACATCTATACAAGTCAATCATGAGTATTTTTATTTTAACTTCTCAAAGTAAAATGAGGTTTCTTAAAGTTTTTTTTTTTAATTTTAGGCTGTTCACACATCTGTGCCTCTCAAAAGAGGCATCTCCATTGAGTTCCAGGTCCCATCTCCTTTCCAGAGTGCTATTCTGCCATGCCAACTCTTGACTATAAGTCATGAAGCTTACCGAGTAATGTTCATCAAACAGTGTAATCAAATTTTATGCAACTTACTTTATCTGGCATTTTTTCATCCTGAGTTATAAAACAGGGCCAAGTCATCTATGTCATACCCTGAATAATGCAGACAAAAACGCTGGCGACTTTTGCAATAAAATAGTCGGCGAGCACTTTTCCGTGTCCTGCCCCATTCAACCCGAATGATGAAAGCATTTGGAGAGAGACAAACAGCAGAGCGCTTTGTGGCCTAGGATGCCGTGTTTTGTTTCACACGCAGTGAATGCGAACACCCACAGATCACCACGTAGATGAAAGTGCTGTTATTTTTACCTGTTTTAAAAATAACAACAATAACAACAACAACAGAACATTGCCATTTTATCCAGGGTGAGAATGAATCAGAGTTCTGCACTATTTTTTCCCCCCTCTTCAGCTGCCAATTGAATAGTCTGTTTTTAGAGTTGCCACAGTCAAAAGCCCGAGATGCTGAAGGACAACTCCTGGGGTAACTATTATTCTTTCTCCCTCTCTTGCTCATGGAGAGCCAGCAGAATAAATCTGGATCACGCCACCAGTGTTTTTCCTGCATCTCTATGCTGCCCTATGTACTCTGTTTGCAGAATAAGTCAAGACATCGAATGGTTAAGCCAGCAAAAATACTTGCAGATATACTGCCTGTGATTCTGTCAAATTTTATCAGTTTAAGCAGAGTTGGACCTGCTCATTATATGGATGGAAGACTCCCGAGGACAAGCTCTGTGCCACGCTGTCATTCGAGAAATGGAGTGGATGGAGTATGCTGCCTTTGGGATAAGGATGAATCCAACGCTGCGGGGCTGGATGGAGAGAGCTCAGCTGCCAGATGCAGCAGAGCGTATCAATATTTCCAGGGCTGCTTCCTCCCTCCGCTCACGAAGGTCCCTCACACTTCAGTCTCTGCGAGCCGTGCTTATGGTCACAGGGACAGCAGAGGGAAAGAGGGGGTGAGGGCCAAAGCAACATCCGTACAGGAACTCGTGCTCACACTCCCTCTGAACCCCAAAGCTTTGCCTTCTTCCCACCACAGCAGCCTGTCGATTCTAGCTTGTACCTAGTGAATGAGCTATTTTGGTACGAAATGTGGGTTTGAATCCTCTCTGGAAAAAAAAAAAAAAAAAAGGGAATCAAAGCCAAACCTACCAACACCTTGTAAGTGCTTCAGCCACTACGCAAAGGGTAAATTTTCCAGGGAAAGGAACTGCTGCTGAACTCAACGCTGCTGTTACAAGCTAAATGTGTTCATCTTGTTCCTGCCAGGTTTTCCTCTGCCCAACGCGGATACCTTGACCTTTTTCCTTCCTCTCTCTCTGAACATACCGGATATCAATTGATCCCTTAAAGCAGTAAGTAGACTTCTTCCTCTTCCATGCCACAAACTGTGGGGTTAATAATTTAAAGAGGTCAGCAGTTTAGCTGCTGCTAGAGAACCTGCAGAATAGACCAGGTGGCTGCTCAAATATTTATATTACAGTGGTACCAGAAATGTAGCTTGAGATAAGACCTCAGTACAACAGAGGTTATATGTGCACGTAGCACCTACCCCTAATGGATCACAGGGAACGCGCAGAGAGATTCAAGATTAGAAAAGCAGTTTTCAGAGCGCATGGATTTCCACCAAGCCAGACGCACCCAACAGCGTTGCACAGCGGTAGGCAGCTCAGCACACAGCTGGGCACAGCTGGAGGAGCCGGCTGTGGGCTGCCTTCAAGGCAGTTTGCCAGCTGCCTGCACAGCAGCCCTGTGGATGGGTGCGTACAATGGGTCTCCATCGGAGAGTCACACAGAGTCAGTGCAGCCAAGGAAATGAAGACCCAGTCCCTCAAAGGTATTCAGGTGTCTCGCTCCTACTAGGTGCCTGCATAACCTAAGAGGATGGGGCCTGTCTAATTTGCTCAGCATCATATGGGAAGTATATGGGAGTCCAGACTTGGCACCCGTTGGCCCAAATTTAGAAAGTGGAGCCTCCTACTTAGACAATAACCTGTAAATACACCTAAGAAAAGAAAAGGAGACATAATGGCTCAGACCAAAGGTCTATCCAGCCCACCGTCCTCCTGTCTCCACAGCAGCAAAGAACATGCAAGCGGAGAAAGGAACAGGGAGAGGTAATCAATCACATGTGATACCTCCACTGGTACTCTCTTAGCCTCTACCACTTACTGCTCGGGGACTTCAGGCAGAGGTAGCTACTCCTTACTCAACAACCCTCTGCGGACTTCCCTCTGATGAGCTTGCCTTGTTTCCCCGTGAGCCCAGGTAAACTTTTAACTCCACAGCATCCTCCTCCTGCAAGGAGATCCACATCCTGCTTATCCACCGACTGAATGAAGGTCCTAAAGAAAGCAATCCATGCATCACAAGAGCTCTGGAACTCTCCTGAGAAGACACTATGAGATGAACTAAACAGTTGCATACCCTGCATGGCACTTCACAGAATTCAAACTAGTGAGGTTCTATTGGGGCAATGTAACCAGCAGAAAGAGCAGAGAAGCAGAAGCAAGGGACTTCTGCGGTCCCCTTCAGGCTTTGTTCCACCGGTGTCACTGTGTGGCTTTGGGCAAATCAGTTCATCTTCCCCATACTGCTGTTATTTCCACCAGTAAAACAACAGACACAATCACCTCCTCAAAGAAATAGCGAAATGATCCATTAGTTAATGTTGGTCCAGTGCTTTCAAGAGGTAAACTACTGCTACTTGCAGGAAAAGAGCCCTACATTTGCAAAGCACAGGCTTATCTTTAAGGACATGGAGTCAGCACAGCTCCCATGTGCTCACCTGAAGTTACACACTTACTTAAGTGATTTCTGCGGATACTTTCTAATGTCTACAAGATGAGCATCTAAGCAGTATCATGAAGATTAGCCAAAAAAGCTGTCAGGAATATGCTTTCATAAGGAACACTCCTTACTATACAAATAAATGCCAAAATACTGCTTAGAGGCTCTGAGATAAATTTTAACCAGAGAGGGTTTTTAAGATTACCTGTGAACTACTCCTGCCCGGTGAAGATGTTCGACTGCCAGGATAAGCTGCCGGATATATTTGCGCGCTTCGTGCTCCTCGAGTCTTTTTTTCTCATAGATCTTGTGCATCAAGTTGCCACCAGGGCACAGCTCCATGACAAGGTAGTAGCTGTTTTCAGTTTCCAGTATATCCAGCAGCTGAGCAATATTCGGGTGGCGGATCATTTGCTGGATCTGCCCTTCCCGTCGCAGATTCTTGGTGACATAGGTGTCCTTTTTGGCTCTTTTCTTGTCAATTACCTTCACTGCCACCTAATGAAAAAAACAGAGGAAAAGGGGTTGTTAGCAGTCATACCGATGATTTATTGCTCTAACCTTGTATAAGAAACCCCAAAAGAAAAAAAAAAAAAATCAAAAGGATGTCAGTCTCAACTGATAAACCATGGTTTCAGGCACAACTGCCCAGATCAGGGAAACAGCTGTTTTACCAACCCCACTGAAAATTTCTTTCTTTACACCCTTGGATGATGACAGACAAAACTTATTGCAAGGAAAGAGGTAACAAAGAAGAGGAGACAATCTTATTAACCATACCTAAATACTTAGCACACCGGGCATTTATTTTATTCATTTTCCCCAAAACTCTTCAGGCTGATGATTACAAGTTTTAAGTGTCATTTTTCGCTTTTCCTGGCTTTGGTTATGACTTGAGATGATATGATTCCACAACAAGTTTCTTAAACTATACCCAAGTGTTAGTTTTGCACGATCAGAAAGAATAAAATCATGCAATGAAAACCAATATAATAATAAATAAATAATCTTGGTACCACTCTCCTGGCACGTTTCTTTTTCCTCCTTTAAAATGTACATGAAAGACGATCCCCCTTGTGACTTCTAGAATCGTGTAATTCTGCAAAGTCGAAGAAGGAAAAACTCTTTCAAAACTGAGGGTTTTTTTGTTTTAATGCAAGTTCCCATTGGCATACCTGCTCAGAGCTGCCCAAGTTGACCGGAGCCCATCATGAAAGTACGTTATAAAGCTAAGGAGACTCTGTGCCACAATCTATAACACAGTATGTGCTCATGCCTATCGAAGGGCTTTCCTTCTCATTGCTGGTGCAAACGCCACCTGAGAACAAAAGGATGGGACTGGCTAGGATATCGCTCTTTTCGACGCTTAAACAATCTAGTTCCTTTTATTGTTTTAATGGATTCACTAAATCGTCGCAATAAAAGTATCTGCCTTTTTCGGCCTCAGATTTACAGACACTTATTTATTTATTGAGGTTTCTTATTTAGACTGGGTGCTGCAGACTTCCAGGTCATTTGCGCCAGACAAAGACTGAACAGCTTGAGCCAGCTGAGCAACAAAAGCCACCGCGAAATCCTCCTCCCGGCTCCTCCTCTCCTCAGAGCTGTGCCACAAAGGCACTCCTTCACCGCGTGCACCCGCGCCCCGCAGCTCGTCCTGTTTGCGTGGGCACGGGTCCCACAAAACACACAGAAAATGCCATGATCCCTCTGCCCACTCTCCCCACCCCACCCCGAGACGAAGGCACAAAGATGCTGCACCCACAGCATCTTTCATTTGGCCTTGCGGGATCTTGAGGTACTGGAGGACATCGAGGTGCTCAAGTATGTTCAGAGAAGGGCAATGAAGCTGGTGAAGGGTCTGGAGAACAAGTCCTATAAGGAGCAGCCAAGGGAACCGGGGTTGTTTAGCCTGGAGAAAAGGAGGCTGAGGGGAGACCTTATCACTCTCTACAACTACCTGAAAGGAGGTTGTAGAGAGGTGGGGGTCAGTCTCTTCTCCCAAGTAACAAGCAAAAAGATGAGAGGAAACGGTCTTAAGTTGCGCCAGGGGAGGTTTAGATTGGATATCAGGAAAAAGTTCTTCGCTGAAAGGGTTGTCAAGCATCGGAACAGGCTGCCCGGGGAAGTGGCTGAGTTGCCACCTCTNTGGAGAAAAGGAGGCTGAGGGGAGACCTTATCACTCTCTACAACTACCTGAAAGGAGGTTGTAGAGAGGTGGGGGTCAGTCTCTTCTCCCAAGTAACAAGCAAAAAGATGAGAGGAAACGGTCTTAAGTTGCGCCAGGGGAGGTTTAGATTGGATATCAGGAAAAAGTTCTTCGCTGAAAGGGTTGTCAAGCATCGGAACAGGCTGCCCGGGGAAGTGGCTGAGTTGCCACCTCTGGAGGTATTTAAAAGATGTGTAGATGTGGTGCTGAGGGACATGGTTTAATGGTGGATTTGGCAGTGCTAGGTTAACAGTTGGACTTGATGGTCTTAAAGGTCTCTTCCAGCCACAAAGATTCTTTGATTTCTCGCATTACCTTAGTCCTACAACAAGAAAGAATAACAAATGTGGGGAAAACCTCAGAGTTTTATTTACCCTAGCCTTCACACCCAGACAACAGCCCAAGCCCAAGAGGCTTCCCTCCATCTCCTGCTTGTACAACATCCCTCCTCACGGCCGACAAACTAACTACTCGCAGCAAAACTCACTTCCAGCTACAGCCAACAACACCGTTACAACCCACAGCACTGCGGGGTTGGTGGGCTTCGGCACCAGGGAGACAAACTTATTCAAAGCATACCTGGCTGCCTTCCTAGCTTGAGAAAGTGCCAAGCACACATCAAGCACATGACAGCTCCCAGTATGCCTAGCCTTACCTTTATTTTTCCTGCAAGCAAAGGAAAAGTTAAATTAGCAAATGTTTTGTTTTTCCTTTAGAGAACAAAAGCCACAGAAAAATATGGTCTGGAAAGATGACAACAAAAATAGATCCAGACCCTTTGACACGAACACCTTGAATCAAAGTCAAGTTTTACCAGCAGAGAAACTGAAGAATAAAACTACAGGAGTTGGGGCTTCATAGTTGGTCTTAAGGGCCAAAAGTCAGGGTCGCTGAGCACGTTATTAGCTGGGTACATTGCTGCTGCTAAAAGATCATTCTGATGAAAATACCCTTGATAAAGTGATAAGGGTAAACACCACACACGAGACAGCTGCTTGGGTGAAGCCCAGAGCAGCATCAGGACTACAAATGCCTGGAAGCTACATTCCTGACTAGTCACATTAAAGAAAGATCATTTAGTTGTAAGATAAAACAACAGGCGAATCAGAGCTTAACTTTACCATTTTTGAAAGCCTCAGGTGATTCACCAAGGAAACAGTCTTAAATTAGAACATTCTTCCATCTAATGAGATAGGACCAAGAACACAGAGGCTTGCATGGCTTACTTAGACAGCAAACCACAGAAGTTACTCTGGTGAGGACAAATTCAGGGGTTACAGAAACTTGAGATGCCAGTTTGTTTGCTGGCAACACAACACAATCTCTGCAAAAGTTTTAAAAAAAAAGAGCTGCTATTTTATTTTCCACAGTTGCAGGATACAAAACATGGAGTATTAAAAGTATGGAACAGAGTAATCTGTTACCCATATCAGTAAGTCATCCCCCATTCACTAACCTAAAAAAAAAGCACAGGCAGGCTGAGCATGGCTATGGGGAGCAGGGGCAACCACCTGAACCCAGGAGACAGAGCCTGCGACTATGTGACTACTTGATGATTTTTCCACTATCACAAAGAATTAGCTTTCTGTGCCTTAAGGACAAATTTTCTCCTCAATTTTGACAGATACTCGGTCAGGCAGCCTATCTAACCCAGCAGACAAGCAAAGCCCGCTCTCAGACCCACCCTTGACTCCAAGCTACCTTTCCCCCTTCAACACCCTTTGCAGCAGGTCCGAGAGATCCACCGGCACAGCTGACAGAGGTGGAAACAACAGTTTTGTTTTGGCAACAGCTTTGCTTAGGAGAAAGAGAAGAGTAAAACACCAGGTGAGACAACAGGAGACGGGCAGGAGACCAGCTCCGGCACCATATTGCTTGCTCCTGGGACAGATGCCTGTGGGACCTCGCCTCTTCGCCCAGGTCCATGCTGCAGCACAGGGCATCCCAGAAACATCTCAGACAGATGCCTCCCCTCTCTGTCTCAGGGACTATTCAAAAGCCAGGGCCTTTAAAGAAACCTCTGTATATCTAAAGAAAAAGAATTGTAGTTGACCTGAACACACAAGCAGGCTGTCAACTTCCATATGGATGGTCTCCATAATAGCTTCTAGCTTTTGTTCCTCTCTGTTCCCCCCGGGTCTTCTTCCTTACCACTCCCTTCACTTATTCTACTGTCCTCCTCGTCAGTGCCCTTTCCCTTGTACTGCAGTTCTTTTTGCTTTTGCTTTCTTCTAGGATCACTTTGCTTTCCTCAATGAAATGCACCCCACGGTACAAGGGTTGTGCAAAGGGGCCAGCGCTCTCAGGCTGAGCTCCTGTGGGGTTTTTTTGGCTTGTCTGGGTTTCTTGGATTGTATTCTGATTGACAATTTTCTCTGAAGCATACAGAGGAAATCTAAGGATCAAACTCTGCACTCCAGGGCTAACTTAGCTCAATATCCCTGATTTTGAGCTCATCCAGAGTTAGACCAAGGCAAGTGAAAACTGAATGTGCCCCAATGCATTTAATATACACAGCCTCCTGTACCGTGTATATGTGTGTGCACACACCTGAAAATTTCATTCACGCAGAAGAAAAAAAAGCACTCCGTAGAGCAAATACTGTAGATGTTAGATAACCATAAAATAAACACATTTGAGCTTTCATAACCTCCTCAAGACATGCCAATTATTCAGTCTTGCTCTCCCAAGTTTCAAGTAGGGGCTGTTTGTCTCTGCATCATTCCTATCTCCTGACTTGAACTCTTGACCAATATTGGCACAGAAATAAAAAATAAATGATAAAGCAAGTAATTACTCTGAATATGTAGGAACAGTAGCTCTTGACATTCAACACTTTGCTTTTGGCTAAACCTTTGCTGTGTAAATAAATAAATGGTTTAGGTTATTCTGTGTTATGAGATACAAAGATCAGTAATAGCCCATATTTTTGGTTCCCGAGTCCTAGAATTACACTGTTGGAATGAATTACTTTCCTGAAGTTTATGGCGTGACACATCATATGAGCAATTTCTGCTTCTCTCCATCGTCACACTAAAATAGTTCAGGTTGGGCTAAAGCGTAGTGGAGCGGAGGTGAGGGGGAAGTGGCAAGCACCACTCTTCTCCACAGATCCTTGGAGGCTCAGACGGTGACATTGCTTACAGAACCAAGCAGCTAGAACACCCTCAGCAAATACAGGCACGTGTCATCACCCAAACAAAGGCACGTGTTTGACACACATGGGCGGAGGATTTTTGCCAGCTAGTGTTTTAGGAGGGTTTGTGAATCTGCAAGAGAGAGGCAGGGGGTGGAGGGGTGGAGCTGACTGGCACCAAACTGCACAGAAACAGTCAGAGCAAGGCCCTGAGAAAAAGCAAGAAGAGATAGTTTAAAGGACTAAATGTTGGCCGGAGAAATCTGGGAGCCAGGGCTTAGGTTGCTAGATCACTGCTGCATCCAGAGAAAACACATTTTGCATCCTTTCTGTAAACAGCCATGCCTCAACATATAAAACTGCAAAAAAGCATGGAGGCTGGCTCACACACATCCAGTGCCCCAGCACAGCATCCATATGTCCATGCAAGAGGCACGTTTCGCAGTGGGCAGCTCCCCAGACCTGCACCCTAACAGCACGCCGAGCCCACGGAGCCGGTGACGGGTCTCCTGCAACAGGCAGGAGGAACCTCCAGGTGCTCAGTGGGCAGAAGTCAAAGTCATCTTCTCCCCCTCCCCTTCTGCTGGCTATTTATAACCCTGACAGTGACATTTGGAAAAATCACAGGTCTAGAAGTAGGGCTTTTGTTAGTGAGGGAAAGATGTTCGCTTACCCAGCGGACAGGCAAAGGTCTATTCCGATCGCTTCCTGACTGCTCGGCAGCAGCGTCATTTTGCCAGAGTGCAGTTACGTCTTACTGAGACCTTTTTTTTTTTCCCTTCAGACCAACGCTCCATAAATACTCCTCAGTGCTGAAAACCTGCTTTGAAAACTTGTATTTTTCAACTTCTGGTGTGCTTCGATAAGAAATCCATTGTATGCATGCAGTGTGCTGCTGATGGGAAACGAAATGTTGGATACCAGGATGAAGCTGAACACAAAAACATAGCAATAGCGGGGGGCTGGGCAGATCCAAGCCTGCTGTAGAATCCATTTTCAACTACACACAACATTGATGGAAGGCAATCAGGTTTCTGGTCTTCGGTTGGTTGTTTCCCCGCCTCCCCAAGCTGCAAAAAGCTTTATTCAAGCCACTGGCTTACAGAAAAAACATCTATCCCTCTACCTAGCTCTCCCTGGTGAATCTCAAGCTTTGACCAGTTAAGACACATCCTAATTCCACCTGAATAAAAACCAAGTAACAACTATATGACTAGCAGTGACTTCAGCCACACGGCGCGTTAACGCTCAAGGAATCCAGGTCCAAGTTCAGCCTCAGCTTTCTTACTTGCCAGCTCAGATGTCTTTGCACAGGCTGTCTCCTGGCAGAAGGGTGCACCTCAATGGCAGCAAGCCCTCCTGTTTGACGGAAACGTCTTTTCTCAATGGCCTGTTTGCCAAGTCAAAGTCAAGAGGTCTTGAGCAACACTCGCGTCAGACGTTCACAACAACATCTAGCAGAACAGCTTCATAGTAATGGCCCCAACTGGCAAATAACGTTATAACATACTTAACTTTACAGAGAACAGAAGATTGCACGTGACCCTGCAAAATCAGGGTATATCATTTTGAGGACTTTTTAAGAGTTTTCCCCACTTACCCAACCACTTGAATTGTTTCCTTCTGCAAGTTCTCTCGTAACTTTAAATAAGGGGAAGGCAGTTCCTGCAGACCGCTGCCAAAGGGAGCTCCAGCTGAATTGAGAGGAAACTGGTTTGAATAAGAATCCAGCAAGCACTGTGGGATTTGGCCAGGAGACCAACATAGCACAAGAGAGGCAACTTCAACTACTTGAGGGACAACCCCCCTGCCTTTTTTTTTTTTTTTTCTTCCTCTTTTTTTCTTCTTCTTCTTCTTTTTCTTTTTTTTCCTCCCCTCCTCTTTTTTTGCCAGAGTCTACTTCTGGCAGACCTGCTGAAGGTGATGCCGAGCCAGGGAGCAGTGCTGACTCTCAGCACTGTCCTGGGCCACGGGCCATGGGATGCCTGGTGCACCCTGACCATTCAGATGAAGTTCAGAGCTGTGGGCTACAGGGTGAAGCTGGGGGGTCAGTCAATGGGAAGGCCTGAAACGTGGTGTTCTGCACCTAAACACACAAACCTTTACTGTCTGGTTTAAGCTTAGCCAGGAGAATGAGACGAAGAGCCAGACCACATAGATATTCTATAGCCAGTGTTACTGTAAGCCCATTACCAGCTTTTTCTTTTAAGTGCCCAAGAAGGCTCATGCAATGAATTCATATTCTTTTCTTCCTTCCATCCTTTCAGTGATAGCTGTCTGGCATCACTTGTAGCTCACTTGGTGTTTTACCACAAAAATCTGAGCTTAGTTCTCAAAACCAGCTGGTAATTTTGGGTGGCCAATTCAGATCATATTAAACAGACCTAACTTTGAAGCCTGCACAATTGTCAGCACAGTCCTGAAAGCCATCCCTTTAAGGGTATCTCAATTTGGGCAACCAACCAGCCAGGCATATAACAAGTTGCTTCTCACAACTGAATCCAAGGATTAGAAAATGCCAACTTCATTCACTGGGTAGCATTTATTCTTTCTTTTAACTGTTACAGCTCAGCAAATTTTGCCATACGGCAAAGGAATCATTTTGTTTATACATAGGAACTTCCGATATCTTAAGAAATAAAGCATGAAAGGAAAGGACCATCCAAGCAAATGCGTACCAGAAATCACTAAACTGTACTCCTTCAGAAACGATGACACGTCCCACTCAGGACAGAGAGAAATCACAGCTCTTCTGTTAGGACTGTCGGACACGGATGAGTCAAGACACCACTGCAAAAACACAAACTTAACTTCCACCGTGGGACTGAACACAATGAAATTGTAAGAAAGGTAACATGCTTGATGTTAGGCATTTCCCAAATTACCTTGTGGCCCATACCACCCAACTCAGAGAAACTGTCTGAACAGGCTCCCAGGGTGGCATTTCTCATCCCTTTGGCTATCCTGCTTGGCTTCCCAGTTCCCTAAAAAAAATGTTACCGTCCTGTTCACCTTTCAAGAACTGCTGCCAAAGAAAACGGCAGAGCATTTCTGAGAGCATGACAAGAAGGTAACCGCTTGCTAACCCTTCTGCTTACAGCTTCGCCATTCCCTTGGAGGAAGCCAGAGTTTGTCCAAACCCACAGCAGCGTGTAAAGGCAGACTCTTCCACAAGAACAGGGCTTGTCCTAAGGCCTAGAAAATGGACATCCGATACCTTTTATGTTTGCCTTGTATGCCTGCTGCAAATGGAAGAGGGGGGACAGAGGCCGCGTTAAACACATACGTGCACTGTGCAAAGACTGCTCAGTAGCTGTACAATTAGAGACACGCTGAGGTTTCACGTTAAACAAGCGGTATCACCTCTTTGCTTCACGCCTGAGTGGCGACGTTCCCTCTTGGGTAGTTTTTGTATCTGCTCGTCGTAGGACAGCCAAACATACTGTTTTTCTTTCCTATTTGCTCCGACGTTAGTAATATCAGACATCAAAAAAGACAGCGAGGAGTCACTTTGTTAAAGTATTCGCTTTTCTTCTGAGTCTCTGACAGCACAAGCCAAGAGTTCCAAGCTTAGCAATACATAAAACCAGCTGCTGTAGAGACAAGTACAGGATAAATGTCTCAGTAGGCAGGAGGCCACTCTCTCTGTTGGCAGACTAGATGCAGTCAGGAAAGCTTGAAATCAGCCCCTGAAGAAATATAAACTCTTCCAAATAAGAAAGTAGCTCTGAGTATGCTCACTCAAATACTTCAGATTCAAAGTAGCTTGAACGAAAAGAATCAAATCGCCAGAGGATAAAAAGAAAATCTTACCATTACCTACAACCCAAAGACGACAGTATTCAGCAATGCAGAAAAGGATTCAGCAGTGCTTTAGATAAGCAAATGAACTTAAGCCCTCTTGATGCCACAGCCAACTTAAACATAATCCCTCAAAGCATAAGCAGGATGTATTTGTTAAAGTAAGAAAAGGTATTAATTACACCTGTCCAAGGCACTGGGGACTATTATTAGATTACCGTATCCAGTTCTGGTGCCAGTAATTAAAAAAATGACGTTACAAATTTGGAAAGAGTTCTGAAAAGAGCTTCAGGAACAGTCTGAGGTCGAAGAACTGTTTGTCGTAGTAACTGACTGAAGCTTAAAATATTTCATTAGGAGAATGTTAAGGACTGACTTGATGATTTGCTACAAGTACCTACATGAGGGAAAGATTTCTGATAACAGAAAGCTCTTTAATCTAATAAAATAAAAATTAACTTCCCAAAAGGTAAATTGGGCAAACTCAGACTATACACACGAACCGTGTTTTTTTAGGTGCGGTGAAGTAATGATAGAAACATCTTATCTTACAGAGATGAATGCAGATCTTGAATTCTTCCTCCCTCTCTTGAAAGTATGCAATAGCTCAACAAAACATTGATAGAGATACTCCTGAAGAGAATACAGGGGCTCATCTTCTATAGGAAGCCAGGCTGGATGATCGCTGTGATCCCTTTGGGCTTCAGTGCCTGTACATATATGAAGAGTCTCTGGTCCCTGCGGAGAGCGGCAGGGGACAAGGCACGGTACTCAGGAGGATGGGGTTTGACCTAGGCAAGACCCTCTGGGAGCCATCAGGAGTCACGTTCACGGATATAAATTTTGCAAGCTCTCTCTGACATGCTTGCTAGAGCTCCCCAGCGCAGAAGACGTGAAGTGTCATGAGTCGTCATGCAAATATTGATGCTGCTGCAGACAGCCCAACTCACCCACAGCTCTGCTGCCAACTCTATCTGCACAGTCAAATTAGCGCTTCCACAGGGAGACGGTTTTTTCGAGACACTGTAAGGTGTTTGTAAGGACATACTACGTGGTTGCTCCTGCTAAGAGCAAAGGAAGACCACATGAATGTTTTAAGATGGTCAATACTGCGAGGCTGTGTGCATGGACTCCTAAGGGCTTCCCCATACTCTACCTTAGTGACTGTCCACACAGTGCGGCATTCCCCATACTTCCGCAGTTCTTCCTCTTCTTACTTCAGTTGGGCAGGAAGGAAACAGAGAAGAGGTAATTGCTAATTTAACACACGACTAATGCCTTGTCCGATGTGGTCCATTTCCATAGAGCGGCTCAACTTCACTGGAGGAGAGCTGTTCTCTGTAGTACTTCTCTTCAATGTGCTTTTTACTTCACATTGTACTTACGGGTAACTTCATGCCATTCTTCACAGGCAACTATTATAATCCTTTCCTGGACATACTTCTGCTCTGCTGTTTCCATAAGACCAGCTGACGCCTTCCCTCTCATCTTCTGCTCCACTCCCTTTTCAAACAGCTGAAAGACGGACACGTTCTTATCTCTGATAGTGTCTCTGCCACCTGAAACAGCCAGATCCTTACAGCACAGTGATCAGCAGGAGATGGTTCTGCAGTAAGGGGAGTGCTGCAATTCTGCCCCTGCCCAGCCGCTCTGAAAGGAAACCCCCACAAATTACATTTTTCCTTGGTGTTACATGTCCAAAGCAGCAGGATTTGTACAACCCACGGGTGCCACAGGGTCAGAGCACAGCCCGGGAGGCCGGGAAGGAGGAACCTGGGTGGCTGCAGCACAGCCCCATTCATGGGAAGGAACACATGGCTTGTTTCGAGTGGGTCATGGGGGGGATCTGTCTCGCCTTTGGCAGAAAGAAACCCATTCCTGTGACCTTCCAGTGCTCTCCTGGGTCAACTAATTAACGGGGTAGCTGTAAGTTCAACCCCCGAGGGAAAGGAGCATATTTTTACCTCCCTGGCCTCTAAAGATATCTACAAAAGTCAAGAGAGATTACGCAGAGACTGATGGAAGTAGTGGCGGCAGAAAGCCAGGCGCAGAGATACTCGAGGAGGCACTAAAGAGGTTCCGAAATAAATCCTTACAAGCTTGACAAAACCAGCCTCTGGGCCAGAGACATCCCAGGCAAGCAGAAAGCATGTCTCTGAATGCCTGGGACAGATGGGCTTGCCTTGCCATTGACATGTAAAATATTCATCAAGTATCACTTTCCAAATATTAGCTGTTTTTCAGACAAGGGCTTTTTGACCCCCGTTCATAAGGTAAGGCTGAGACACCAAAGCACTGCCCAGCACTTAACATGAGAACTCATTGTACTCAAGGTACAACCAGCTCAGT
Organism: Chionis minor; assembly: GCA_013398295.1. Classification (NCBI taxonomy): domain Eukaryota; kingdom Metazoa; phylum Chordata; class Aves; order Charadriiformes; family Chionidae; genus Chionis; species Chionis minor. The sequence goes on from VZSF01001524.1 coordinate 506,026, forward strand.
GGAAAGACATTTTTTGAAGGTCTGCCACACAATCACATGGGGGAACCTGACATGCGGTCACCGCGGCAGATGGAAAACCCCATCAGACCAGCAAGGTCCTCACTTCACATCAACAGAAGTTGATGGCCACTCACAACCCCTCCCGGAGGAGGCCAGCGTGACAACTGCTGGAAGATGGAGGTCCTCCCCACCTACATGTGGCCCTAAGAGGCTGTCAGGACAAGAAGCAGCCACAGGAGCACGAGGCACAGCAAGGCACGGCTGATACCTCGGTCACAAGCAAACCGTATCCCATCCAGCTGTTTCTGATAAACCATAACTTGCCTTCCTAGTGCCGAAAACAACTACTGTCACAGCGAGATGGATGAAGATCTCAGGTTACGTATGGGGAAGCAAAAGCAGAGGAGCGATACCAAATGACATTCCTCCAGCACCAATTCCTACAGGAGGAACCTGGCAGCTCCTGCCGCTTCCCATTTTCCTGATCACGGACTCATAATGTGTTTCATATTAAACAGTCCCCGTTTCACATTTTAGTGATCAAATGCATAACAGGACTTACGAAAGACTAAGTGTCCCTGATTTAAAGCCCTTTAATACCAATATAGCTTTATGGCTTTAAGGAGGAAAAAGAAACCAAACAAAAACCTGAGAGCCACTGCTTTTGAGGCCCAGGTAACACGGTCTTTTGTAGTGATTTAAAACACAGTAGATAAAACATTTACAACTGTTGGAAGCCAAGAAAAAGGTGTCTCCAATAAAGTTTTTATATATAAATAATGTGTTTACTCCCTTAGCTCTGTGGACATTATTCACAGAAAATAAACTTATTCTCTGAAAAAAAAAAAAATGTTTCCATGACAATCTTCCACAACAGGCAGACAGCAAAGGAACTTTATTATATATAACTTATCTTTTTTTAGTTCTCTTTGTTGCAATGATATTTCTTATAGCACTAGTAGCACTGATCTTGCCCTGCAAACGAGAAGAGCCCTCTTGCACCTAGCGTGAAAGGTGCTGGACCAAAAGCTCAGCAGGGCAACAGTGGAGCAAAACACTGACAGAAAAAGGAATTTTGGTCAGGGCAGCACCAGCTTTCTGTTCGATTTTGCAGGTGGTCTTCCTGGGGGACCACGGTAACTCTTCCCAGACACTCTCCATAAGGATGAGGTTTGATCCTGCTCCCTGCAAGCTTTGATCCTAAACGCGGATCAACATGCTGGTTTTGCAGGGATTCACCTTTATCAGCTTAGAAACAGGTACCTCTGCCCTAGCGTGGGCCCCAGAGCCGTGCTTGTGATGGTGACTTCCCTCTTACTCCAGTAAAGCTTACTGGAAAAACCTTCCTGGTTCTCTTCATCAACACAACCACCATCAGCCCCACTGAAGACACTGGCACCACTAGATTCGTACCCTCCAGGAGATCAGCCACCAGGCAACCCATGGGGGAAGCACGGCAGAAGCAGCTTCACAGAGTCACAGAATGGAGAGGTTCGAGTTTTTGGCTCCTCAGCTTATCTAAAAATAACAGCTAAGCCCATCTGGAGCTGAAGTAATGCAAAGTGTGGCTACATGGCAAGCAGAAGAGTACTTGAGATGGTCTGAAACTAGGCAGTACTGGTTTGCTTTGGTTTAGCTGTATCCCATGCTGCTTGGTGGGCACCCACACAGCAATACACCTAGTTCTTCTGACTGGCACCTACCCAGTCATTGGCTTTGGACAGTTTTAGTGGCTTCTCCATAACCTTGAAGAGCAGCGTAGTCAATATGTAAACTCTCAGCTCATTTTATATCATTGTTCATACAACACAATAGCTTGGGGTTTAGATAGACTATTATAATTTGGTCACCAGAAGATCTGTCGTACCATCTCATGACTGTTTTCCTTCTGGAGTTACATCCTTGTAAAGAGTAAGTGCTGCTCATTAATAACCTCCATTTTCCTAACTACAGGCAAGCAAATAACTCATGAGGACAGAGGGGCAAAGATGCCTAATGTGTAACATGTGCTGAAATGCATGAAGCTACGGTAGCATTCTCCAGCTCATTGGCACAAAAGGAGGTATGGCAAACTGCAAGATGTAGAAAGCAAGACGTGTTTTAATTACCATGACGTTTATAGGTAACACATGCCTACAAAAACAGGCACAGCTTTACGCATCATTAAATATGTTAAAAACACAAAACTTGCAAGAAGAAACACAAGGATCCAGATGTGAGCGTTACATAAGGGCTACACCTGGTGGGAATTCAACCTAAACACTCGGCTTCCCTCGATCATACATGTGCCACTAAAACTATAACAGTCTATACGAAAAGCAGCACCTTGCTGACATGCACTGTTAGTGACATCCTTAAAACTGCTGAATGTAAACTTGAAAGCAGATTATCTCAAGAGGATAAGCAACTGCCACATGTGCATGAACTCAGCTCGTTGCAGAACAAGACGCAAGCTACAGCTGAAAAATATTAAAACAATCTTCCTGGAAGACAGACTCCGCCAACAAACAGGCTTTCTTCCCTGTTAAAGCCTATTCCCACTTACGCCAAGCATGCACTATAGAAAAGTGCCTGATGCAACTGGTTATTCTCCAGATGAGCAAACTGTTAGCAGGTGATCTTAGAGCAAACTGAGCAGGTAGGTGCCGACCAGCAGTTTGGCCCGTATTCTCCCTTATACTCAAATTCTTGCATGCTCCATAACATGCATCGGGGAACTCTATGCTGACACAGAAGTCTATCTTCTGGTCCGGCTTCCAGCCAAGTCCCCACTGATGCCACTGCAACCATGACACTGTCCTACAAATAATCTTCTGGAGTATGGTACGGTATGTTAACAAACCCATATGTTTAGTAGCTTCAACACAAGTTATGCATCTGCACACACACACACGCACAGAGGCCTCTGTGAAAAGAATAGTGTCAAAGCTGTGAAAGCAAACACTTAGAAGCAAGGAAATGTCAAAATTCAGGCTGCAGAAACACCCTCATTTCATTCCCTTGGTGCATATAATTAAGAGCAGCATATCATCCAGGTGCAACAGTTGGCAGCTGTTAATAAAAGTGAACAGCATCCTGGGAGAAGGCCACTGAGAAGATTTGCAGAAGAGTACTTCTCAAAACAAGCTGCTTTTTTTTTTTTTTTTTGGATAGAGAGAAAATTTAAAAGTATGTAGAGAAACAGGTAAGAAGAGAACTACTAATTAAATACTTACAGCAAGAGAACAAAGGCATCTAGGAAACTGATATACAAGTATCGCTGGAGGAAGAACATAACACATCAAATTTCAAATTAAGATCCTGTGGCTTTACCCTCTGAGCCACTGAAATCAATGAAGACATTCCAAGTTTCGCAGTTTTACCTACAACCTCACGATATTTGGGGAAGAAAAAAGGAAAGGGTTGAACTGAAAAGACCAGCGACTACCTTAGAAACTCAATTATTTTTTTTATTTTTTTTTTTGCAATGAAGTAACTTCTTGGCCTATTTCGTTGGCAAGGTTTGAAAGCGAAAGTGACCCACACACACACATTCATGGCCCCCAAAACTCAGAAACTGAACAAAGGTAAAGACTCTAGAACTATACATGAGTACAGACCAAATTTCCCAGGTTTTAAGCCTGTACTACTGCTTGGGCAACCCTGGATCTTGAGATACGGCCGAGGTTGACAATGGCAAGTCCCAGAGCAGAAGCCCTCAATGGGAAGCCCCCACCAGTGTTGGTTTCCCCGATGAAGAGGAGCGACGTCACAGGGGGAGGCATGGTTACTGAGGGCATGAACAAGGCAAGATCTCACCAGCCAACACACCCAAAGGACTTTGGCCACCCATTCTCCATTCCCCAAAGTCTATGGTGGAAGACACAGGAAAACGGTGAATTTACTCAAGGCAAAATTAACACTGTGGCATGTAAAAGCGTATATGGCATTGAGCATCTGCTGTTCTGTAGCAGAACCACTTTTGTTCCTATTTCTCTGCATCTACCTGCCTATATTCTCTTGAACAGCTGCTAGAAGGCAGAAACGGTGCGAAATGAGTCGCTCCAGCCTTTTTTTGGGTAAGAGATCCTGATGGGCTCAGATGAGAGCTGTCTCCTCTATCCTAGCCGAGGAGAGGATGGAGTGGTCTGCAGTGGGAGGGGGCTTCAATGGGAAAGGTGGGGTGCGGGGCCAGGGATAGCACCACATATGGACTTCTCTATACTCTCACTTGGGTAAATGCTGCTTAAACTGACAGCCCGGGCGCCGTCACGGGAGGCGTTTTAGGGGACGGTTGCCTTGGCTGATGCAGAGCAGCCACGTAGCCTGCAGGACCTGCATCTTACACAGGCTCCCTGGCAGGCAGCTCCAGCCCTGTGTCACTCCACACCTACGGAAAAGGCTGGGAGCTGTGCCGCTCCCCCTCCCCGTGCTCAGCAAAAAGCGCTTGGGAAGGCGAAGGCATGGCACGAAGCTCACACAGAAAGGCACGAGCTATGCCAGTGTATAATTTTGTCCGACAAGCCGCTAGCAGGCGACAGCTGTGCAGGTACCCTTTGGAAACACCTCCTTCCTTCCAGGAGGGCCCGCTGCGGCAACAGAGGCATTTCCAGCTCTCTGCAGGGAGGCTGCTCTGCCTGCCTACCCACCCCAGCACCTCCAGGGTGCCCAAATACACCTCTTCTTTTTCTTTTTTTTTTTTTTCCAAAGCCTCTTCAATACAAAAATGCATTCTGAACATTAACTCTTCTGTGAAAAAGCCACTTTTAATATTAATTGCTTTGCCTTCGTAGAAGAAACTGGTAAATTGTATTTTTAGCCACTGCTTCCCACTGTTGCAGAAAGCCACTTGACTTACTGTAACTAAAAATGTACCCTTTTCAAGCTTAACAATAGCACTAAAGAAAACGATAAACAAATTTTTTGGTGGATGAGAAATCAAATGATTCAATTTGCCTCAAGGACTCTTTTTGTAGTGCTAAAGATTACACCTAAAAGTAGTTAAATGTAATCTCTGTTCAAGTCTGTTTATAAGAACTTTGCCTCGATATATTGTCAATGCATTGTCACTCAGCAACACTATATGGAGTTATTTGGACATTTCGTCGAGGTCCACAGCAGATAACACAATCTGCCTGGTCTACTAATGGAGCCTCATACCACCCCCACCGCTGCGATGGCAACACAATCTCAGCTGTCTAAAAATGCAAAAAATCATTATCTTGCGCTATCTGCCTTTGCCTGATTTCTGTCGCCCAGCGATTGACCCTTCTGAGCCCCAAGCACAAGGCTTGAAACAATCTGAGAGTATATTGTGCACAGGCTCCCAAAGTTAGCTGAATAACAATACAGCTAACTCAGCAGGGTTTCAGAGCCACAATTTAAAGCTAAATTGGCTAGCTCTTCACAGAGGAACTATGTTTCCTTAGGATTAGCAATAAAGACTGCCTGAGCTGATCTGACAAATCAGCCTTTTACCCAAAAATGTCAGATTATAGGCTGCGATATTTTTATTCAAAAGCAATGGAAAGAATAATCTGTTCAACATTCTCCTGCGCTCAGCTAAAACACACTTAATTGCATCGGGCACTACCAAACATTTTTCAAGCCCAGAAAATAATAGCATGCCTGACATTATGGCAACATAAACCGCAACAAGTACGGTGAAAGACTTGATTTAAAGTCCAATGCTAAAGACGTTCACAGGGAAGGCTTAGAAATCTCACCTCAGCTCACCCTCCCATGCTTCGGTGCTCGTAGGAGCTGCTGGTTCCCATCCCACACGGGCCGCTCAAAACGCATCGTCCCTCAAACTGCCCTCGAAGCAGCTGGTAAAGCAACTCGCATTTGGCCCAAAGTACGTAACATTTCATGCTCTCCTGAAGACCTCTTTAGCTTCTCGCAATTTCAGGGTGAGGTAATGGCAGATTTTTGGCGCCCACTCTGCATCGCCTTGATTCTGTACAATGCATTGTGTCAGTGCGATGGATCCGAGCCTAGCTGGGGACTCATTAATCCACAGATTTCATTTCTAAACACACAAGTTTCTTGAAACAACAATGTGCATTAACTCCTCCAGAGTTGCTGAAGTCTGCTGCAAATCAAAACCTGTTTGGGCCCCCCTTACAGAAGTTAGATATTTTGGTGACCATAATGGCCCGGACTCTGCCAAAACAGCTACCGGACATAAGTAGTGAGACGCCTACTTTACACTATCATGGCAATTTCATTGAAATTTAGGCAATGCCCTTCCTCAGCAACGGCTTTACAAGAGAAAAATCAGATGTCAACTTTTTTTTTTTTTTTGCTTTCAAAATACACACAGGCACTAATGCTGGAATAATAGGCTCATAAAACATCAGCTTAGAAAAATGCAGCAATTACACCGATCCAGCGAGCTGTCCACAGGAGACAGCTTTGTTTCCATATTTTGCTTCGCTGAACTCCACTTGCGAGCGTATTAAGTATACACTCCTGCAGATTAACTTTTCCTCTGCAAGTGAATGGGCTGGAAGACTATACACGGCCAATTCCTGGCTCACCCCAGGGAAGAAAGGACAGCATTGGGCCCTTACAGAGCGATCTTCTCTTCCGGTCTCTGGTGTCGTTCTTGGGGGATTTTCCCCTGAGACAAGACAACTTTAGGGATGGAGGTGGGTAGGGAGAGAGGACAACAGGTAACTGTCACATACAGCTGCTCGTGACACGTCTCGGGCAGCGCTGTTAACTCCAGCCTGACTTTGGCCACCAGATCTCTGGAGGAGGAGGTCCGTGCTGAGCATCGGTGTCACTTGGGCTCAGATGCTGGCAGTGTCATACCTAACTCTCCAGCGCCTGGCCCGCTGTTCACTGACATTTCTCAGAAGGTACAAATATATGGATTAAACAGCCCCTCACGTGTTAGGATGTTCTTGTGGAAGGACTTTGCCATGGAAATAAACTATTTCTTATGCAAAATGTCCTCTTCCCACAGAACCTCCACAATGACCCGCTGCCACTGATCCCCCACTCACACACCGCCTCGCGCTTTCGCTTCCAATCCCATTCCCACTCTTGCCAGCCTCAGCAGCCTCCGACGCAGCCTTGCGCTCCAAAAGGAAGCAGTCCGGTTAAGCAGATGTTTTCCTTCTCTTCCTCATATCACAGGCAGAGCTCAGTCGCCCGTGGTGGGCTCCGTGTAGGCAGAGCTCCCAGCAGCTGCGAGGCAGAGCCAGTTTGGGCACGTTTCAGCTGCCTTTGGCTGGAGGCCACACAAAAGCTTGGTAGAGGAATATGCCCAGAAGAGCTGAGCGTCCATCAGCTCTCTACTCGGGGTGAAATTCTCTCACGTGGGGTCACACGTGGGATGGAAAGCATTCACCCCTCCAGTTAGAGGGAGGAACCTCTCTGAGATAGGACCTCACCTGAAGCAAATCATTACTCTTATCTCCTACCCATTAACTCAAACTGCTTACCCATAAACACCTGGAATTAAATAGGTGTATTTTCTTGGGAAGATGGACCTTTGATTAGTCAATTTGAAGCTATGCAACTGATCTTTCACCCACTGAAGTCAACAGCAAGAGCTTCCTTTCATCCCATGGTACCACATCAGGTCAGACAGAGCTCAGAGATCACCATCCCGCTCCACAAATACAGACGCAGTGGCACAGCAGGAAGGAAGTGCGATTCACCTCGAGTTTCTGCTTGTCACTTTGCCACGGTGTGTGTTATTCAAGACATGGCGGGGGGGGGGAAGGCAGCAGGCCTGGGAGCTGAGACAGAGGGGCGTGTGGTGGGTCTTTTTATTTTTTCCCCTCTTAACAGACTGAGATAAACGTAGCAATCCAAAAACGTGGAGGTGGGAAGGACATGTGTGTGCATGTGCCTTTTATCAACTGGAGGATCATTGGATGTATCTGTTACCAAGGAGAAGCACATGCTTGGTAACAGAAGAGAGCAAAATGATTTTTTTTTTTTGCATTCCTATACGATAATAATCACTAACCTTATCGTCTTTCTCATGATGAAATTCAGAGCCCTATATTAAATTCCACTCCGTGACAAATTTACTGGAATGAAACAAGAACAGAGAAACATCCAAGAGCGCAGGAATGCAAGCTACCAAGATGCAATCGTAAGAGCACCACGCTCACAGTGCTGCTGGAGCTGGAGGAAATTACACTGCACTTAGCCCCACTGGTCCACGGAGCTTTCTGGGAGTAACAGCACGGCATCCCGCTTTGGGTAGCCCTCTGTTAAGGATCCGATAAAGCAGAGGCAGAAGTCAGACAGCTCCAACGAGAGCAGCACAACTCTTCATCAGGGGGAGCTTGAGTGGGCTCATCCTCGCTCTGTTTTACCGCCCAGCCGACCCCCTACTACTCTTTATAACGCTGTGACATACCCTGATCGATGGGTAAAAGCCTCCACTGAAGGGTTCTGGATAATAAACAAAAAGCAGTGACCCTGCGTGGACTTTTCTTACCAGCACCCTGGGGAAAAAAACCAAACCAAAACCCCAAAGCTAACCAACCAACCCCAAAACAGCCAAGGGTGCCTCTGGCATCTTTTGCCGGGCAGTGATAAAGTGGTAACAGCAACTCCCAGCCGCCGAGCCGTACCCCTTCCCGCAGAGGCGCGCAGCATCTCCCACGGCTGCGACGAGCACGAAGTGCCTGCGCGTACCGACACGGGAAACGGCGCGACCAGACTGCGCGCAGCGACTGGTCCCCGGCAATACCAGCCTCACCCTTAAACACAGGCTTCTGACAAAAAATAAAAATAAAATAAAATATTTTAAAAAAATAAAAGCGCACAAACAGGGGGAAAAGAAAAGGGGGAAAAAAAAAAAAAGAAGGGGGAAAAAAGACAGGTCAAGGCAAACTGAAGTATTTAGAGAGGAAAGCGGAATTACAGCCACGGAAATCTCGGTGTGCGAAGGGGAAGCGCCGTTTCCGCGGCGGCAGCGCCGCGGTGCAAGGAGGGGGGGGAC
>VZSF01001524.1:515940-641224 GCA_013398295.1 Chionis minor
CGCGGCGGGCAGCGCATCCCGCTCTGGAGTTGGACCAGGGGGTGCCGGCTGCTGGGCAGCGCCGTGACTCTTGGCTGCGTGCGGCTCTCTCCCCCCCCCCCCCCCNGGGAATCTCTTTTGTCCCACTTTTTAAACCCCACTTTCCTTCCCGGAGCGCCCCTCAGCCCTCCGCATCCCCGTGTCGGGGTACCGCGACGTGATCGTGGCCGCTCCCCGCCTCGTTCACCACCCGCTTCTCCATCTTATCCCTCCCGGCGCTCGGCTCTCCTCCTCCTCTTCCTCCTCCTCCTCCTCTTGATCTGCAGCGCGGGGTTCCTAGCCGAGCATCGCCGGCATCCCCCCAGATGCTCTCTGGGGCTCGGTGGACCGGGAGAAAGGAGAGGCCACCCGGGCACCCACCCGCTGCAGGCTGCCGTCTCCCAGAGAGGGAGAAGAAACGGGCGTATTGCCATTTTCCCTGCCCAGCCCCCCTTCCACCTAGCTGGAGGCTGCCACTGGCAAAGAGGAGGAGCAGGGATGGCAGATGAGACGGAGCCGGACGAGCGACCCTGCTTTGAGTTTCCCATGGCCGGTGATGCTCTGCCCTGCTTTGGGTCTCCACTGGTCAGTGGTGCCAGCAACCTTGGGCTCCTGCTGTGGGGGACCTAATAAAGCGGTTAATTCACTGAAACAGCTTGGGGCTCATAAAGATTTTAACATAAAACCTACCTTTAGCACGGTATCGGCAAGAAAGTAATCAAGGGCTACCTATTTGTCGTTAAGCTTAATCTACGTTTTCAAGTTTTGCCCGCGTAGCTGTGTTAGTTAATACTCTGGGAAAAAGAAATCACGCGCACCCTAGCAGATGTCAGAGCTATGTCAGCAAAACCTCCTATAAAGATGCGGTTATACCTGATAAAAACCAGCTTAGAGCTTTGCTGCAATCACATTCCCGCCCCATGTGAAGCTGTTTTTCCCACTAGAGGGCTGGCTAGCACAACTCTCCCCACGCACGCTCTGCCACCTCTTTTTAAGCTCTTCTTTTACTCCTTAAAAATGTCAAACCAATTTTACTCCACGCTGCTGTCCATTAGCCCTTGCTTCTGTCTCAACTCTGCTGCCTCCACTCCACTTCTATCACTTCGCTGGGAGAACCGTACCCCTCCGGTCCCTTCCGCTGGAGTAGCCTAGCTGCATCACTAATCGGATTTTGGCTGGCACCGGTGTTGATTAGCCATGTGTTCCTTCCACACTACCTTTCCTTGACATCACTGCTTTGGTAAAACTTCCTAATTTACGCCAGAGTTGAGCCATGGCATGATTTAACCGTGCCGATCGTAATGGATAACAGTTTGTAGCCTCCCCCGTGTCAGTCCAGGCTTCCCAAGCCATAGTTAATCAGATTAAAACATACCCGGGGCTAGCTTTAGGCAAAAGGCGGGCAGCTGCCCAGGGATGCTGGAGGCGCGGAGCTCCGGGCTGCCTGTGTGGGATGAGGTGTTGCTGCTGGAGGTGCTGAGCCCTCCCACCTCCCAAGGACCCCACAGCTGGGGCTGGTTGGGGTGCAGCTGGGGTACAAGCCCTCGCCAACCCACCACACGGCAGCAAGCCCAACATTCTTTGTCAGCCCTCTGGCTCCTCAGGAGCCGTGCTGGTCTCCTCCCACACTCAGCAGCAGTCCTTATCCAGACCCCTTCTCTCTCCTTGTAGGGGTAAGCGAGCATCAAGTCTGCTGGGAAGAGGAGACGGAGGGAGCGGGCGCCCGTGCTGCGTGGAAAGGGTGGTGACAGCAGTGTGGGATGCGGGCCCTTACCGCAAGGCGGAGGCGTACGGAGGAGGAGAACTGGGGAAGAAGACTCGCACCGCAGATTTCTGGAGCTCGGCTGGCCACTTTCCACCAACCGACTTCAGCTCCCTGAAACTCTCACTGACCCCTCCAACATGTATTCCCTGCGGCTAAATACAGAGCGGTTCCATTGCCGAGAACCCTGGGACCAGCTCCACACCACCACACTCAGTGATATATATATTTTCAGACGAAATTGCAAACAAAACAGAAATCCAGCACTGTCCCAGTCGGCAGAAACTGGAGAAGGGAAAGCGCCAAAGCCAATAAATAGTATTTTGGTTTTAAAGTACACATTCATCCCATGCTCTGGGTACATTTACAAATATTACAGTATACAACCACCTAAAACAAAAGTCTGCACTCTCCAACCTACCACTATCCTGGGAGCAGTTCGGTCCCCTGTGGGAAGGCATAAGGAAACGGAACCGTGACACTCATGGCCTGAACTCGTGGCTGCTGGGCTGAAGTTGTGCTTCTCATAGCCAGGGTGCACTTCGACATGACACAGCCCTAAAAAAAACCTGCTCCTGTCCCCTATCTCCCCCACGGTGCAACATTGTGCCGGCGTGTTTGCGCTGTTGTGCTATAACCAGATGACAGTGAGGAAATCCAGCCTTTTTCAAAGTGCCAGGAAGTTTAAGACAACTCCTCTACTGACCCAGCCACTGGAGAAATATGAGTGGAAGTGCACCGCGAGGCAGCGCAGGTGCCCCTGCACCACACTGTGCCATGCCAATGTCATCCTCAAATTACCCCTGTTATCAGACATTCCTGGCCTTCCTGAATCAACTGGGATTGATAAATCTGGCCCCCAACAATTCTGAGCGGCCCACAAGAGAACTTCATTGATGTTTCCTACATCAAAGCTGGAAGAGGAAAGGTGCCAGGAGCATGCCCGTGTCTGCAGGGAAGGTGACTCAAACCTTGCATGGGTCAGGACAGGAGCAAAGTGATATTGTTCAGCGGTGAGCCTGGGTCTATGTCACAGAATTCTCAGGTCCACATGATATATGTGAGGTTTTTAAGCATGTTGTTGTATGAGGGTTAAAAACAAAACAAAACAAAACAAAAAGCTGCACTGCAGAGTGTTACATTGGAAGAATAAAAAGTACATATTGTTTTCCATATTGAAAGATATGACTACGCTAAGAGGGTTTGCAACTATACTTACTATATAACTGTTCTTGTAATGGGCCAAGTACATGTTTCAGCCAGACAATGCAAGAATTCCCAAGTGTCTCCTACGCAGGGAACTGGAACAAGGAAATAGGAAACATGGCTGCCTGAAGACACGCCTGGATGCTGCTTCTGGCTAATCCTTACAGGCAGCGATGGCGCGCAGAGGAAAGGCGTAGCCCTGTTTCAAGAGGGACGGCGTGCCCTTGGGCAGGAAGAGCTGCGAGGTGAAGAAGGCGCTCGTTAGCAGCAGGAGACCAGCTGGGCGTTGAAATGGCGGCCCATGCTACGCAGCAGGAGATGCTTGGCATGGGCATCCTCCCCTCCCTGGCTGCAGAGCTCATCTCAGCCACCCCACGCCGGCCTCCGCACCTGTACGTATGGATGTCCAAAAAGGGGCGCACACCAGCGTCGGTGAATCCTTACTGGCACAGGAGAGGTGAGCTGAGACCACGCGCCCCCAGCGCCTGCCCCCCTGCGGGTGCCGCCTGGGGATGGGGGGAACCTCACCCACCGCAAAATAAACCGGACCCGTCCCTTGCCCAAAGGAATATGCCTTCAGACAGACAGACAGACAGACAGACAGACAGACAGACAGAAAGAGGTGCGTGTCCTTGTTTAGGCTCACAGCTCCCGCTCGGCTAACAGAAACACGGGTTTGGTCACTGTGATGGTTAAACAGATGTTAATGGTATGTTTTTCAGTCAAACACCTGAAAATCAACCTCTTTTAAAAATAAAACTGGCAAGAAATGGCCGTTGCAGCAAACATTAGGAGGGCCATGAAAGAACCCAGTGAATATTTTTTTTTAATTGACTCAACTTAAGGACTTAATGAGTTGACAGTATCCTTTTAAACAGGCGAGACTGCTGCCTTCTCACGATTTCTATCCTGTCCAGCTGTGCCCATCAGGGTGCAGTCTGGATGGAAGGGGGATCAAAGGCTGCATTCATTTCTGCCCATGTTCTAATTTAAATTTAACTCCAGTGTGCTTTATTTTGAGCTGCAGTCTTTCTAGGTAATGACATTTTCTGATTAACTGTTGAAATTACTAATGAATTAAGGGCAGTAGTCTGTCTTCGGGTTGCAAAAGCTGTAATAACAAGCTACTAAAAATAATTTAGAGCTTGATTTAAACCCATCAAAGCAAAGAAATTCAGAGTTGCCCTGACAGTATTGTGCCTTGCCAACTTCAGCATTTTAAAATATTGTAGTAAAATGTGTGACTGGCTTGCAGACTGGGAGTTTTGCAGCCACAAGGAACACGGAGGCCCCTGGGCCCGATCCCCAACGTCGGGGCGTGCCTGGGCTGAACCCTTCAGGGGGTCAAACACTACAGCCGAGTCCCCAGGCTACAGTACCGCATCCAAGGAAGATGTGGCTGGGGACAGAACTGGAAAATGCTGGTCCGGCAGCAGAACACGGCACTGCAGCGGAAACGCGTGTGAGCCTGAGAGCCCGTCAGCAGAACATTTCGCCTTACTTTGCTGTTGCCTCTTCTGGTGCAGCTGGTGGTGGCAGCTTTCCAAGCACTTCTCGCGGAAGCACGGGGCTGTTGCCTCGGATGCTCGAATTCTCCTTACGCCTCACCTGGGTACGTGATTCACATTAATTGCTCTCACTCGTCCTTCTGAAGAGATCTGAGGTCCTTGAGTGAAGGCACAACGGACTCTCAGCTCATTTCAACAGTACGATGGTAAAGGAAGAAGCGGGTAAACTCATAATTATGCTGCATGAGAGAGAGCAACGAGTAAGTTCTGTTTCAGTCAAATTAAAAGTCAGCAATTCACTACTTACCTGCCACATCACCAGGCCTTTCGAGGTCAATGGTTAACTGCTGACTTAAGTCAGGTTGTAGGAAAAATCCTGACTTAGTACTGGTATCTTAGGTTAAAAAAAGAAAACTCATCCTGTTATTGCTTATGCTCTCTTTGGTATCTCATTCTGCTTTAAAATAACTGGGGGGTTTTGCGGTTTGTTTTTTCTGTGACAGCAGTCTAGTTTTGTAATATTTGGGTTTCAGATACTACAGGGATATTAATTTACACCAGGTGGCTTTATTATATTTTTTGAAGTGAGAATGTGTCTGTATTTGTACTTAAAGAATTTATAAGACATGGGTTGTTACAGTGTTTAAATCCCTGTTTGAGTTCAGACTGACAAGAACCTAAGTTTCCTGGCACTTCCACAGTAACAGATGATGTATCTTGGACAGCAAGCGCACCCTTTCTCCCCTATACCGCAATGTGGGTAGCAGTGAAGAAGACAACCCTTTCAGTATGACCGTGATGTCCAATTACCAACCGATAACACTGACGTGCCTACGTATGGGTACTGCAGATGCCATTCAGCTCACAGTGACAGTGGTATTTCTAAATCCATGTAGTCTTGTAATCACAGAGGACGAATGTACTTCACCTTTCAATGGCTGCAGGAAGAGAACTTCTACATTTCAGGTTTCATAAGCTGAAAACTTGGATTTGAAAAATATTAAACAAATGTTGTCCTCAAAAATATTCAGAATATACATACATACATATATATATATATATATGCAAAAGTACCTAAGTAAGCATTAAAACTATTTGCTGACTTTTACAGAAATACCTTGGCAACGGGGTTATCTGTCACTGTCTCTCCGAGCACCAAAAGCTCTGCTGGTCCTGTGCTCCCACCGAAATCTCCAGTTTGCTCTCTGCCCTGCAGCTTCTGTAATACAGTTCTTTGCAGCCAATATATAAATCAAGAGCGTGTGATGACTTGGAGGTATCATAAACCAAATTGAATTTAATATCAAAGTAAATAGTAGGGGGTTGCTGTATTGATGTTGCTACTTTTTTTCACATCTCATTAATTAAGAAGTTTAATTTTTGAATTTAAATTACACTGCTGTAAAACCCTCCTTGCAGTGCACGGTGTCATAAAATTTAGGACCTTAAATTTAAGTTCCATTTACATATGAGAGAACACAAGAGCATTGTATAATTATGCCTACGTGAAATACTTATATATATATAAGTATTATATAATACTTATAATAAGATTGTCCCCCCTTGCTATTCTCCTTTTGCTTGGCAGTAAGTCAGAAAATATCCCAGTACTTCAGAGGATAACACAGGATTGGTGCTTTCCCCATTGTTGCTGCAGGCTGAGCACTATCAGCCCGTGTCTGCTGTATGCTTGCATCTTTAGTAATTGTTTTTTCAGTTGAAGAAAGTCAGCTATTTAAATGCTTTCTTGCAAGACATGTTCCAAACACCTTGTTTACATCTCCTCTAAAATGTGAACAAACCAGTGATTCACTCCTGAACTAAGACTTGTATGTTTTGTTTAAGCCTGAAAGAATTTTTGATGACTGAATGAATTGTTGGAAAGCAGAGTTTTACAGCAGCGAAAGGTGTGAATTACCACCAAACTATTGCACATACGTGCTCTGCACCTAGATGCTATGGGAGGGCCACTACACGGGGACAGGACCTGAAGTGCTCGCGTCAAACCTCTCGCTCTCTATGCTAGCTCAGCTCTAGCCCCGCTGCAGGCTTTTCCCCCACGGACAAGAGCAGGAAGGTGTCGACCCTCATCAGCCGGATGCGCGTGGGGAATAACTCAGCCATGTTCCTTCCAGCTCCCACCCGACAAACCGTGCGCCTTCCAGAGATGCCCAGCAGGAGCGGCCACGCAGGGCGCAGCTGGCAGCGACTCCATACTGTCAATAAAACAGGTACCCATAGGCTCATAATACACTAGCTATATGGCCTGTTAACTTGGGCAACGCTTCACCCATGGAAAATATAACAGGAATCATAAATCTTCCCAATTGCATAGTGTGGCAAGGGAAAACAATAAAAAAGTTCAACCAGCCATCACTCCGACTGTTGCACACAAATCCCATCATAAAATGGCAACAAATACAAATCTTGTTAGTATGTTTCACGTTAATTAGAATTTGGCAACCCTTATACATTTAATCAGATTGAAAATCTTGAAACGAACACAGTCCTGTACTAAGCTATGAAAACTGGTCCTGGTGCTCTGCAACCAGAAACATTAATTTTCCAAGTGTTTTCCTTTGAATACAGATAGACTCGCTGCACAATTATTGCACACCTCATTTGCAAATCATGGTTAAGTTCCTGCAGTCATTTCTCTGTATGCAACTTCCTACTTACTGAAACCACATCAAAAATTCAGAGCTGGGAAACCCAATTATGATGCACACAATTTTTTACAGGTGAATACTTTGGCATACATTTAGGACCTGGCCTGGTCCTGAAACATTTCTAAAGTGATATTAGCTTAATTATAAATGAATTAAATTTTAAAATTACGAAAACTGTTTGTGTGATTTTACCTAAATGGGACTTGGTATCTGAAATCTCTAACAATTCACAATTAGGATAAAAATCTATACGGGACTACTCTTAACTCTCAAAAAGAAAAGGGGACACAGCATTCTGCAAACATGAAAATGAGTATGGGACCAAATCCCAGTTTCTTTATTTATGAGATTCCTGTTTCAATAGGACAGCTCAGGCAGGTAAAAAGGCAAAGATCTGGCTTTTGATCCTTGCTTCCAGAGCTCTGCAAACATTGAAAGGCTGAAGCAGGTGTAGAGGATGAGGGGTGGAAGCGGGAACAACATAAGGAAGGACATGATGCTGCTGCACAGGAAGCAGGCAGCCACGCAGAGCATAGGTGAACGGAGGGATGACTGGGAGGAATGCATCCAATTTCAAGTGGAAACAGATGATTATGCAGTCAGAACTTTTTGGTTGGAACATTGTATGATCCTTAGTACGTAATCTAGGGTACTCTCTAACAAGTTTTTGACATCTTCTGATTCCCACTAGACTTTGTATCTACGGCAGAAGCCTCTGTGAGTTAATTAGTACCTGTTTCCCACCTTCTATTTAGTGCCCAGATATTTCACTCAACAGGTATTTCAGCTTGATGCCAGGCTTGCAGTTTTTTTTCCTTTGCCTGCTTAAAAGGAGGACTAATTGGACTGAACTCAAAAAAAAAAGTTTGTTACCTTGAAATTCTTCTACTGTTAATAAGGGCTTTCTGTCACATGGGCTTCTTCTATTTAATGATTTAGGCTTGGTTTAATCCTGAGCATGTAGTATGTGCCAGTCTGTTGTCATGGAGGTCATTGTAATACACTTCCTTTGCAGGATCATGAACAGCCAGCCAGGGAGAGATCATTTTCTTGCTCAAGCATGAAGAACCCTCATAGCACAATTTATTTATTTCAATAAATTTATTTATTGTAAAATGCCTGCAAGGTAAAATGATTTTGTTTAATTTCCCTGCAAAAAGTCTGGACACATACATTGTTTAAAAAATCAGATTCATACCAGGCTGGCCACTGTTCATCTCGCACAGACTCCCACAGGACAAGTTAACCATAAGCCTCCCTGCCAGACCCTCAGGCAAAAATTTGAGAAAACAGATGGGCCTTACATTGTGCCCTGAAGGTCAATGGACGTCGGCTCTGCTAGGCCACTGGGAGAAGTAAATTCCTGAGCTGAGGATGTTTCACAAAGAAAGCAGAGCTTACACTCTCCAGATGTTCAAATTCAGGGTGTGTCAGCAAAAGTTCTCTGGCTGGTCTCAGCTGTCAAGATAGCGCTCAGCGGAGGAGAAGAGGAAATTCCTCGGGCAGCCTCAGTCCAAGCTACGCTGTTTCACTGGTCCAAACCGATGGTCTTGGATTCACGGCATCAGAATCAACGCAGGAACCGATAGCTGGAAACAAACAGGGTATGCAGGGACTGTGTATTTCATAAGGAACCTCTCTCTCAATAGCGTAGCTCATACACAATATTCTTTGGTAATAATTTTGTAAATTACCTGAAAGTTTCCCGTAGTATGAATTTATTTTTTTTTCCCTCAACCATACCGTTTTGATTTTCCTTCCAAAAGCTTGGGGACACAGTGTGCAAAGCCTTCCTTTCAAAGCTGGCTTGCATCCTACCCGTGTTTTTAGTCCGCAACCAAATCTCCCAACATCGCAGGGTTCCCTTTCCGCACAGCCATGCATCGCCCTCAAACCTCAGCTTCTGCCTTGGGCGTCTGAGACTGCCACGCCGTGGCAGCAAGCAGCAGCTCCTCCAGAAGCTGTACCCAACTCCCTCACGGGGAACTTGGCCAAAACCAGCCTGTCTGAACAATGCTCGCTGCACACTCAACAGGATGTTTGCTCCCATTTATTTTCTGTTTCTCTGCAGGTTGTTTTTTTCTTGCTTGTTTATTTTTCAGTCTCAGAAGTACTAGCAACAAGCCCAAGTCCCCTGTCACATTGGTTCAGATAAAGAACACAAAACAGTAGGAGCTCTGGGACTACTGACAGTTTAGACCATTTGCCTACGTCTCCAACTTCCCCCTCAAAAGAATAAAATAAATTAAAAAAAAAAGATATCTTTTCCACAAGATTTTGTTGCACTTTCTATTACTGGTGTCCTCAGTACAGAGATGGGTTTCTTGCCCCCAGCTCCTGCTTCAGCTGCTGTGGCGGCCACTCAGGCTCTGGTCCCAGTGATGCCAGGGGAGGATTTGCTTCAAACAGGGGAAGAGAGGATAGGAGTTGGCCAGACCATTAAAGTGGCTACCAAGCTTGGCAGAACACAGCAGTTTCTTCAACCATGGCCTACCCGGTAGCTGTAATTACAGCCGGTTCAGCAGGACACGGTGCTCAGCAGCTGGCACTGCGCAGCACTCCCCTGCTGCAACTCTGGGATCTGGAGAGCTCATCTGAGATGCCTCAGATCTGGCACCACCACCAGCTGGGTCTTTTCAAACCCCTCAACAATGAGCAGCTGGCTCCACCACCAGACAGGGCTCGTCCAAACCGTCTTCATAATCCCGGGCACCCCTGAACCTCAAGTGTACTGAGATAAAAATCCAGAACTTCAAGTGTACCGAGATAACAGTTTTGGAGAGTGTTTTGTTTGGCTCCAGCCTTGTCTGCATACGAAGATCTTGAAGATGCAGACTAAAACCAGCCTCCCAACACCACTGGGAGGACTGGCTTTTGCACTCCCGTCTGATTCCTCAGCCAGCTCGCCTGCAGAGCTGGCACTAAGGAGGCCCTCCTTCAGTAATGCTAATCCGAGTATCTAAAAATCATTACTCACACCTCCAAAAAGCCATGAAGCTGGCTTGAAAATAAGTCTTAGCACTTTTTGTCTTTCCCTTCTGGTTTCTGGCTTTTTTAGGTTAGTGTTGTACAGGTCGTTTAGTCTTGCCCTAAGCATACGTGACCTCTCAAACATCACGCTCAAATGAACACTCCTGTTTAACAAAATCAGACTAGTCCTAGCGAGGAAGTTTTATAATTTGGGCCCTAAATATGCATGGAATTACCAAATCTATTCTGGGTGTAAAAAGTGCTGTTTACAAATTTTCTGCAGAGAGGTTCCAGCCAACATATCCTTGTTAAGTCCTCCAATGGAAAACTGGAAGCCAGTTCCTGCTGGGTACAAATAAAGCTTTCACATTATTTTACAGGTAGACTTTCTAGAGAAATGGAGAAAAAAAAGAATTACAGATTAAAAAAAAACCAACCCAGCTCTGGGTTTGTGTATTTACATGATTACAGCATCACTCAAAGATGTGGCTGAATATGTCAGGATATCAGGTTGATTATTACAAAACCCAGTAGGTTATTCATTTCTGCACCTGTTTCTATAGCAAACACATACTTTCTCCCTTGAATCAGCACTGATTTATCCACCTGGCTGATGAATGCTAAGTATCATGAAAGATTTGGCAGTGAAGGGGAATTACTCATGAAAACTTTGGCTTTGGTTTCACTTTCAGACCCTACTACTCCCTGTCTGCTGCTAACTCAAATGGCCAAAAGAGATAATGTCACTGAGGCACTGGGTGGGTATTTCTGCCTATCAAAAATAACGTCTGAGTCCATTTAAAACATGGCCCATCAATACATACACATAGGAAAAACAAGGAGTAAAGAAAAAAGCTGCTAAATGATCAGAGCATTCTGTGCTCCTGTAACCCCATCTGGAAAAATGCATCTGGTTCTGCTCTCCACAATTCAAGGAGTAAGTTGGTAAACCGAAGAAAATTCAGAAAATAGCTGTAAGAGTGAAGAAAGACCTAAATAATACACTTCAGTGTGGAAGAACTTCATCCTTTTAAGCCTAGCAAAGGGAGGGGGTGACTGCTCATATTCTGCCTAAGTATGAGCACAGGCTCACAGACAAAGCTATAATGAGATCCAGTGGCTGGGAGCTGAATCTAGACAAATTCAAGCTATAAAATAAGACATATTTTTAACAGCAAGGGTAATTAACCACCACAGCAACCCAGCGAGGCACTATGGCAAAGTCTCCTTCTTAGGAATTCTTTAAATCAAAATCAGATGTTTTTCTAAAAGACATTGTATTTCAAACAGGAAGAAGCCTGATGCTGTGTGTCAAACAGGAAGGCGGGCTAGAGCATCGCAGTAGCCCATCTGGCATTACAAACCATAAACTAGAAGTATTCTTTTGTAATGAACCAGATTCTCCAGGGAGAATCCGGAGAAAGTTTTACCACTGAAATTGCACGTTACATTGTTGGAACAGGGAGCCTGAAAAAGGTGAAGCAAAGCATCATTTATAGGGAGAGACACTATCTTTTATTCAATCAACTGATGCAGTTTGATCAGCTTTCACTAGTTTGCCTGGGGTTTTTTCCAGCTACATCCATTCTAATCTAATAAAATATTTTATCTCCTGACAAACCCAGCTTCGCTTATCGTGGAAGATGATTGAAGGACTAGTCACAAGATTGTCATTAGGAAATTCAAAGGGAGAGAGAAGCAGACTTACAATGAGGATGAGAAGAAGCTGTAAGACATGGGAGGGTGAAGGACAAATGGGACAAAGTTGTGCTTATGCAATAGGTCCAGGGATATATTTAAATACCTAGGGATTGTGTACACAGTCAAAAGGCAGAAATTCTTGGTTTATTCAATACAAAGGTGCTGAGCTCCTAAGCATGTGTGGAATTTGTCACAAAATATTAGAAAAGTTACAATGGCTCAATATCTTCATCTTCCTTTCAAATAGGAATATCTATTTAATTTATGGAAAATAAGAGATCTAACCTCTGATGACCTTGTGCCTGTCTTCTCTTTACTTACATATATTTTGTATGGCATCGGGAGGGGCCTGGCAAATTGGCTGCTCCTCCTATTGATCAAATAATTGAAATTTCACAAATCCTTACACGCAGCGACTTCTGTAATACAAAGCAGGGAAAAGTGTTAGCTGAGTGGGCAGCAAACTGACAAATTATTTACAAAGAGAAAACTATGGATGGCTCCATACAACAGAAAGCACATCCTATTTTTCTGAGGCAGACGTTTCCCGTACCTGCATTACATTGTGTGAAATTCCTAACCCTTCAGAACAGAGACTGTCATAGCTTAAAATTGTGGCTATGGCACGAGCCATCACTTACAAGCTTGATTTGCAGTAATGTTCAATTGCAGGACCCGGGGCCCTTCCAGCTGCTTGCTGGACCCTGAAGCACCAGTGATGGAGCAGGAAAAACATGGGATGAGTGCCGTCATACTTCTCACCATCAGCTTGCTTCCGATGCCAATAATCATGCAAACCCCTTGCATAAATAGCAAAGTGTTTTGCTGTGCCAGACAGTCAAAGTGGGTATGAAAAACCAATCAACTGACTGACAGACAGTGAAGATTATGTAGCAAGAAGATTATAATGAAATACCTAGTTATTAAGTGCACTGCAGCATTCTGAATCACTTACAGTTATGATATAAGTACTCCTTTAGTATGTCCCCTAAAATACAATAATATAGGATAAGAAATAAGACAGATGAAAAAAATCATATCTTTATCTTGAAACAAAAACAGATCTTTATCTTGAAACAAACAGGATAAGTAGTTTTAAGTGGAGCAAGGCCATACATAAATTTATTTAAAGCATAACATTGAAAATTAGTCCATTCCTACAAAAGTTTATTTTTAGAAGTAACCCTAGTGATATAACAGTGTGATATTTATATATAAGCATTACTACTTGAGGTGGTTATAGGTTTGGACTCTCAATAGCCAAGGTTTTAGCCATCAATTAATCAATAATGACATATATAAATATGTCATCCTGTGATCAGATTAAAGCCTAGTTTCCTCAAAACACGAAAACATGTACAAAAAGCATAATTACATGAGCTTCATTTTCTTAGTATTCCAAATAAAATGCTAACAAACTTCAGGGTCATTCAAAGCATAATACACGTCTTCACAGTCCATGCCACATGTATCTCATTTCCAGTTGGTTGATTTCCAAATAGCATAATATGAAAAATACAGAACAGTTCTAAGAATCTTTCCAAAATGTCAGAAATAATTACTTCTGAAGTATGTCTCAGTTACTGCATTTCAGTAAAATACCTACATAAAAATCTTATTTAGAACTACACATATTCGACATTAATATGTTTCCATCTATACCTGTAAGCTTATGACAAGATATTTTTCCTAGAATCCCCTATAAACTTACCTACATTTTATAACATCTCATATTTGTGGATATAGATTAATTACAGGAAAACAGAAAAAAGTAATGAATATATTGGAAAACATCTTCGCAATGTATGTTTCTCATCACACAAAAATCCCCAGGCATGTAAACATTAGGAAAATTAAACACATACATACATGCAGGCAGGACAAGGATCACGCCAATGACGACACTGTGGCTACAGCTAACTTATCACTAGAGACCTTGCAAATTTATTACAATTAAAACACAGAGTTATCAATTTATTCTAGTTTAACTTTAGGATAACATGTTTTACATATTATGCTTCTATTTATATACCCACTTACATGGTTTGTCTACAGAAAACAATGCACTGATCTCAAATAAGTAATTCACTTCAGCTAATACATTAAGAATGCTCCTCACAGAAACTCCTTCGTAGTACTCCAGGGTACAAATGGCACCTCCAGAAGTACAAAGGATACCAAGAATGGCCTGAAAAAAGATGCCAGAAGCCAGAGCCCACTTGGAAGTGCCAGCCAAAACTCTCTGCTCAAGGACACGTGTGGCGCTGCTGGGGAGGGAAGGTAGCTGGCCCATGGGGCACTCAGCCCTGCCTTTCACTACAGCGCCAACCACTACCATCCAACACCACCAGTCTGCTTTGGGGAAAAAAAAAAAACCCACACACAAACTAAACCAAAACAGAAAACCATACAACAAAATCCCTCTGCTATGGAAGAGGCTTTTTTCTAAGGCAGGTATAGCCATCAGGTACTAAACTGCTGTTGACAGTCAATAGGAATCAACAGCCTAAGTGCTACTTCTGCCACCCACCACACAACGCTGGATAGTGCTACCACCAAAAAGCTGGCCAGCGAGTTTAATCTTTACCCAGAAAGGTTTCCTTACACACCACAAAAACACACTTAGATTTCACAAATGTTTGAATTGCCCATCCGCTGTCCCAGAGATTTTCAATTTTATTTTTTTAATGTAGCCTTCTAGCTTTCAGTTGCATATAAGGGCTCATCAGACAAATCCTCGTCCACGCTCTTAGTTTCTGTCCTTGAGCAGCTTTATGCTTTCAGCAAGTGAGGATGACCTCATGGCATTTATATCCCATTTCCGTCAATATTCAATTCTTACACAGTTCCCAATGTGAAACAACATACAGTAACTTACTTGATGCAATACCAGAGGCAAGAGGTAGGCAAGGAGGAACAGGTCAGTTGTGAAGGGTGACATCACCAACGACAGCTGGCACCAATTCCTGCATCCTAATATCATCTGAGGAAAGGGTCATGCAAATTGTCGGCGGTGGTTGCCCACTTGGCAACAGCAGAGGGAGTGCAGAAACCCAAATATTGCCAGGTTAGAGAGCCACGGCAAGCTCTCAGAAGGCAAGATAGTACAAGTACATGATGAGTCAGCAGAATGACAGGACAAAATGAGGCTTTGGGCAAGCAGGTCTAGTGGAAGATATCCTTGCCCATGGCAGGGGGGTTGGAACTAGATGATCTTTACAGTCCTTCCCCCAGATGCCTGTCTTGCCTCCCCATACACGGGCCTGGGCACAGACACAGGACGTCACATGGCCATGTAGTTCCTGTGGGGCACAGTCTTCCAAGTGTTTTCATGGCTTTGGGAAATACTTCTGCATTTGTAATTGCCTGCTGCTTTTTGAAGAGAGCTTTGAGACTGCCCTCAAAAGTAAAGTTTGCCATCCCTGTGATCAGCAAGTGCAGCTGAAGGGCACCCTCCATAGTTTCTAGCACCCTGCAGGCATTATCATGATTAAGAGCTGAACGAGCTACTGCTCAGACCTGGGATGGGTGCCTATAGCACCTCCACAAAGTAACCAAGGATCACCCCACGTTCACAGTAGGATTTCAGGAGTACTCTTGAACTATTTTAGGAGCTTTAGCAACCAAAAAACTTCCTAACTAGAACCTTCTGGTTGTCCCAGCAAAGTACATAGGCTGAACTTCCACCTCAGCCACGGTGACAGGACACCTAGGTGTGCTATGTGACACACTGAAAGGAATTTATTCTGACACCAAGGTCTACTGCTTTTCTGCAGAAAGATACAGGGCTTCCATCTGCAGACCTGATACATGACCACCTTGCGTGAGCGAGCGCTAACTTCACATGCACACAATGCGATTTTTTCTGTGTAAGTTAAAACAACCTACATATGTTTTGTAGGAGGCTATGCAATTAACTAAAAGTTTCACCTCAACAGTATATTGCTATTTTGGTAGACTTAATATCAGTTAATGGGTTCAGAAGTTGTTTTTCTCTACCCAGTGAAATGTAAACATATCTCATGATATATTAAGCAGAGTCACATACAAACTGAGATGTGTTGATGCTGTACATCTTCCTGTTTTGCAACGGACTCCTTGAAGTCCTTTACTTGTTGCATAAATGCTAATCCACCTGGGACCTCAAAGTGAGCAGGGACTTCTCCTGAGAGGCACCATCACCCACATGTGGCAGAAGGGGTGCCACATCTGAGTGTCTGAGCAGCAACACAAAGATGCTGTAGGACAGCTACAAAAAGCAGCCAGGTCTCCCGACTCCGACAGTACCTTATGTCCCAATCTCCATTATCTGCAACTCAGGCTCCTACAACACCCCTCGCTTTGTAGTACTAGAGTTGTTTTTTTTAAAGTAGCACATGAAAAAACGTACCCATCATATAATTTGTTTTCTCTCTTTAAGTAGGGGAAGATTCACAGATGCAGATCAATGTTTATTTTGGCAGGGTCTGCTTTGCTAATTATTTATATTTGAAATGACTGTATTTCTACTTTGCCAAAAGAACCCCAAGTGAGTTTTGCAAATGAAGCGTGTAAGAGTTCAGCTAACAGTTCATGGTCAGAGAAGGCATGCTATTACACGTGCATTTAGTAGCAGGTACACTCACACTGCCAAGAGCTGCTTGAAGCCTATGACCCGCACGGTCAGACAGCGCACAACAGCAGCTCACTGCCAAGGACCTGAAGCCATCCAGTCAAGGAACTACTGAGACCCAGTTTTGACACACACACACAAATAATTAAAGCATGCAGTCTGGATAACAACTGTGTTCCAGCATAGACCCTGTTCTGGACCATCGGCGAGCCAGGACTCCAGCACTCACACTGCAGCCTCCCCGAGGCCAGTTCGGACACAGCCAGCCAGCCCACCCCTAGTGGTCCTTGTGGTCCTCCCTCCTTTCACAGCTCATAGTCTTTTATCTCCTGCCAGCGGGTCAAGCATTTGACATTGGCACACAGTCAACACCAGAGGTATTTTCCAACCGCCTTCCCTTCACAGACTGTTGATTGTGGTCTTAAGACTTCATAAGGCCCAGGAGCCCTTTCAATTGCTTAGGGGCTTAGCACTTGGACATAGATCTTCAAAGACTGGCCTGGGGTTTCATATGGCTTAATGTGATGTTTAATCACAAAAACTACCACCAGAGCCAGGGGATGAACAATCCTCTGCATGCAATATGGAAAATAATCCGGTTGTTAGTGGCCATGGTGCAGTATGCATGTGCATAATATACATATATAAAAATACATACATATATAATGATTTTCCTCCCAAGAAACACCTGATGAAAACACAAATGAAATATGTTTTCAAGTGTTCTCGCACTTTGGTTTCTGACTGAAACAGGACCCACAGGCTAGGGACGTTTAGATGCAAGGTGGCACTCTCCACTACAATGCTTACTGCTTTTAGAGACTGCAAAGCAAGAGGTCTGGAAGTGAATCCCAAAAATAAATCAGTGAGGGGAAAAAAAAGGTAGTGGGAATAAGGCTGTGGGCAATATCAGTTGAAAGAGATAGGTCATGAATGGTCAGTGACTGGCTGATGGTGTGATGAACTGATGTCACCGACCCCCCAATAAAAAGTTTATTTGAAGAGCAGGGCTATAGGGAGGCTGGATCATGATCCTGTGAGAGCACCACAAGCACAAGTCCAAGGTATGGGAAGTTAGTTATGCTGGAGAACAGTACAACTCAGTCTCCATGAAAAACATAAATACCATAATTTGGGGAGGAAGGGCAAGTAGAAGTCCAAAAACCATAGGTGAGATAAAGCTATCTCAGTGGAAAGTCATCTTTAGACGAAGCCTTAATGGGTAGCACAAAATCTCAGCTGGTCTCAGCTGCAATAGCTGCAATAGAAAAAAGTGCTAGACACTGCTTTTAGATTATTCTCCTTAAAGAAAACTAAACAAAGTACACAAAGGATTTTTGTTTGATGGTTGCCTTCTGAATTCAGGGGCACATCATATCCTTATTACTGAATAAGGAAATAAAGAGTTTCTTTGTGGAGTAACAAGTTCCTGGACTTTGTTCTTGAATCTGTGCCCCTCATGTGCTACAAGATCAAAGTGATCTTTTATCCTGAGAGTTATCATTTGCCCAATATATTTACCGCCATTCCACAAACACAGTTTCAGCAAAGATAAATTATATCAACCACATTTACCCTTTCTTATTGCGTACATAAGTGCCATCTTCTGGCCACAACAGGGACTGTAAGCGAAGTGGTTAAAAAACCAAAACCGTTTTAAAACTAAGGAGTAAAGCCTTTGAAGAATTATTTGCTCTACAGACAGTAGTGGACAAAGAAAAAGTGCCTACAGATTTAGTGTGAAGAAGTTCCATCTGGAAGGTGAAAGCTTCTTCCTAGAGTTCAGAGCCATCACATTTGCAAACATCCTTCTAATGTTGGTAGAGTGGGGAAGGATAGACACAAAGCTCTGCTTTTCGGTGCATCTTAATCAGATAATGTCTTTTGCCTTAGTTGGAAGCAGATGCAACCAGTGGCCCAGGAAGTCCTTCTTATCCTGTGTTTGCAAGATGAACAGGATGAAATCCGAAAAGCTAAATAGATGCCACAAACAAGGATTGTGCCATAGGTACTTCGCAATAATACCTAGGAAAAGTGTTCAAATTGCTTCTTAGGGCTCTTTAGTAGAATTTCAGAGAACCTAACATTTGTCACTCTTGTATTGTGTTGTCGGGCTGCAGCAGCAACACAAATCCCTATCGGAAATATCCACCCGAATCAAGGGAATCTCAGCAATCTGTTCATGCATCTCATGAAGAGAGAGACACCTATTGCCACATTGTCATCTCTTCCACAGGATTTCTTTCTCCTCCCTCAAGTGCAATCTGACCAGAAATTTTTTACCAGTATACTACAAACCCAAAAATGCTTAAGTTAGTTACATATTCATTCTTGGTCTCAAATACTTTGTTCTTACATCCCACAGTAAATCAAGTACCACTGCTAGTACCCAGAATTTTATTATACCCCGTAACACTTAGCTGCCTTAAAATACCACCTTTTGAAATAGTGACCACATAATGACTACATGAACATCTTGATGTTAAAAAACACAAAACACCTAACTTTCTCATCAGCATGAGGAAGAAACACCAAAAAAAGCCAACTTCCAAAAGCTAGAAAGCAAGTAAGTACAAAACACAACTACTGTTCTTGGCGATTTTCAAGTCTCTCTTATTATGGGAGAGGAAAAAAGGGACCGAACACGTCTTTTTGAATGCCCAACATAAACATTACAAAATAAGGCACTTCAACCCAGGGTCAACAGAATGGGTTACTGTAAACACAGATTATACAATATACTGCAAACAGATTATACACAAACAGAAGTAACTTTACAGTCAACTTTACCTCTCTTGCCCTGGAAAATACGGGGAGGGAAGGAAAGAGGCTAAAAGGAACAATAGGGAGCTATTTATTGTTTCTGTGCAAGATGTTTGGCACAAACTCTTTTGAAACCTAAAGTGAGCTTGATGGGTTTTGTGATAATCTTGAAGGACAAAGCCCCCAACACTTCTAGCCTGCTGATGCCAGTAGGAGGTTAAGTACAGAGTAAAGGAACTGAGTCCAAAGTACAGCGCAAAGGAACAGAGGCCTGCAATAACATATCACCAAAACCCTCTGAAACCTGTGGGAGCCTTATCTCAGTGAGATTCAGAAGCACAGAACTTGAATAAGGACATCAGGGTTTGATCCTATTTAGGACTGGTTTTGCAAAACAGATACCAGTACTGGAAGAGGCAAATGTTCCCAGGCTTTACTCACAAGAAACACAGTAAGCTGAAAGCTGGTTTCATACAAACCAGCATTTTCTGCTTCTGTTGACAACATATTCTGATTTTTCTTCTACTAAATAAACAAGCAAACACAGAAAACAAGAAACATATTTCCTATCAAGTTGAACATGAACAGTTTTTTGCTTCTTCTCACCTCACTGATGCAGGGGGTGGAAAAAACCCTTTGAAGTCAAATTTCATTTAATCCAAAGTTAAATACTTTGTTTTACGATACCTAACAAGAAAGTGGATAAAGAACTAGGATCACAAAGATGCTAGAAAGATACGGAGGCTGTACAAGTGACAAAGGAGTTTCACACTTCAAAATTTTTATTGCTATTGGCTTACAGACATGCCTAGAAATTGACTCAAAACTCAGAATGGTGGCTGCCTTACAATCATAGGCTTTTTTCAAATTAATGATTCACTAAAAAAATGTCATTTGTGATTCCTCATTAAAAAAACCACTTGCTTCCTATTGTGCAGGTTTTCTAAAGCACTGAATAATTAATTTTAATATGACAATATGAACATATTAATTACAGCTGCTTTTATAAACTCCATAACGTGCTAGACAGACTATTAACCATCACATATATCTGTATCTGTTTCCTTGCTCTGTGTCCTAAATTCCATATGTTCACATCATCTCTTAAAGTACAGTTAAACACTGAATTTTTCAAAAGAATTAATTATTCCTTATTTAATGGCTGCAGGCTCTCGGCAGTCTCTGTGCTTCTAATGGACAGCGAGAATAGCAGTGCCACAGTACTACCAAAGGAGGAAGTAAATTCTGTCATACTTTGATCTTCAGTCTTACACCTACAATAAAACCTTGTCTAGTCTCATAATCTTGCCAGTCTCCACATCAGACCAGAAGAGGTTGGCGAGATAACTATGCAACTCTGTTCTCACGCGTCTACCAGCAAAAGCAAGTCTAGATTGCACAGAAAACCTAAATGGCAGTTTGTCTTCTACCAAGTTAATACTCTATCCCATAAGCTTTCAAGTGCAAAACCTCCATTCACTGAGTCAAGAGTCACACAGAGGACTTGCACAATGAGCTCATTATTATCTTGCTGTATGACTTGGAATCTCTGTAAATTCTGGGGTAATATTCAAGATCCACCAGAGGTAGGGTGTTAGTGGGCAGCCCTATTTCCATACAGTTATCCAAGATATTTTGTTGAAGGCAGATGCTTCCTCCTGTCTGCAAAATATTAAAATAAATGGTTAAACTAAGCATCAGATACAGACAAGCCACACCCTCGGTGGTTAGATATCTGTCAACAGCAGTTTTAGATATTGTCTCAGCAGCAGTAGGAAAAAACACAAGGATTTTTTTAACACTAAAGCCAAGGATATAGTAGTAACATTATGCCAGAGCATAGAAGTCTAAATGCTCACAACAGACAAAATCCGTAAATTCCCCCTGCTCCAACTTGCCTTGGTAAGTAGTTTAAAAGTAACCCCCTGGCCAGAAAGAATTATTTTACACCAGGCTCAAATCTTGGTATCACTGAGAACAGAAGAGAAAGCCCCACAGCTACAGTATCTCAAGTGCAAACATCATGTCCAGCTGCCTGCATCAGAAGGCTGCCTGCAGAATCACCTTGTTTTACTTTGCTGACTTATATCACTCCAACTGTGCAAAGGAAGAGACAACCTGCAAGGTGGCCAGCTGCTAAGCTTCTAGCTAGGTTTTCTGGCTTAGAACCCAAGACCTTAAACTATTCTTGCATACTTACAGTGGAACTTAAAATCAAATTGAAAGCTAGCTCTGTCCAAAGCGCCTGCACGCTGATTGACTCCACTAAGCAGGCAGGAAAAATGCTCCCTGTCCTATGAAGTTTCAAAAAAGGCTTTCAAAGCACAGTTCCAGTACAATCTGCCTGTCAGTAATACCTGAATTTACAAACAGTAGAAGTAGTAAAAGATCAGCATTCATAACCATCAGTTTCACTATCAAGTGAATCACAGTGCTAGGCTGACATGTTTAATCCTGCCAGAATGCAGTGAGAGAAAGACAAACTCTTCCCTCAACTACTTACCGATTTCAAGGATCCGATTTTAGTGTGGTCATATTTGAGGCCAACGCTTAGAGAATAATAAGTAAACCCCTTGATGAGGTAGATCTACCCAGATTGTCAATCACATTGCAAATGCTTACCACGGTAAACATACAGTATTATTTCCATAAAGAATACAAAGCCACAGCAATACATTGAGCTTCACAGGAACCAGTTTTGATTTCTACAGAACACGGGATTCCAGGAAATTCTAGTGTAAAAAAAAAAAAAGTTGCCCCATAAGTTAAATTACACCAGTAAATTAGAGAGGGATAATGTGCAAGTGTAACTAATCCTTATCAAATGAGTCAGAGAAACACTGATAGGCAGACACAGATGATCGAATAACAGGGAATATGACATTTTTATGGGTGATCATTGTCAATCATTTTCTTTGTCAATAATGATGTGCAATGCTAATAATAATTCAGGAGACTGAGCAAAAATTAGGATTCTTAAGATCTTCAAACATCAAGACTTAATGTTACCACAAGAAAAAATGACAGACATATCATTATGTAAAACTCTTTAAATGCTTAAGCTAACTGAAATTCAGTTAAACTTGTATTTCATTATGTATAAAATGACAAGGACTACACTGAATTCAAAAACATTTCAGATTTCAACAAGCTTGAATAAGACTTGCACATGTATTTCATCAGCTAGTACAAAGACAAAAAGAATCATTACATTGAGTAACCATAATTTGTTCTCAGCAGCAATTTCCATACATTGGTGTGCCTATTTATTGCCCATCTGTCAGGAAAAAATGTAAGCAAGCTGAACAAACTAAAGCCATGCACCAACACAAGTCAACACTGTTAAACAAAAGACATATGGAATAATACGGAAATATATATTTTTAAAAATATATATGAACAATAAGAATGATATTAAATGCTCTATGAGCCACAATGGACTGCATGGTCTTCAAGGCAAGGACCATATTGTACAAATGCATAACACAATGTTGGGCATCCTATAAGATATACATATATACACAGTGTCTAATGTTGTTATAAAGGCAACTTTAAATAATAAACCTGCTGCAAGCTCAATTACCCGCAAATGTAAAATTGACAAAAGCATAATGAAAAGAACACGCTTTTCATTAAGAAGTTATACGACTGTCTCCTCTCTCTATAGGTAGTCATAACATAATACAAGCAATAGCAAATTTTACTTCAAAGGTACTGAGCATATTATCTTGACGAAGCACATCTGCTTTGACTAGCAAAGCCATAGCCTAGTAAAACCCAGACTTAAGCCTAAAGCTGCAGTAATTAACCTACTTCACCCTTTCCCACCCCCAAATCCTAACATTCAGCCCCTGAGGGATCAGAATTTAATTTTCAATCATCAAAACTTGCCAGGGATAATTCTACAGACCCTAAGGATTTGCCTATACTGCGGGCAGACCCAGGACCGTATTATAGCACAGCCACACTAGACTTTAGCATGGTAGGTGAGGAGGCATGGAGCTTAGCACAGCAAGGTAAGCACTAACACAGCTGGCCCACTGAGCACCAAGGCACTGCAGCTACCAGCGCGTGTACTAGACAATTCTGAAACACCCTGAGGTACACCTACGCTTTTTCCCCCCATCCTGCACGTTGCATAAAATCCAATTATGCCCAAGGTCTGACAACAAACATGCTACAAAAGCCAATTTTTTTAAAAATAAAATTTATAATAGAACAATACCCAATATATAAAATAGTAATGAAGAAAACTGAAAGTATTTAATACTCAGTTTTTAGAGGAGTCACCTCTAGAACATATAGTGACACCCTGTGACAGGCAAATATAGAATATAAAAAACTCAAGAGTTTTAATAGGCAAAAGAACTCCCAAATTTAACGTGTATGTCCAGAACCACTGTCAGCCTTTCCTGCCCTGGGAAGGTTTTGTTTTTCTGTACTCTGCATAAGCTACTAACAGTGTGCTGAGAGCACTGCGTTTATATTATCACGTGCATACTGAAAGAAACATAGTGTCAGGTACTCAACGTTACAGAAGGAGCTAGGTTTCAAATCTGAAAATTAATCACCAATGCAGGAAGTACATTCTCACTCATTCTCTCTAAGCCAAGAGCCCTCAAAGAAACCATTCTTACTTCTCAGAAGGATTTTAGCTGATAAAAGAACTGGACAGAGATAATTTGCATTTTTTTCAACCTCTCACCACATGCTCCAGTTCTACCTTTGCTGTTCATATTTTTCAGGTGGCAGAACAAGCTACCTTTTGTGATTTTTTGGACAGTGACACGAACAGTGACAATAGTAAAAGCGACAAATTAAGTAATTTACGGTGTTCAAACTAGCAAAAAACTCTAGAAGCAGACACTGACATTAGATAAGCAGTATTATCTCTCCCCACCCCCCCTACAGTTTGGCAGCTTTCTCAAAAAAAGCCCCACCAACTATAAGCACTAGAATTTTCCTTTTCCTGACAAAAGACCAACCTATAGAAACGTATTACCTCTGGAATAGCTTTCCACTTGCCCCTAGAACCTATTTAAAATTCCTCTAAACACAGACATCGCACAAACTCCTCCTTAAGCATTTCATAATCTGAATAAAACACTAGTTCTCGCTACTCTGTCAACTTTCTTTGAATTTCAAAATATCTGCTTTTAAAGAGGGCTAATTGGTGGACAGCTATATATTGATACCAGAGAGAAGAGACTCCTGAAAGTAATCTGCATTTGATTAACAAACCAATTAAACATCAGGCACAATTTAATAGTTGAATACAAAAGAAAGCCAAACGCGCTTTCTGTAACATTCTGAGTCACCTCTTTCCTATTTACTCCCTTTGCTGATGTACTGGACTAGAGTTAAACAATGAAACGGCAAGTTAAACAGTAACATTTTGAACATACCCTATCACACAGCACTTTGCAAACCTCAAATCGCTATGATTTGACACGGATATCAAGACGTTACTACAGCACTTGACAGTGTACTTGACAAATGTGCTCTTTAACAGATGCCAATAGCCCGCTTATGTTCTTGAAACTACGTTTTGCAGCATACATGCCGTTTTCTCATGAACATTAGCTCCCACTGTTAGTGTGAATGTAGTCATTAAGTATCTTCTTTACCGGTGCAAAACACTTGAGAGAAGCCTTTCAGTTTTGCTGTGTGTTTAAGCAAGTACCGCAGTTTCTTCTGCCATGACAGTACCGGTTGTGCTAGGTACCAAACACCCTCCAGGGCCAGTCCTGCGCTCCATTCGGAGCGGCGCTCTGTGCCACCTGCGAGACACGATTACGGAGGATTTAAAAAAAAAAACACCAAACAAAAACACCACCAAAAAAACCCAAAACACATAAATAAAAAACAACACAGCAATTTTAAGCGTGAACATGGACGCGGGCATCGCTTTCACCCCAGCCCCAGCCCCAGCCCCAGCGGCTCCTCAGCCCAGTCGCGCAGGCTGTCCCGCCACCCCGCCTCAGGGCGCCGAGCACAGCCAGGCCTAGGCCGGGCCGGCACAGCCAAACCACGGAGGCTGTGGCCTCCCCCGAGGGGACGAGCGGCGGAACCACCCCGCCTCCGCCCTCCCGCGCCTAGCAGCTGCTGCCCTGGGCTGCTGGGCAGCCGGCGCGGATGACCTTACCCCCGCCATTTCCCCTCCCCGGGGGCGGGGCCGGCGCTGACATGGCGGGGCCCGAGGAGTAACCCGGCCCCGGGTCACGTGGTGCTCTCGCCGCGCCGTGCGCGCGCTCCCTCCCTCTCTCTCCTCTACACCTCCCCCTCCCCCCCCCCTCCCGTCCTGTGGGTGGCGCGGGGCCGGGAGGCCTGCACGATCCCAGGGTGCTGTGCGCGGCGTGGGCTCCGCCATCCCGCTGGGAGAGACGGTCTGTGCCGCGGCCCTGCCAGCGAGACGCCGCACCGAACGAAGGCGCGAGGGAGCCAGGGGGGCGAGAGGGGGAGAGCGCGAGCCCCGCCGCCGCCGAACGGCCATGTCCGCCCGCAGCCCCTGAGCCGGGACCGAGCCGCCCCTCCCCTCCTTCCCTCCCCCGCGCGGGCGCCCGCCCNGGCCGCCATCGCTTCCCCCGCGTCTCTCTTCTGCCCCCGCCCAACTCGCGGTCGGCTTCCGCCTCTGGGCCGCGCGGGCTCGGTGCGGCGCGGCCAGAGGCCTGCGCTGGGGAGGGCCCCGGCAGCACTCGGCCTGGCTCGGCCCGGGGCCGCCCGAGGCGTGGGGGTGGGGGAAGAGATCGGGCCTCTTGAGTAAAATGGAGGCGAGCGGGGTCAGGCCGGCCGCGGCCGTTGCAACGGCCTGGAGCGCTCCTCGAGCGAGGCCGCAGCCCGGGTTCCCGCACGGGCCGGGGGGAGGGAAGGGTGCTGAGGGCATCTTCGGGGCCCACTCTCTGTTCCCGCCCGCTCCCCAGTTTCCCCCTCGCCCCACGGGAGAGTGTCCGAGTCGGGATCCCCGCTACAAGGCGTTCCCGCTGCCTGCGTGTTGTTAAGGAGGGGGGGAAAGCCGCGTTTCAGGGCGCGAGGCACTTTTATTTCCTCGCAGTGGTTTGGCGAGAGACCTGCCATGTGAACAGGCGGCAAATAGGATAGGCTGGAGGCTGAATAGAGAGGGAAGACTGCGAAGGGGCTAATCTCTGTATAGAAACGATGCCTGGGGGGATGGGTCTTGAGGAATCGACCCCAACACTAGGGACATGGGAGGCAGTTTGGAAAGCGTAAGTCTCCTTTCGTGGTACACAGAAGGTTCCTGTTGTTTTCTGATGGGTTTTTTGTTTTGTGTTTTTTTTTTATTCCTTAGCCTATTGGAATTGGAAACAACGTACTCTGATATTTCTTTCTTTTTTTTTTTTTTTGCGTAATGTACAGCAAAATAACCTGTACTTTGTAAAGTTTTCGACACGTGATGTAAAACAATTCTTAGATTAGGTGACACCCCCGCCTCAGTTTGGTGATTTGACTTTTGCAGATCCTGTATGGACTATAGAACGTGCGTATTCTCATTGCAGATAATCAGTTAAAGCTAAGCCAGAACCTATTCCAGAGCGTTTAATACGTTTTGAAGGTTAGGTTGCTGTGCATGTTTGCTGAACAGAAACAGGAAAAATGGCAGACTACTCTCATGTGATGAAGTCATGCTGTGTAAAGTTCACTCCGCGCAATTGCTTGCCATGCACACACACAAAAAACTGAAAATCTGCTCATCCTTAACAAACTTATAGAAGTACAGAGTGAAAAACAGGTAGCATACGCCTCTTGTTAACAGCTTTATTCTTACTTATTTGCCTGTGTTATGGGTGTATTGTGCTCTTTTGAACCAGTGGTATGGAACGCTACAAAACAGCCTTCCCAAATATGTTTAAATACAATGACGCAGATGCGGCATTTTCAGTTTTCATGTAAACAGATAACAGAAATATTCTTACCTGCCTAAATATAAACAGAAGTTCTGGCAGATTATTGCTTTCACTTCATTCATTTCAACATGTTGCTACCTGATAAAATTTAATTGTACAGACAGTGCTTAGTATTTCTCAAACAATAAAAAACACTTCTTTTGCTGATCTGGTGGTGAAAGTATGTGTGACTTCAGAGCGAAGTGACTAATCTGCGTTTTAGAAATGGGTATGTTTTATTTCTTAAATCTTCCTCTCAGATGTAGTAAAAGTGTGATGCTTTTTTTTGATACAAGCAGAAACGTTGAGTGAAAATTCTGATGGCTGGCTGCTGAAAGATACTAAAACACTGGATTTCACTTGAACGTCGGTTACAGGGAAGAAAACTATACTTGCTAATATCCCTGTTATGCAGTCATTTGTATGTATGACTAGTTCTGTAGGACTACTTAGGCGTAAAGTTAGCATGTTAATAAATTCAGGGTTTGTGTAATTGCTGTCCTGTTCTCAGAAGGCGTGTTTATGATATTAGCTAAGAACATAAAGTCCAGTTCTTAAACCGTTCTCTGAATTTTCCAGCACGTGTTGCCTGAATCTGTGCGTGCAAAGCAATGCATACTAAAATAAAGTGTGAAACATCTCAAACTTTTTTGAGGATGAGGAACAATCAGATATTGTTCCATTTCTGGGCTTTCTCAGTGAAAGTGGAGAAAGTGAAAGAGCTGTTTTACAAAAGGTCTCAACGTTATTCACAGAATGGTGGGAATAGCACGGGCTAGCGAGTGTGTGAGAACTCATTTTGTCTGTAAGACTGTCTTGTAATGCATAGGCGCTGTGAGGACTACAGAGGTACCAGTCTCTGTTCACTGAATAGTTAATTATTTTATTGAGAGTGAAATCGCTTCAACAGCGAAGATTGGGGTATATACAGAATACCCTGTAGGTCAAGAATTCCTGAGCGTGCTGGCTGACAATTGTGCCGTACCACTGTAGACAGAGAATTGTTGTTTATAATGGAAACTCTAACTGCTGCAGCCGTTGAGTTTTGTGCTGGACTTCCCATGTATGCTAGAGGTTATGCGCTTCCAGCTTTACTGTCTCTTCTTCAGTGGTGGTAGCTCTCAGTCTATGTGTGTAGGAGATTCCATTTACTGTTTCAGGTGATATGATAATTTGGGATTGGTTAGGGTGGATTTGGTGATAACAGCAATTTCTTGAATGGTGGGAGGTCCAAGTTCAAATCATGGCTGTAAATCAGGCATCCTCTAAGCTATTATGTTGCTATACTCCTCTCAAACAAAAGAGCTTAGGGAGGAAGAGAAAAGCACCAGCAACACTTTCATTTATGCAATTTTGGATGAAGCTGTTCACCCAGTCCAGTAGAAATCATTAGTAGTTCTGGCTCACTTGGGTTCCAATTCTACTCGGAAGTTTAGTTTCTGCCCTTTGGGTTACAGGCTTCTGACGGTATGTAGGATTATGTTGCAGTGAAGTAACAAGTTTCTGCCTGTCAGCTAATTGTGATAAGTATGCAATCTTAACCGATGCCCATCTGAATTGTGAGGTAAAACTTAAATATAGAGAGGTTTGAGCTAGCATGTTGCACTTAGCAATTGTGGCAAGCTAGGGAAGAGCACTTAGAGTCAATTAGTTTGGCTCTGGCGATGGGTGGTAACTTACACGGGTTGCGTAATTTGATCGTGTTTGATTGTGTTGCCCATTCCTTTAGTCCTGTTCTTTGTACCTATATTTTGAATGCAAGTTTACCAGTAAATGTGCCTCCTAAAAATTCTCATTTATCTACAGGAGCAAGCATGTTTTTTGTATTGACCAAACACATTTGCTGCTTTATTTTTATCCAGCTGTACTCTAAGCAGATATTGGCAACTGAATAGGTGGGATTTGACAGTTATGTAGTATAGTGTGTTTTCCCTCAGGAAATTAGTTCAAACTGTATCCTGGAATTCATGTACTGTTAGGTGTATATGGTGTGTTAAATTAATAGTACACTGTAAGTCAGTCACAAATGGTAACTTGATAATGGTGCAAAACTTGGCTATGTTTTTAAGAAAACAAGTAAACAGTTTTCTAAAAAAAAGCCACCTGAGCCAACACACACATCCACCATGATTTGTAAAGATTTTAATCTTTGTCGTGCTTTAATTTAGGGGATATAGGTGTTTCCTATTCTTGAATCTGGAAAACTTGAGGGATAGTTTACTGGTTATGAAAGTTAGAAATAGAGATTTCTTCACAGTCTTGCTTCTGGAAGTAGAATAAAGTCAAGTTTGCTATTTTGTAATCTTATATTTGTATTGAGTAATGCAGTATATTCATTTAATCGTGTGTCTCAGGTTGGTAATAGTTAATCTGTACCACTGAAACAATTGACATCCCACTTAAGCGTGCCTAGATCACAAACAGAATAGTTTTTTGTGGGTTATTTCTTTCAAGGTAGAGCTGCAGCTTTCTTCACTATTTATCCATAATCAGTGAACTGGACAGTTGTATTTTTTGATCTAGTATAGCTATCTTATGCTAATAATACAACTTCATTTTGCATGTTCGACTGCAATGTGTTGCTCCCTGTTCTTCCCTTCCCCAGCTCCTATAAATAGAGACCAGCAGGATATCCTTCACAGTGGTTCTTCAGCAGTTACTGAAACTCACAAAACCCAGTTAGATTCCCTCTGTTGTGTAGCAAAGCAGCAAGGATACAACTACTAGTATC
Source organism: Chionis minor (assembly GCA_013398295.1). Lineage (NCBI taxonomy): Eukaryota > Metazoa > Chordata > Aves > Charadriiformes > Chionidae > Chionis > Chionis minor. The sequence goes on from VZSF01001524.1 coordinate 545,782, forward strand.
TGTGGTTGGAGGAAACATTAATGTAGTCTTTTGTGCATTTTGGCACCCTTTGTGTCTTTCAGAAAAGAGTAGAAGCCACTACCTGTTGTAGCTGCCTAAAATGATTCCTGTAGTCTAGTAGGTGCAATAGACTGTATTTTTAAGGCAGTGCTGCCTCCCACATGTCCTGTGAGAGTGCTTAAGCAGCAGTTCAAATGCTACTTGGATGGGGTAGAGGGAAAGAAAGATGGGGGGGGTGCTACTAGAGTTTTAGACTGAAGTAAGTCCCTTTTTTAAACTCTGAGACCCAGGCTGAAATTATTGCAAAAGTAACGTGCGGCTCCTCTGGGATGGAAGTTGCTTTGTTGCTTTTATGACTGTATCATGGTAATTGAAGGGTCGTCATCGCTGTGATCCTGAAAGAGCTGTGTCTGTTGCTTCTGGACTGGACCATTTCCAGGAATACTGAAATCTGTAGTATTCTATTAGAGATCCTTGATAAGAGAAGAGGTGAACGGCTTTTCAGGAGATATGCTGGACTTAAGACCACAGCACTAGGAGGCAGATAAGTTTCAAAAACATTTGTTTGGAAAACAGAATTCTATGCACTTTTATCATGTTGTTTTCATATGAGTGTCTTTTGTAAAGAGGCTTCTCCCCAGGGATTCAGAATTTGTGAATGGTCTTTCTAGGCCACAGAAATAGCTTAGTTGATGAAGTACTGTTTGGCTTCATTGCCTGGGGTTCATATCTGGTCAAATTTAAATCTTGCTTTATTTTCCAAAGAATGTAGCCTGACAGCCATGAATTTGATGGTGATCTCTTACCTTCAGCAGCACCTAATACTTGGTATGCTTCACAGCTGACGGTCAGGAATTCAAAACTTATGTTGGTCCTCTGAGACATAGCTTAGCGGGAGAAGTTTAGTAGACATCATTATCTTTCTCCTTTTCTTAGTAGCTCAAGGAAGAATGGGGACCTGAAGTGGAAAGGAAGCAATGAGTTTGATAGGGGAAGGAAAATTTATGTGACCAAGAAACACTGTGTTCCTTTCAGTAGATTGTGCGTCTATCTGTGCTGCTTCTTTTCTGCAGGTTTTATTTAGAAAGTATAGTTTTTATTTAGTAAATATGAAGCCCTACCTCTTTATTTGTAAACAGAGTCCTTTTTATGTCAAAGAACTTTCAGCAAGATAGCAAAGCCAGGGAAGTCAGTTCAAGTCTTAAAAGGTAATTTTACCTTCCTACTATGTTATTTCATGCTTAAAACAGGTAAATAGACTTTAGATCATATATCAGGCTTGAGACACCCTGAAGGATATAAGCCTCAGCTTTTTGCTTCTGTGCCAATGGGATAAGTCTCACTGGATGACACTGTCTCACTTCCTTCCTAGTAGTTTCAGGTTTGGAAAGTGTATGAGCTGCCTCTTTTCTTTGACCATGTGTCTTATGTTTTTCCTTTGGAACCCCTGTTCCTTCTCTACTGGCATGCGCACATCACTATCTGTTTTCATTTTCTTGTAATGAATTCAGCAACGAAGTGAAGGTGGTAGTATTTCAACATTTCAACTTGCTGTTGTTCTGAGGACTTGCTGTGCCCAGACATGGTGTCTTTTTAGGATTCTAAGGTAAGGCTGTGGGTAAATTTGAAAATGGAGATTCTCCCCTTTGCTTCAAAACACCATAGTTCTCAGGTTTCTGTGTAAAATACACCCTCAAAGAACATTAATTGTAGAATGGCAGAAATTAATAATTTGCTGCTTGAAAGATGGAAAACTAAAGGCCATCATCCTATTGCTTTTCCCATTACCCACCCCTCCTAGTACACCTCACCCAGGGCTTATGAAATGGAGAAGGTTCTACAGTTTGGCATGGAAAGTCTTCTTAGTTCACTCCTGCCACGTGTTTACTATAGTACTTCTGCACATTGAATTTTAATTTGGGGGTGGTTAGTAGCATGCTCTTGAAATAGCAGGCAATATGGTTAGTCTCCCTTTTGTTATCTGCTATGGTTTAATGAGTGGCTCATCCTTGTTATTTAATTGCATTTATTAGCCTGAAAATGAGCAGGTGATTTTCCTGCCTTTAAGGTTCTTGCCTTTATAGATACTTTATCCCGTACTTCTGTACTGTTACGAAAAGTACACAGAAATACTCTTGAGTCAGTATTTTGTATTGTGGCTTGAGTTTAGTATGCTTTTTAATCCCTCCACTTTTTTGTAGTACATGGGTTGATATGGAGCAACAAAGAAATTACTCCTTTTAAAACCATGGTGCTTTTAAAAATGTGCAGCTACAGCACACAGACTTTGAAATATAAGGAGAGAGGTTCCAGAAATGTTTGGAAATTCTTATATTGAAATTGCATTCTAAGCTAGAGCTTGTATAAAACAAAAGTGTGAGTTTTTTCATGTTGCTTTCAACGAGTAAGACTATTATAACTGAAATAGTCAAATTTTTCTTAGGACATTTGCCTTAATGTTTTTGGTAATGTTTTGTGGCTAAGCCTTTCTACTAGTTTTTCTACATTAGTTTTTCCTTGTATGTGAAAGAATCCACGCAGCCAGCAGGAGACAATACTTCTTAAACTCTTGAAATTATCAAAACTGAGTAAAGGTACAAGTCTTTGAATAGTCCTTGGATTAATTAGTTCCTATGTGAAATTAAAGTTTCACTTTGTTTCTTTTCCCCTGCTGTCTCCCACCCTGTGGTACCCCCCCATCCTAGTGAATGGGATACTCTGGGTGGTTTTCATTGCCAAATGGGTTCGAGGCAGTGGGCAGTAGAAGAACAGGCAGAGCTAAACTCATGTGGTTTTTTTTTCTTTAGCCAGTGGTGTCACTATGTGGAGAAGGAAGGAGGGGAACAGCTAGGAGCTGTTGGTTGTGTTTTTGGTTTGTTTTTTTTTTTTTTTCTCCAGATATCCAGTTATGATTGGTAAAAGCAGCAAGTCATTTCTAGCAGGTCAGGCTTTACAGGGCAGAGCATTCCAGGGACAGGCTCCTGCTGTGAAGCAGTATGTTGGAGACACTCTCAAGCTGCAAATTATTGTTGCCTTTGCTACATCCATCTAATTGCTTTTATTTTCTAAATAAAGTGTAAATTTTTGTGACTAGGTTGTTTCTTGAGCAGATCATGGTGCCCTTTGAGGAACTAGATGTATTAGTGGAAGGGTGGTCTTCTGAAAATAGAGGGTTTTTTTCATATACTAGTTTGGGAAATGTGTATGAAAGAAGATCCAGATCTAATTGAACATATGCAAATGTAAGGTACATAGGTGTCTTACTGAACAGTCTCCCCTTCTAACAGTAAAAATCCATGAGGAGCTAGTAAGGTTGTTAAATTTCAGATTTACCCATCTTGAAAATGTGGTTTTGACACATGTAACTATGATAGTGAAAATTAAATAAAAGTCAGCTTTAAAATAGTCATTTGGTATTCTAAAATCTTCTGAAAATTTAAAAAGGCAACCAAGTTTTGATGCGCTATTCCAACAGATAGTGATGGGGGGGCTGTGTGAACAGAGGGCAGAATACATATATATACACACATATATGCGCATATCCATATATATGTGTATGTATGTGTGCATATATATTTATATATGAAAATATTTGCATCTCAATTTGCATATTTCAGCTATAGCTCACCCTGAGCTGGAAATATCTGTGTGTACTGACCTCCTTGCTTTTACCATGTTTTTGTTGCTGTTGCCCAGAGCGCTGTCTGTAACAGCAAAGGAACAATTTACAGTGATCTGCTCAATCCTGTTTTTCCGAAGCTCGTGTTTATTCCTGCCTTATTAGCTTTAGTTTCAGCCTCTCATGTTCTTTAATTAATGACTTATCCAAGCTACCATATTCTTTATTGCATCCTCCCTGGCTACTTTAGTGCATCTAGCCGATTCCCCTTTTTCCTGCCCTCTGGCAGTTTCTTTCTCCTTGTTTTTTTGGGTTTTTTTTTTCTTTTTTTCTTTTTCCCCTGGTTGCAATGATATTCTTGGCATACCTTTTAAAACACTTCTTTTTATTTTTTCTGCCACTTGTTTGTTGTCATCTTCTGTCCTGCTATGAGCTCTCCCAGTTTTCCTGGTTCTCTCTGGTTGCGTTCCTGAAATACGAAACTGAAGTGCTGCTTTCACACTGGCTTCTTTGTTCTTGTTATATGGGACTGGCTCCTTTTTCTGGAGGACCAGTTGCTTCTTGGTTTATAAAGGAAGGGCTATGGAGTGCCTGTCCTAATGTTGGCTTCTTTTTTCCTCCTCCATCTCATTTTTCAAGCCTTCTGGTGTTTTGTTTTGTGGGTGTTGGGTTTTGGGAATTATTTTTTTTTCTGTCTTTCATTACCTCTTAAAACAGTTTTTACTGAGTTTTAATAACAGCACTGACTTTATTAATCGAGAATCTTTGCATGTATTTGAAAGAAATAAAATTCAAAATTGAAATTAAGCTTTTTTTAAAAACAAGTCAACTCACACACACCTCTCTCCTGTCTTTTATCTGACAGCTTTCATTTGTTTGTACTATGATTTCTCAGCAAGCAGAGTTGTTAGCTGAGGTATGTCTTGCAGCTTGAATGGCTTTAAAAATCAAACATTCTGGCACTAGAACTTGCCTTTTATGGAGATTAGTAATGAAGAGTCACGGTCTTGATGTTGGTGTTGGAAAAGGTATCCGGCTATCACTGTCTTGCAAGACAATTTTTCTTCTTTCGTATCTCCTGGAATAGGAGTCAAATTAAGGAAGTAAACACCTTCTTGCCTGCTCTTCGTATTTTGGTGGTGTAAGGCTTTCATTTTGTATTGCTGAAAGTCTTGTTATCGCTTTACTTGCCTCTAAATATTTGGCCAATTTTTTTACCTTCTGCATTGTTTTGTTGCTTAACTGAGACAGTGGATAAATCTGTGTAAGCTGGTCACTTCAGAAGTATCTTGGACCTTTAAATTAATAGAAAAGTAAGAGATAAATTTTCAAATGACACCTTACTTTCCGTTGCACTGTCAAATGAAGCTACTTTTATTCTCTTATTTTGATTTGTGGCAAATAATTGATTACATTTTTGGCTAGTATTCAAGGGCTGTATTTTTTCTTAACTGTGACAAGCAAAATCAAATTATGTAATGCAGACTTATTTTTTTCTATGATTTGTGGGGAGTATTTCAAGGTAAAAATCATTATTTGTGTGTAGGAAATGTTGAAGATCTCCATGGTTTTTTTGCACTATACAAATCATGACAATGTAATTCTGCCTTTCGTAAGCCACAGCTTAATAGGAAGTTAAATTTATGGGAAGAATAGAAAATAATATTTAATGAAGAGCACCTAACTGTTGGCTGTGAGGAATTAAGAAGTAGTACTGGGATTTTCTGCTTGGAAGGTGGGAAGGAGAGTTGGAGAAGAGAGAGCAGTCCTGACAAGCCAACATGGATTATGCTTCCAGGCCTAATGACTAGTAGAACAGAAGTGTGTACAGTATGCCAGGAAAACATAGTGTAGCATACAGTGTAGTTTTTGCAACTGGTTATTTTACGATGTGAAATTATGACAGCAACTTATGGAGTATTTAGAACTCATTGTAGATCCAGAGTAAGCAGAGTAGAATTCATTGTAGATCCAGAGTAAGCAGAGTGGTTTGGAAAGTGGTGAAATGAGCATTGGATTTCAGTGTGTTCTGGTGTGTTTGCATGCATGCTTATGACTGCCTGACTGTAGGACTGTTATTTAAAAACAAACCTCCCCAAATCCCTTATTTCTCTATTCTTTTAAAATGCTCTAACAGGAAGCAAAATGCATTAAGAATGTCATGCTGTTCAGGTGGTACTGGGGACCTGAGGAAAACGTATCCCTCTTCTCTCAGCTTTCTCTGTGTTCAGCCCTTCACGGATATTTCATCAGCTCTGAGACTTCTGTGTGCAAGTTTTAGTTTCTCTCAGTTTCTGAAATGTGAAGCTACTACTTGTTTTCAGAGTTACAGTCAATACTGGAAGGCAGAGCAGTGTCTTTTCTGAATGCTTAGGTTCAAGACTTCTTGAAAGTGTTCTGTAATAAATATTCTCACACATGAGAGATAAGTCATGGTGATGCTATTTGTGAAAATGAAGTTTGGGGTTTTTTTTGCTTGGAGACACACTTTTGGATTTAAAGAGCAGAACATCCTACCTGTATCCTACATGTTTTGAATATCAAATATACTTTCTGTGAATTCAGACTTCAGGGGGGGAGGAGGGAACAGGGAAGAAAAAGAAGATAATTTAAGCCTAGCACTGCAGCATCCCTTTTTGTGCTTAATGGCCTTAACAGAATAACACGCTTAACTTCTGGTTAAAACTCCTTGAAATAGTGTGCCTGGCCTATGTTTACAGAAATGAGATCAGAATTATTCTCTAAGTTGGGTTCATAGAATGCTTCAAACAGTCATCTATAAAGACGGAGTCACTTCTGAAAATTTTGTCCTTGAGGAATTAACTTTTCCACTGGGTGACGTTAGTGTGGATAATAGTGCAAGGGATTCTCCAAAACAGTTGTTGCAGTTAATTTTAATAATAATATTATATGGTCATACCAAATGAAATGGTAAACATCTCCATTAAAGACATTTGCAATGCCTGTATATAGCAGGATAATTTGAAAACTTAGGAGTGATTTGATTGCCTTGATGGATGAAAGGTTTCATACTTCTGTGTGTGTTATTTTAAGATGATGGGATTATGTCAATCTAAGCATCTGTAGGGCTGTCCTAATATTTATATTTGGTAAGCAGATATTCAGGCTGATTTAAATTAAGATGCAGTTATTTCTGTTTTATATTGTTTTTTTAAAATAGCAGGTTCCCATACTGTAAGTTAATGCTTGTATCATAAGTTAGCATATACTAATTTTTAGATGCAGATGGAACTTTGACAGCAGCCTTATCAAAATCTAATAAATTGGTGAATATGGGTTAGTTCACAAGCAAGATAGATTTGAACATTGCCCAGGGAAGATCTGCCTGTTAGTGTCTGTTTCAAGGGCCAGCCAGTGTTGTGGCAATACATAGTGTGGGATGTCAGTAATCAATCAGTTGTCTGAAATGTTGTCCTTTTGGTTAACTGCTTAAACTTCAGAATACATTTTTTATATTTGTTTTCTCTGTTTAGCTCTTTTCACTGATGGAGATGAAACCTCCTATTTCCCGAGCAAAAATGATTCTCATCACAAAAGCTGCCATTAAAGCTATTAAGGTAAAGTACAATAGAACAAACATGAAACTCTAACAGTAACAATGTTTTATTATTTTACTTCTAAGTAAATGCATCTCTGGATTTCCCAGTCTTAGCTTCATGGATGTTTTATTCTAGCTGGTGTTAAAGAATGTTACCTAGAAACAAGTGGGTGGTGAATATCATCTCTTGATTTTAGACTAGTAGCATAATGCTAGCTTGATTTATTTATTTTTTTTTGAATCATTGCTTTTTAATGCTACACCCACTAGGGTGTTGTGATTTCTATGCAATAAAATTTTAAATGTTGCAGGATGCAAGTGCACCTTGGCATATTAAAACATTAGTGGACTTACACAGAAAGTGAATCCAGAAAGCTCTCACTAATACTCTAGAAGCAGTATGTCTTTTGGGTACACACTGACACACTTCTGACAGAAAAGGATGGCTTGTTTCTGTCTGTTCCCCCCATGAAATCTTTTTTGCTGTGCTTGATTAACTTAGCTTGATAACATAGTTCTTTTTAGAATGTGACTACAATATTTTGTTTGTAGTCTTTCCTAAATGGTAGTAAGCAAAAAGAGTTACAATACTTCTAAAATGATGCGCCACTGTTGAGTAGATGATAAATTAATTTATGCATTTATTTTCCAGCTCTACAAGCATGTTGTCCAGATTGTAGAGAAGTTTATCAAAAAGGTAAAAAAAAAATCTACTAATAAAGATATTGTCTGCATCTGTTGCCAGGTATTATTAATAATGCTAGTAAATAATGAAAAAGGCTTCTGTTATTTGAGGATTGAGGGAGGAAATTCTGTTCTGTTAGGATTTCACACATTTTGGTATCTCTTTGTCTACATAATCTCCTTGGTTTAGTTTTCTCTAGTGCATTAGGAAGGGGAGGGAAAAAAAATCGTGACATTCCCCCTTCTTCTTTCACCTAGCAACTGGGAAGGAAACTGGAGGTACTGAACTTCAAATTAATTTTCGCTGGCTAAGATAATACATATTTTCAGAAAATACAGTTTTCATGCTTGCCTAGGCATGTAGAACAACAGGCTAGAATGTAATACTCACTAAACTCGAACTATCAGGCTGTCTACAGTTAAGTTCCTCTGAGGGAACAGGAAAAATACTCTTTTTCATTCAAAGTCCTTCAGAGACCTTCAAAGAGAGGGACTTCACAATACATTCTGGAGAATAGAGCTGGTAGAAATAGTTCAGTGCATTGAGAGTGAGGCAGCTTGATAGCAGAGTTGTACTGTACTGTAATGTAGTAACCTGTTGTTGCAATCACATGTTGTCAACCTAAATGTGCTTTAAAAAGCAGTGATTGAGAAGATAAAGGCTGCTTCGCACTATCCAGGTCTATTTACTCTGTCACAAATGTGAAAGCACGTTTTTCTCCTTTTTTTTCCATTTCTGTAAACAAAAAAAGTAAAACACTACATAAGACAAATCAACATCTTTTTTTTTTCCTACCCAAGTATACTAAGTGTAGATTTTGTATAAGGATTTAAGGTGAGTGCATGTTACCTTGCTAGTGTCGTTGCATAATGGAAAACTATTTTTATGTTTTCAGTGCAAACCGGAATATAAAGTCCCTGGATTGTACGTTATTGACTCTATTGTTCGTCAGTCTCGTCACCAGTTTGGAACGGACAAAGATGTTTTTGGGCCAAGATTCTCTAAAAATATTACTGCCACATTCCAGTATTTGTATCTGTGTCCATCTGAAGACAAGGTACAACTATGATTTCTCAAGTGTTGTTGTATATTGATAACAGTGCTACCTTGGTGTTTCTCCTTCTGTGAAATCTGATTTGGTGATTCTCTATGTCCATGGCAGTGAATGTTATTATATGAAATGGTAAAACATGCTGAGAAAGATTATCAACTATTCCATTAAAACATGCTGAGAAAGATTATTAACTATTCTAGTTATAAATATGTATTTTGCCTAACTTCATCGGTTTTGTTTTGCCTGTGCAGACACTTCAACAGCATGTGTGACTATACCAAAACTTCTGTTCTTGAGACTCCTTCAGTAAAACTTACAATGGAAGGTGGTGTCTCCCACAAAAAGAAAGTCTTACAGGAGAAGCTCTGGTGTTGTAGGCAGTGAAGGTTCAGCTCCCAAATATTTTCTAAGAAAATCATCGTGCTGATTTTGTCAGTCTTTACAAATCCCGTACTTGAGAATTTCATTGCTGCTCTCCGTTGTCAAGACTTGTTTAAGGCCTTGGTTTTCTTAGTTTTGCTGTACTTGCTGATAGAACAGGGGCTCAGAAAGTATCCTGAATTCACGATGGTCCAGGTTGCTACCAACAGAAGATGGCTTTTATGCCCTCTGTCAAAACCATTTCAAAAGACTCCCGTATAAACATCTTTTAGAAGTTGCCAGCTGCTTTCCAGAAAGTCACCTGCTTGCTTCTTTTAATAACTGTAGTACTGTAAAATACTCTTTGTAAATGACTTTTCCCTAATTTTGTAACTAAGCTATTGAAAGGTTTTGGTGCTTGGTAGTTTTCTAATGTGGAACATTTAGACCTTTAGGCCTTGAATCTGATACTCTGGAGCTCTGGGTTACCACCCAGGTGAAACAGAGCAGTCCCCTCTTGTTTCTGCCTTTGTGGTTACCGTTTTGTTCATCCAGATGAATTAGACTATCTCATTTGTGGCACTACCTGATATCTCACTGCTAAAATAACTAAGATGCTTCCCACTAGGGGAATAATACTATTTATAACATGCTTGCTTTAATGAATTTCCAGTACCTAAACAACAGAACTTATCTGCAGATACACAATAACTATGGTTGATATCCAGAAAGAGTGATACTCCTTTTTTTTTCTTTTTTTTTTAACAGCCTTTCTGCAAGATTAATATGTGTCTGAAAACAAGAGTATTAAATTTATTAATTTTTTGGCCTTCATATTATTTTTCAAATCTTCTGGAGACAGAATACCCAAAGCCAAAAATTGTTGCCGTTTTAAAGTTAACTGTTTTTCAGACCAAAATCTTATTTTTAAAATAGCTGTTTCAGATTTCTCTCTAATAGATCTTATTGTAAAGAACATGTTGTGAAGTTATTTGATCACTTAGCTTATGAAAGTATAGGTGGATTTGCATGGGTGTATATAACTGAGTCACAGGCATTTTATTGTTGAAACAAGAAGGAGCAGAATCGATTCATTCTTAGGAGCAACAGTAGAAGTAAAAAGTACTTAAAACATGTATGTGTGCAAGTCAGATGACTAAGTATACAGAAAGGACAGGTATGTCAATATAACATGTATTATTTTACCCACTTGCATGTTCCAACTGAAGCAGCACATCTAGTTAGATATTATTGTTTAATACTGGGCTAAAGAAGGAAAGACTAATTTCCAGGTTGTTCCTGAAAGCTTCATTGTTCTTAATGTTAAAAAAAGAAAAGAGCTTAAAATAACAGCTGACAATCGGAGGTTCTAATTTAATCTTTCTGCAGTGATCAGTTAGAATGTTTTCCACTTGCTTTCCCAATCTTTTGAATAATGATGGAGGTGGGTTTTCTGGTATCAACATAAATTTGTTGGGTTAATAGAAAAAAACATTCAAGCAAACGATCTTTTAGCTAACTTTAAAGCTTTGTTCTAGCACTTTATGGTCTAATTGCTCCTCTCTTTATTAGGGTTTTCCAGTCAATCTTCATGTTCTCTTTCTCACTGCATTTGTTTTATTTCACCCCTTTACAACCATCTGTGAAGAAATGGTGGGGCTGATGTGACTTCCTCTACTGTCTATCAAACCTGAATTTTCTGACTGGCCAGAACAGTTCTAGAAAAATGGCATAAGTTGCTTTTTGTTAAAGTGGATAGTAAAATAAGTTGCCAGTTTTTATCTTTGCCATGTAAAAGGTCTTGCTGACCAATGTAACAACATAGGGTTTTTAAATAGGTGTTCTTGATTTTGTTGAACTCCTATGCTGTTCACACCTTACTTTTCCAAAATGTAAATTTGGAGTTTGTGAATTAGGAAAGCTGTATTTATTGTTGATGCTTACTTTTGTTTCGACAGAGTAAAATAGTCCGTGTCCTGAACCTTTGGCAGAAAAATGGAGTATTTAAAATTGAAATAATTCAGCCTCTTCTGGATATGGCAGCAGGAACTAGTGCCACTGCACCAATGACAGAAAATGCTACTAATAATGAAGGTATGAATGACATTATAACTTCTTTTAAAAGGGCGAATGATAATAGCTTATTTGCTTTCACATTAAAGCGCCTGGTATTAGTTTCAACAGCAGCATATTAATAAACTCAACTTTGTTGTCACAATTATGTGGAGCAGCTGAACTCATTCTGAATAATTGCTGATATTGTACTTAGAAATTACCAGAATATGAACACTTATTTGGAAAATATCTGAAATTTGTGTTGTGTATGCTTATGTACATACATATGCGTACGCTTTACTTACAGATGACTTCGATATTCCCTCTGAAAAAAATCTTTAATTTTTTTCTTTGTTCTGAAATATTTTTCTGTTGTTTCTCAGTTTTATAATTCTGATGTCATTTTTTTAATGTTAGAATCTGGATAAGTAAAGCACGATCTTACATGTAAAGAGCTTCATCTTTGTTTGAATCAACTTAGTATCTGAAAGCAACAGCTGTCAGCGTCTTTCAGTATGCAGCCCTGAAACATTTTAAATGGTGTTTCAAATCCAAATTCTTGAACAGTAAATTTATGCCTGGCAGTAGGCTTTTACACAGGCTACTGGTTGAAAACCACTGACCTAAAGAGTAAAGTAATGACAGCCTGCTCACAGTATTTTCACTGACCTGTTTTATGCCACATAAAATGCTGATAGTGAGGTTATGGAATTGTAGATGAGAATATGCACACCACAATTCTCTCGTTCTCTGGAGGGCCTTCTCTTTGAGTTTGCACTCTGTATTTCAGACTTAGCTTTGGTAAACTCCTTATTTATTACACTCATGTATGTTAAGAGTAGGACTGGCAAAAAATGTAATGGAGTGAGTGAGGTGTGGTGATGGACGACAAAATAAAGATGTGCAGTAGTATAAGTGAAATCGTCTCCAGTGGTGTTTAGGCAAGCGTATCCTATTGATGTGTTTTATAAACATGGCAGAGCAGGGGGAGGGAATGTCTTGGCATTTGAGCTTGGGTGCAGACTGGTGGCTATACAATTTCATTCTGATATGACAGGTGAGTGGCGCTGTTTTTCTATCTTTGTTTCGTCACTAGTAGCTAAGAGGTTGGGTGCCTTCTGCATAGATTTTAATGTACAGAATTACTGATTTCATTGAGATTATTCAGACGCACCAGAGGGGATAATTTCGCCCTGAAATAAATATGCTAATGAATAATAATAAATACATTAATGCACTATGTGAAATGGAATCTGTTTAGCTCATAATGGCGCAAAGTCTCTTTAGCCAAAAAGAGATAAATGCAAATTTTCTCCCTTGAGCGAGGAAAAATCCTTCTGAATATATACAGGAAGTAATGTGTGAGCTAATTTATATTTAAAAACAATCACATATCTTTTTGCAGTATTTCTATGTAGCATCTGACTTCTGGGAAAATATTACTCAGCACGTTTGTCTCTTGCTTGCTGCATGTCAACACTGCAGTTATTTAAACTGCAAACAGATGAATGGCTTTAAAGAAGTTGGTATTGTGAGCCAAACATTTTCTTAGTGTCTCACTAAAAAGTATTTCTCTCTGTGGTGTTTTTTTAACTATCTCTCCTTTACAGTTTTATAGTCGTCCATTAAAATATGTTTGCTAAAGAATAGTTACTTGCTCACAGCATGTAGGAATTGATGGTGTTACTGCTAATTTACTTTGTACTGGCAAAATGTTTATTAAAAAAAGTATTGTAATCTAAAGCAGAGAGAGTGGGAAAGCTACATATGAAGACAGATCTAATAGCATGTCTGAAAATGTAATCTCAGTTTTACTAAAGCTCAGTGGAAATGGGAGTCTTCTTCCTGGAAGAATCAGTAAAAAATATTTTTATGGTAGGAGGATTTATCCAGCAGATGCACGTTTGGCTTTTGCCTATGCAAAAGTGGCATGTGAATGAACCTTGTCAAAGAAAGAGTTGCTTGTGAAATAATTTTTTTAAAACCTTATTACCAGACGTTTCAGCAAAAGTTCAGTTACTGCTAGAAAATAGAAGCTATTAACAGAAACTCATTTGCTCTTAAAATGACCCTTTGGATGACTGATTTGAAATGTTCATTCAAAAGAATGAGTCTAGAACTTTTGTAACCAGAACTGACATTTTAAGTGTATTGATAAGCATTGCTTAACACTGTTTGAGTAATAGTTTTTCTCTTAATTTTTCTAAAATTGTACAGTTGTAACATTGAGTTGTGATCTAAAATTCCGAGCTGGACTAGCTTTCAGATAGGCCATTTTTCTTTGTTTTCTTTCTTAGTGTATATAATGTGCACATGTGAGCAGTGAATGGAGCAGTTAAAGGCAAAATGAATAGAATATGCAATTGGAGTAGATTAGATAGGACTTTTTGGGTTAAATAGAGTATTGTAGATAAAGACTTGTTTTGAGGAGGTAGATGTATGCAGTGAAGAGTAAGATGAATGTTTTGGAGTAACGTCGTGCTTTCTCAATTCCTATGAAACTCTCAGGTTCACCGCCCCCTCCAGCAAAGGTTTCCTCAGAGCCCCCTCAAGTTACTGCTAACTCAGTACCTACTGTGCCACAGTTGCCCAGTTCTGATGCGTTTGCAGCTGTAGCTCAGTTGTTTCAGACAACGCAAGGACAACAGGTAACCTCTTTATATCTTTGGTTCCCTTCTAACTTCAGTTTTCATGTTAAATGGCGGAGGGCATGGGGAGGGTGGTGGTGTGTGATGGGAGTAATATCCTTAATTTGAAGCGAAACAAAAGCCTCCCTAAGGTCTTCAGTGGAAAACTTTTAAGAGTTAAAGTCAGTATTTGAATGATCTGTGACCCTTCTATCCAGTAAGTATGGATTCCGGGGTTTTTATACATACATATATATATATGGAAATTTCAGTTACATATTCCTAAATAATTGGTTCTGAATTGATGCGGTTACAAAGTTTCAAGAGCAGACAGAATATTTCAGACAAAATGTTGAGTTTTATTGTTCGGTCCACTTAAATGTCTGCAGTATTGTAAGGCCTGAATACTGAAAGCTTGAGATCGTCTGAATTTTGCCACTGAATTATTTAAAAAATTACTTTTGGTCTTGCTGAAAGTTCTCTGTAGTTCATTCAGATTGTTGGCGGTGTTCATCCTGTGCCGTAGTCTGGTTTGATGTAAAATTTATATCCTACAACCCTTTCAATACTATGTGTTTATATAAGAATACATACTTAATACTATATATGTTTTTCTAGCTTCAGCAAATTCTGCAGACTTTTCAACAGCCTCAAAAACCCCAGTCACCAGTCATAGATAACACTGTGATGGCTCAGGTTCAAGCTATTACTGCTCAGTTGAAAACTACAGCAGCACAGCCACCAGAACAAAAAGCTGCTTTTCCACCGCCCGAGCAAAAAACATCATTTGACAAAGTAAGTCTTCATTTGTTCTTTATGTTTTACTTCTTCAGTTCAGCAGAAGACTGCTGGGTGGAATTCTCAATGTCCTTCATTTAAAGGATGCAAATTTTGTTTCTTCTCTTTCTGTTTAGAGGTCGGCTTCCTGTTTTTATAGCCTTCTGTTTTCTGAAGCTGAGTAAAATGGATTTGGACAGTTTCCGATTCTGTATTAAAATATAAGATTTAAAAATAAAGAAATTCGATTCTGACCTTGTCCTTAATTCAGAGCTGTTAGATAGATAGTAAGAATTTGATAATAAGGATATTTTGGCTGCCCGTTACGTAAGATACAGAAAAAATACTTGTCTCAATGTAATTTCTTTCAGAAGCTGCTAGATCGGTTTGACTATGATGATGAACCAGAAGCAGTGGAAGACTCAAAGAAAGAAGACTCAGCCCCTTCTCCTTCAGTTTCTCAGCCAGCTTTGTAAGTTTTGTGTAATCTTTGTTCTAAAAAATATTTAGGTTAGAAAGCTGATTAAAATTCCATGTTCCTTCAGTGCTTAACTGTTATAGTCCAAAGTTAAAACATTATTAACAATTTCTGGTGGATTTTTTTTTTTATCTTTTTACTTTGGTGATCCAGTGTAGTTTTGGCATGTTACATCATTGATTGAGGAATGTGTTCTGTAGAGAAAAGCTCAGTTTCAAGATGGTTTCAAGATGAGTGCCATGGTTTTATTGCACAACTGAATATGTCAGGGCATTGTTAGTAATCTGCTACATTGCTTTGCTGGATGGGAAAAGTTGCTATTCCAAAACTATTGTGGTAGTTTTAACTATTTAAAAGATTAAATTCGGCTTTGCAGCATTACATTCTCAAACATTAAATACCCATGCGAACTAACTCAGACTCCTGTTTCCCTTTTGATATGCATTATGATAAAGTCTTAAATTACATGATCACATACTAGTTTTTTCCACAGGACCCCTCTCTCATTCAGTGCACAGGCTGGATGGTGCTCAATACCTGGGTTAGTCAATATTTCTTTTTTCCGTGCTTCAGTATGTGGCCCCATGTCTTACTTTCTGTATGTGCCATCCAAACCCTGCTCTCAAAACCAGAATCACTAACTTTGTCATTAGCTTCCTTGCTGTGTTTATCACCTTGAGCACTTTAATGTATTAGTTAATTAAAATGCCTTTTAAGTAAATTAGTAGTATTTTCCCTGTAATACAGATGGAACTCTGGAGTACAGAAAGATGAGGTAGGTCAAACATAAGCACTGCTTGTGTATGCCCAACTAGAGATCATTGGACTAGGCTTTTCAGCATGTTTATGTTCTGTTCGTAGCACTTAAAGCCTCTGTCCTTATTACCTTGTAGTTGTGTAAGGTGCCTCTGAAGCTTGTATTCCAGTAGTCTCGTTTTGGGCACACAAAATCAGTAATACTCTATATGAAAACGAATCTGTCCAGAATCATCTTAGAATTGTATGGCACCTGTGTTTTAAACTACTACAAAGTTCCATTTCACATCATCATGAAATTCCTTTATCTTCCTGAAATCCTGTTCAGTTCCTTACACAAACTGCATCCTGTAAACAGGTTGTGTTAACTGCACAGACCTCATTAATTCCCTGAGCACTGTCCATTCTGTGTGTTGAATCAGGAAGCGAATGGCATTTCTGTAATCCTTGGGTGATATACATACCTCTTTCTCCTCTGCCCTAAATTCTTCCCAAGCTAAAGGTTTTTTTCCGGCAAGTATGGCCAGTTTCTTTTCCGTGAGGAAAAGGCTTACTTCTTTTGTTCCCAGAAGAGGAACTGGAAAGGAAGAAAGCTAGCCTAAGGCAGACAACCTTCATGAAAAATGTCCATAGACTGAGATCTTTAGCAAGATCATATAAGTACAGGGGGAAGAGAGGCTTAAACCTTTATGCAGCATTTCTTTAAATGTTAAAGGACTACTCTTACAGTGGTGAAAAGATAAGGAAGCCGCTCTTTCTCCTTTTTTTGTTTTCACTTCTTAGAGAGGAAATGGGATCATAGTAAAGATTTTCTGTCTAAATTTGAAGCAAGAATGTGTACATGTACATGAAAATATGTAAAATAAAGGCAAAAAAAAGTGTATGTACTGACTTGTCTTACCAAAATGTTACTGGTTTTAGTGGATTTCCAGGAGAAGGTATACAACAGCCAGTATTTCCTCAGCTCCCAAATATGGATCCCTTTCAGCAGCGAATGATGGGGATACAACAGGATCCAATGCGTCACCAGGTAACTTCAGGGTTTTCCCTTGTCCCTCTGTTGTTTATGTTTTCTATCTGTTGCTGTTTGAGCAGAAGTAAGTAAGTGGTGTTCCAATTAGTGAAGAGTGAATATGGCCAGCCCTCCAGCTTTCTCAAGAAAGATGCTTTTGTTCTCTGTTCTAGTCAAGCTTTGAAGAGCAAGATTTTTATTTTATACACCTAAACGCTTGACCTACTTCCATCTTTCTCAGGCTTCTGGTCTTTTATTGTGACTTTGGAGCAGAGATACAATTTTACTTTAGCAAACTAGGGAAGTTAATGCAGGTGGTGGGGTTTTTTTTCCTAACTGGCAGTTTTCATGTTTTTTCTTCTCCAAAGGTTCCGCTTCCTCCTAATGGGCAAATGCCAGGTTTTGGTCTCCTTCCTACCCCGCAGTTTCCACCCATGGCTCAGCCTGTGATTCCGCCAACAGCACCTGTGCAGCAAACTTTTCAGTCTCCTTTTCCAGTACAGAGTGAATCACACATGCAAAAACCACATCAGCAGGTGAGGACCCCTTGCAGTAAACAAAGTAACTTAAATGCTCTAATACGTGTCTTTCTCAAATGCATATAGTTCGTTCAGGAGAGGAAATTCATGATAACCATGGACAGAGATGGCTGCGAGGGTAGCTCATCTGACGGAGACATCGGGGAAAGTTAACTTTTAGTGGCCTGGTAGATATAGTGGAAATGGACTCACAAGTCTGGAAAAGTTTTAAAAAATCCAAGCGTATGTAAATGCCTGTCTTGTTCCTAAGATTTTGGAGGATATTGTTGTTTTGGTAACTGACTGCTATTAAGAAGAAATTAAAGAGCAAGTCTGTTTACGAGCCTGTATTTAAAAAAAAAAAAATATTGCCTCTTTTGTTCCAAGAAAAGGAAATCCTGAAATGAGAAATAGAGATGGTACCAAACTGTGTTTATGTGGTGACATGTGATGTCACAGATTCTAGAAATAAGTTCTTGCTTTTCACTTGAAATAAAGGGACAATTCTCAAGAGTATCTTTGTAATTAGTTTTTTAGTCTTGAATTCTGTTGAATCAGTACGTTCTGAGAGATTGCTTCTTTGGATGTTCCCTGCCAGGGTCGCATCGTGAAGACTAGTTAAAGTTTAGGCAAGATACAGTATGTTCTGGACTGGGAAGCTGTAGAGCGTTTGGGGTAGGAAGGAAGAGCTGTCCTGAACTTACTAAGGATTTTTTAAACAGGTTCTTGTGTTTTAAGTATTGTTTTGATGACTTACTGTTTCATTCTTCAGATTTATTGTATTGTAATTTGTTTATATATATGGCTTAACATAGTTTCCTATAAACATCTTGGCGAAAAGTTTTCTAGTAGACTGCCTGTGATTTTGGTGACAGAGCAAGATCCACTGACTGGCTTTAAGGAATGTATTCATATTCTGTGAAGATATATGCAGTGCTGAAGTTGATTAAAATGTGGAAAAACAATAATATGCCGTTTGAAAGTGATGTTTTGTGTAAATTATTTTTGTTATGTTTTTGCAGTGGTGTATTAAGTTCATTTAATACTGGACTGTCTCCCTGTTAGTGACTACAAAGTAGTGGTGAAGCTTCTAAGGAGAGTTGCATTACATTTTAATTTCACATATGTGAATATTGAATACAATTTTAGTGCCGTTACATAATATAGTGTAGGCATAAAATGTTTGTGCTACTCACCCGTAACAGCAGTCAACTTAATATTTTAGGATATGGAAGTAGAACAGCCACCTATTCAAGAGGGAAAACGGCATGTTTCTGACAGCAGAAAGTCAAGATCTAGATCTGCATCAAGGTAAATTAGTGAATGTTCTTTTAGTGAGGGTATATGTTATATCAAGTATGGATTTTAACGTAAGGAACTTGTGTGTCATGTCCAAAGACTTGGAATTCTTTACTACTTTATGAGTACTGAGGACAGTTATGTTGATTATCTGGAGCTCAGATGATATGGTGCTGTGCTGCCAAATCTACTGGCGGGGTGGTAACTTCCAACCGAGATGACAGTAAATAGCTGAGAGGTGAGACAACTCCTTGAAATGTTGGTGGGACTTGTTTTCAATGCCTTAGGACACAGACCTGTATTTTGAGTTGGCTTCTTGGCTGCCCCAGTCAGTATACTTCTTTTGAGGCCCCTTCTTCTAAGTCTCCAGTTGTGCTGCACACCTTGGGTTTTATGACTAAATACCGAAGGACGCATTTAGCAAAAGAGACCATTTCAATTTAATCCTAAGGATTAATTACAAGAAACTACTGTCTGAGTATTATCCACTGTATGGACAATACCAATGAAATTTCTTGGTAAAATCAAAACTGTCAAGAGCTTTGTTTGAATTCCCCTTCTGGAAGAGAGAAAAGAAGAGAGATCCTTTCAGTCTCTTGCCTCTGAGGGGAATTGTGTATAAATACAGCTAAACGTTGTATGTAATTAGTGCAGCGGTAATGAGAAACAGATCAGTGACTACTAAGACTTGTGAACCTCTGAAAGTCATCTATCTTCTAAGGAAAACTGGCTATACAGCCAATTGTATATCTATGTATGTATATACAGTTCTCTTTTATTGGTAGAAAGTAACTTCCGTGCCTGTCAATACTGAGTAAATTTTAGGGAAGCAGACTGTGATAGTTTAATTTTGTCTGTGCTTTAAAGACACTTTTCATATCAAGAAATCTCTGATCCAGTGTACTGTGGGACTTTGCCTGTCACAGAGGCAGTATTTCCTGCATCTCAGCTGACCTACCAAATCTTGCTTCTGTATTAAAGCAAAGCTATCTGCTTAGTTACCAGGCTTCTCCTTTGCCAAGTTTCATATGACTTCTTTGAAGGTCTTCGGATCTTGGGTGGTTTAGAACTTGAACACGATGTAAAATACAATTTCACTGGCAGAATTTATTTTTAATCTCTTTTTTTATCCATTCTTTTGTAAAAGCTGTTAAAAGCAAACTGCTTTTACAAAAAAGCTTTTGTAAAAGTAACATTTTCCTCATTTAAGCAGATGTCAATTTTCTGTGTGTTAATGAGAACATAGTTTTTAATACTCAACTTCAGTACAAGATTAATAGAAAAAAAATTGAAAAATAATCAAATGATCAGCTGGAGTGCATTAATAAGCTACTGTAATAATTTTTTGTAGTTCTAAATGCATGTGAATGAACTTGGGTTATTTTTTTTTTTATTGACTGAACTTTTGCTTGATTATTTAAATAGATACCTGAAATAGTTACCTATCTGTCAGTGTCTGGGTCAGAAAGATTGAACGTAAATGGTTGTTGGTTTAAACCAGGTCACCTAAAAGGAGACGTTCAAGATCTGGCTCCCGATCTCGAAGGTCACGTCATCGTCGATCTCGATCTCGGTCCAGGGATAGGCGCCGACACTCTCCTAAGTCTAGGTCACAAGAAAGACGTGAACGTGAGAGGGAGAGAGAACGCAGGTCAAAAGGCCTTCCTCAGATCAAGTCAGAAACTGTTAGTGGTAAGTTTATTCTTTCTCTTTATTGTTGATGTAACTTTGCACATTCTTATACTACTATTTTTGAGATGCTCAACATCTTCCTGGTTCATATACGTGGGTTTTTTTGTCTGTGCCCAGTATTTAATGGATTTTAGAGTACCTATCAGACCTTTTTGTACCTTGTACAATCAGACCCGATTGTACCTATCAGGCTTTTTTTTTTTTAAATTTAATGTTGACATTTCTGCTTCCAGCATCCTTCTTTTCTACAACACACTGCTCTATCTATCTGCTCAGAATATCCCAGAAGACAACTCTTAATCTGATGTGTGGTATTTTTTTTAAATTTTGTTGTTCTTTTTTTCTTGGGTATAATGCTGTTTGATATGAGTTCCAAGACTCATCTAAACAGACCAAAAGTAAACTGTACTGTGATTTCTTTTCTTAGCTGTTGTAATGCTGGTAAGAATTAAATTCACCACACATTCACATACTTCCTTCACTCACAGTAGACAATTTGACATTTTTTGAATATCTCCAAGTCAGAAATATTTTGGCTGTAAAATGAGGAAAGAAAAAGCCGAAACACCATGTTTTTCTTTTCCTTCCTTTGAGATATATAAGGTGAAGCAGATTGAGGAACAAGAAGTTGGGCACGTTGTTATGATTTTTCTAATGATTCAGTGTTGTGTGTGTCTCAAACCTGGAGGGGAGCTTTGTCCAGGAAAACAAACAGGCTAATGTTTGGATTTCTGAAATAATCCTGGCTTTGCCTTGTGTTTCTAGACAAAATGTAGTAGTTGTCTTCTGAATATTCCTCGGCCATGTGGGATCTTTTCTATAGTCATCAAGTAAAATGAGAACATTCTTTTTTATATGAGAGGGACAAAAACTAAACTTTTAACTAGCCAAACCCTTGTGAATGACAATACCATTAGTTTAAAAGGCCTGCAAAGACTTAGTAGCTGTTCATTAAAAGCTTACTGGCAGAGGTGTAAGATAAGCTTTTGCCAGCATCTCTCCTGCATTCTGTCACATAACACTTTTTAAGTTTGAAGTTTTATATCGTTTAGTGAGGAAAGCATAGATGAGTATTAAATGTTGCTATAGTAGTCTTCAGCAAATGGGATACTTTGAGCTTATCTGCTGTTCTGTTACCTGGAAGCATGAAGCGAGATAAGCATGTTGCTTACTCTTCCCTGAAAGACAAAGCTTGTGTCAATAATTTTTCACTCAACCATAAAAAGTAGTGGCATTGAATATGTCACTAAAGAGGCTAAAAGTTTGGTTGCTTATTGTAGTTGAATTGTCACCACATTCTGGAGGAAAATACTACTTGTAGAGGGTGCATCACCATAAACAATGTAATTATCATCTTGCCAGTAAGTACCATCCATAACTTGTGTAGCTTGGCCGTAGCTTGGATTTCATACTCAGCAGAGTGAGTTACCCTGTTGGGAAATATCCACTGTATGTGTTGGCATATTTCATGGAGCATTGTTAGCAGCAAAGCATATTTTTCCTTTTTATGATTATTTGCAGAGCTCACGATCATCAGAACTTGCAGGTAGCTTCAATATTAGTTAACTAGAGAGCTTCTTAGTGAGTGCATTCTAGTAGTGATTCTGGTGTAGTTGCTTGGTTAACTGTCAACGCAGCTCCAGGCAGGCAAGAAAAAGAGGTTTCTGTCAAACACTCCTAAATATTAAAATAGGTATTTTAATATTAGCTGGCTTTTTCATTTGAATAACTGATGATTTTAAAATTACTATTTTGACATTCTGGCTTGTGAAATGTGTGTTTCCAAGTGCTCTTACAATCTGTGTTAACTCTTTGATTGTAGTTTGTAGTACTACACTTTGGGTAGGACAACTTGACAAAAGGACAACACAACAGGATGTTGGAAGTCTTTTGGAGGAGTTTGGCCCAATCGAATCAATAAATGTAAGTATAAATGGTGCGGTGTAAGCTACTTTGATACGGATTGGTGACAAAAAATCTTTTCAGGCTGTTTTAAGACAACTTTATTTTTGATACATTCAAAAGAGTCAAGCTCTTATTTCCTGTATGGCTGTGTTTTCTAACGTGTAAACTGAATTCATTTGGCCTCTTTGTAGAAAAACAAGAAGGCAGTTGCTTTAGGTTCTTGCAATTTAAAAATGCTCTTGGGGGTAATACAGAAGATTATCCTATTTCCATAAAATCATGCTTTCTCTGAAGAGAATTGAATAAGAAAGGGCTATTGAAGAGATGGGTACAGAATTACATAGTGTGCTACTGACTTCCTTGTGTGCTCCATTTTGTTTGATGGTAGAACTGTGGACTCTCAGCTGGTGTTCTTGTTTCTTTTGCCTCTTTCTCTTCTGTCATTTGAGTCATAAGCACGTTTGTGATGCTTTGCTGTATTTAAGGGTATTTTTATAGAGAAATTAGAGCTATTCTGGTAGCTATAAAATTTCATTTAAACAAACAAACAAACAAGAAGTAGTGACTGTAATTTTCTTCCTATTCCCAGTTTTGTAAAACAACATAGAAGTTTTTTCTCAAATGCATTAGAAATAATAAAAATTATTACAAAACTGCAGATAAAATGGAATGTGGAGGTGCAGCTGGCAGCTTGTGGTATATGAAATTAAGTGGGCTATTAGAATGTCTTGTTTCTTCCAACAAAGTAACTAATTGCCAGACTGCAGCGTTTACATGAACACTACTGTTTAACAGTTTTAAAGGATTAAATGTACAACAGTCATCCATATTCTCATGCGGAATAGTGTTTAAAACTTTCCATATAAGAAGTTGCTTTTCATTTACTAGAAGTTTGTATTTCCAGAAGATACTGGCTATCTTAGCCTCTTAAATTAACATTCTCTGTCATACTTCCGTAGTCCTTTTTGAAACACCTGCTGATATTCCATCTTACTGTAATGAAGACTTGTATGTTGTTCATTACTTTGTTATGTTGTGCTAGCAAAAACTTTTTTTTTCTTCTTCTTAAAATACAAACAGATGATACCGCCTAGAGGATGTGCCTATATTGTGATGGTTCACAGGCAAGATGCTTACCGTGCCCTACAAAAACTGAGCCGAGGAAACTTCAAAGTCAATCAGAAATCTATAAAGGTACTTTGAACATGTTAAGCTGTTCTAAAGTTACTGTAGTTTCTGTAATCCTTTTTCATCTGTTCTAGATTTTTCAGTATTTTGAATTTCTGTGTATTCTTGATATAGTATTCTGTACACTTATGTGATTGGACCACTTTTTTCCTTGATAAGCATTCTTCCTGTTCTGTAATGTGACTCGTGGAACTTCTATCAATTTCCTTGAAAGATTGCCAGTTATTATTTAACAAAAAAAAAGGTGTCCTTTTAGTTATTACAGTGGACTGTAGCTATGTTTTCCTTGTTGCCAGTTATTTGTCTTATAACTGAGTTGAATTATATATGATAATCCTACAAAGAGTACTAATAAGGAAGAATGCATTCATTAGTGAAATTCTTCCATTTGTAGAACATTGTATTACAGCGTGTCACTGTCCTTAATCTTAGTGAGTGGGGAACATTTGAAGAAACTGTTTTTATACATTTTTACAAATTCTGTCCAAGACTCAAGACATAAGAACTAAGTCTGCTTTAAAAAATCATCTTATTTCAGAGTTTTGTAACTAACCTATTTCTCCTACTGTTTCAATTAGAGTATTCTTTTTGCTTTTTAGCCTCAAATGGTAATGCTGTTTGGTGAGAACCAAATATTAAACCCACTAAAATGGAAACATGTTACTGACTGTATGTAATTTTTCCCCCCTAAGATTGCATGGGCTTTGAATAAAGGAATAAAGCCAGATTACAAGCAGTATTGGGACGTAGAATTAGGCGTTACTTACATACCGTGGGACAAAGTGAAACCTGAAGATCTTGAAAGTTTCTGTGAAGGAGGAATGTTGGACAATGAAACTCTTAGTCCAGGTAAAATATTACTACATCTTTAAATGGTTTTAAAAAATTGTCCTTTGTGCTGGTGTACTGACGTTGGTGTGGCTGACTTTCATGACTCTGAGGTGCATATAAAATCCTTGAAATGACTAAGAAGTGCAGTGTGTACAACCCGCAGATGGGAGAGAGTCTGTAAGCAGTTAATGACAGTCCCTCATTAGGCGCTGTGCAGCTGTGTTAGGAGAGGCTGGGCTAAAAACGCAGGTGGGTAGCAGGTGACGCATCAGCTGCGCTGGTGTTTGGCCTGGGTGGTAATGCAGGATGCAAGTGCGTTGTCCTTGTTGGTCCCGTTCCCCTGCCCCCTGGTTTATGCGAGGCACCCCAGCAAAGGAGCCTGCCTGCCTTTGGAGTACTTGTGTAGCAACTGAGCTGACAGCAGTTTTATAATTTCTAAAAACAGTGGCCGTAGTTTTCATACCTGTGACATTTTCAGTTCGTTTACCAAGTCTTGTATTTGTAGGGACCTAACAGAATTCTTCTTACTTTGTATGTAAGCAGTGAAAATATCAGGCTTCTATGGTTGTTAAGAAAATGACACCTGTTACAATCAGCGGCTTCAAATCAATTGCAGGGTTCAAATCAATGTAGATTAGCTAGTGTGCAGGCTGTTTTTAAAAGTAACATTAAATGAACGCAGCACTTAAAAATGGAAATTGCCTTAATTCTTTGAACTGGTACTCTAGACTACTGTGTTGGTTTTAACCATTGTGTCGTGTGCTGTATAGCTATTGAAACATTATTTCAGGGTTTTGTCATTCTGTCCAGTCTGCCCTAATTAGGTAGTGGTTATTCTAAATAGTAGCATCTCTTCATGCTAAATAAATAATAAGTTGAGTGTGTGCGTGTGTGTTCAATAAATGAATGATAAATGCAATGGGTTCCAGTCTTCTCAGTGCTTTTCTCTTTCCCATACTGCCTTGTTGCTGATCTGTTTTTTCTGCTTAGCTGTCTTTTCCTGGAAGTTCTAACAAATAATAGGAGCCATATTTCTTCTGTAAAATGAGTTTAAAGCTATATTTGACGTTTCTCTTATTTTGCTGTAATTCCTATTGTTGTATCCTCCTTTTCCTTGTTCAAGATGTGAAAATGTTGCTTTTTCAGTAATGACTTCTTAAATTAGTGAAAAAGCTGCTGCCTTCTTGGTCAAGAGCAATGGGAAGAATCTGTTGAAAGCTTGTCCCAAAATTGCCTTACTGTTTTTGTTACAGATAATGTGTTTCAGAGTCCTGGGCATGTGTAAATGCTGTCAGTGCAAAGACTTGTTAAATGACTAATGAAAGGAATAAATTTACTTGCTATGTTTCAGTTATTTGCTGTACTGTGTTTCAAGTAATTTGGAACTTTTGTTGTCAAAAATATGTTTAAATGCTTAACTCTGTGGTTCTCGTTATCTGAATATTTTCAATTACATCATTTTTGTAAACGTCACAAAGCATGGTAGTTTTACATGGCAGTACTTGACTACTTGTCCACTTCTACTGAGCTGACACACGTATGCTTGGGATTTTTTTTGTATAGAGTGGAAGGGGATTCCCAAGAAGTCTGAAAATGAAGTAGCTCAAAATGGAGGTGCGGAAGCTACACATAATGAACCAGTCTCACCTATACCTAAAGCTTTACCTGTTCCAATTCCCGTTCCCATGCCTGCACCAATAACAGTACCTCCTCCACAGGTAAGAGTTGCTTCTCATTTGCTCTGGATACGTAAACAAAAACTTGCTTTAAATAGTAAAATTCAGTATGGCAATACATAAGTTAAAGGGAGGGAGGGAGGAAATATGACGAATGGTAACTAGTTGATTTTGTGTGTGTTTGTCATGTTGTCCCTGGTTAAAGAAGCTCCTGTTGTTAGACTGGCTATGTGGTCAGTTTATGAAGATAACTCTCCTGTGCCATAAATTGAGTATGCACCTGAAATGTGTTATTTGAGCCTCTTCATGTAAAAGAGCAATGCAGTCACGTAGAAAAACATTCTGTTTCTGCCAAGTTGCAGTGGCCATGGTAGACTTGGAAAAAAAACCCGAATCCATTAGGGTTTGGAGCATGTTTTGTGCCCAGCACAGCATCTGGTTTGATTTCCCTGGAAAGGGATGTAGTTTGTATGTACCAGAACAGCTCTGGGAACTGAGTCAGCACGTGGTTAGTGGGAATGTTGGAGCCTTTGCTCCAAAACCTTGTTGCTGATCTAATGCTAATGTAGATGGGAGGGTATGTGTGTCTGCCAGATCTTTATTTTGAAGTATTATAGGACTCTCCGTCTAAAATATGTTCTCTCAGTCCTGGATAAATTAGTGCAGTAGATTATTTTTATTAATGGGCTGAATTGCATCCTCTCAGTTTTATGATTGCACTTTTTTTCTGTTTTCCTAATTAGTTTTTCTCGCTGTTGGCTTAAATAAGCTGTAGACCTTCTAAAATATGCACATCGCTTTCATATTTGTTCATATTGTGTATATTCTCTTTGAACAGCCTTTGGGAATTTAATATAAACATTTTCATACTCTTCCTTTGTTATTATAATGGTTCTTCAGTCAAAGCTGATGTTGTATGTTCATTTGCTAAGACTCTGAAATTTTACCACTAGTTTAAGTAGCATGTAATAATAATTACTCTCTCTAGTACTTTACAATCTGCATTTCTTTTAGCTTTACTTATTGACAGATGCGTTACTACTTTTATTGTGGTAGTTTACTTCTTACCACTGTTAAAATAGTAGTATACCGTCTCCCAAATGGGAGGTGCTGTGAATAAAACTATTTTACATCTTGAGAAAATGTGATTTACGAACACAGACACTCAGAAAAGATCAAGAACTCAAATTATTTGAAGACACACATAATTTAGCCAGTTACGTGATTTGAGAGCATAGTAAGTTGAATTTTGTGTTGTTTTGACATGGAATTCCTGAAATGCTGTAGGGTATTATTAGTAAATGAACACGTAAGTCAAATTCCTAATTTCAGAGAGTTTTAGTAGCCATTAACTATATTAAAGAGTAGTGATTTCATTTATTTTCCTTAAATCCATGCTGAAAAAGAAAGTGTAAAGAAAAAACCAACCAGTTCCAAAATATATTGAGTGTGCTGATGGCTTGTCTCAGCCTCATCAGCTTCAGGTTTTTTTACTGTGGCGAAGAAACTTGTGTCTTCACAAATTCAGGCCAGGATCAGAGAACTGTATTTAGTCTTCATCTTTGGTTTCACTATGAACTTTTTTATGCTATCTTATACTTGCCAAATTCAGTTGTCTTCTCTGGCCATAAAATTACAGTAGTTTAATAATTTGTAAGTAGTTTTTAAAACTTACAAATTATGTTTAGCTGTGGTGATGTTAGTGGTGTTGGTAGTAAAAGTAACATGTTTTGTAATATGCAAATGTGACCTAATACCCGAAGGAAAAAGCTCATTATATTCCACTTCTTTTCTTTAAACAACTTTGTAGACTACCATTGCATTTTAGTTAGCTGATGTATTTTGTCCTCTTGATACAAGCAGAACTGTTTTGATTTGTATTAGGCTTCAGTGCTTGGGGCTGTGAGAGGTGGGGAGGTTCTTAGGAGTGCTGGGTAGCTGCTGTCTGGCCTGGAATGGGCATCGGTGCAGTGACAGCAGATTGCTCAATCCGCCCGTCTGGCTGCTCCCCCGTTAGCCCTGGGAAGCGCCCTGCCCACCCCGTTCCCTCTGGCTGGAGACGCAGGTTTGGTGCACGCCGTGTGTCAGAACAGGCTCTGTGCGTTGTCCTGCTTCAGGCCGCAGCGGTCAAGCGTGGGGCTGCTTGACAGATGACACTAAACAGCTTTGACTGCACGATTCCCATAACTTACTCTCTCTTTTTCTCACTTCCTGACCTTCCTTTTTGTTGTGCTTTCTCCTCCCTTTCTCCGCTCCACTCTCCTCCCGAGTAAGCAACTCTCCCCTAGTAATTTTTTTCCATGTTGGTCCCAGTTTTGCCGCATCCCTACCCAGATTTGCTATTTGTGATAGAATTGCCTAAGTAATATTGTCCTTTTATGATATTCCTGGATGTGGTTACTTACACACTGCTGGCCTTGCAAGGAAGGTCCTTTTCCCTGTAAGACCCCCAGTGTTCTTTCTGGTTATCCATGAAGTTTGGCTATTGGCTATTAACCACATGCAAAATCCAGCCATCCTTTATGCTGCTATCTGTAACTTGTCAGCTTCTCACATCGTTACCTGTCGTGTCTGGCAGTTTCTCGTCTTGCATCCAGTAGCTTCTCATGCCACTAATGCCCTCAATGACCTTTCTTGCAAAAGTTAGCTTTGGGCCAGGGCCTGGTCAGCAGCTTTGTGATCTGTCCACGGCCCTAACAATCCCACGCTTAAAGGCAGGACGGGAAGGAGCTGCGTGGCTCCCTTCTCTGGTAGAGCCTTCCGTGCTACCCCCCTGCATGGGCTGGACACACGGGACAGAGCCCTGCTCTGCCGCACAGTACCTGGGAGCGGTGTCACTTAACTGTGGACTGACCTCCTGTTACTGCCAGTATCACCTTGACCCGTCAACACAACCTCTATGTAGTAAGGCACTTAAAATCCATGACGTCCGAAGAGTGATAGCCGGTGTAGGTAAGTCTGGTTCTTCAGCCTCAGTAGCGCACACAGCGTCGTATCAGCCACGGGGTCCTGGGTTGTTGGCAGGATGGGTGGAACATTTCTGTTGTGTCGTGCCGCTGGAGTGAGCCCTTTTCTTGCCGATAGATTCAGATCTCTGAGCTGTTGCTGAATCTGGTCCCACTCCTGCAGGTCTGAGTAATCCACCTCGGTGGTCCGCTCTGGGGGTAGGTCTGTGTTTATTTTTAAGTTATATTGCAGTGTCCAAGATCAACTTAAGTCGATTTCTTGATTATTGAGAGTCAGTTTCAGTTAATAGCACTTGTGTTGCGCATTCATTGATGAGGTTTTGGGCAATTGGTGTTCCATTCTCCTGGCAAAGCTTCCTACCAAAAGTCACATTCTTTTACAGTGAACCATGGCTACGACTTTGTCAGGGTTATACATTGAAGTCCAGGG
Organism: Chionis minor; assembly: GCA_013398295.1. Taxonomy (NCBI): domain Eukaryota; kingdom Metazoa; phylum Chordata; class Aves; order Charadriiformes; family Chionidae; genus Chionis; species Chionis minor. The sequence goes on from VZSF01001524.1 coordinate 575,269, forward strand.
GGTTTGCTGTGGCCACCCTTTCTGTAAGTTTCCCAATCCAACCCAACCCAAAGTCCCTTTTCTTCCTTTAATGGGTTTTCAGCCAGAAACCAGAGTCCAAGTTGGGTGTACTTCCCAAATTTCCTGATGTATTTCTCAATCCCACATGCTCCTTCTCCCTATAACGAGATGTGGGAGTTGTGCGTTGGTCCAATATCCATCCTGTACCCTTCCTCTTGAAACTGGCAGACTCCCTCTTTGCAGTCTTCCTGCTGGACGCTTCATGTGTGCTTAAATATACATTCACTTATCTGGGAGCACTGTAGGTAGACTGTGCTCCTGTAGTTCACAGGGCCAATGCTTCTCCTTCAAGTCTCAATCCGAGAGGGGTGCAGTAAGAAAAGGTTATACCTGGACACAGGCCAAACCCCAAGACACGTTCATTGAGATGCACCTGGCAGCCTGCCTTAGTTATTGAGAGGGTAGTTAATCCAGTGTCTGATGTTGCTAGCTAAATACCAGGTTTTCCCCAATTATTTGTCTCCCCATAATGAAGGGTTTACCCAATAGCATTTTTGTTACTTTGTTTTGTCCAATTCATTAGCTATTATTCTGAAACTGTTCACCAGTCCCGTGTTTGTTATCTGTCAATGTTTATTAGCCATTGGTTTCATCTCTTTAACAAAGAGAGAGACTTTAGACTTCAAATTGTATTTTAAATTCAATGTTGTGACCTTTGTGCACAGATTCTTACCACCTTCCTTTTCTCTTTCTGCTTCAAGGGAAGGTTTTAGCCTGTTACTTACAGTTTTGTATCATAGGGTTAGCTCTTCAGAAAAAATGAGGTACAGCAGTTAAGCTTGAATAATTAGGTATCAATATCCTCTAATAAATATCTAAATCATCTTTCTTTGATGTTATTTCTATTCTGGTTCCATCACCATGTTTTACTCTTCATTATACCTTCTCAAGCCATTGTGTACACATGCTTCATCCACAGTTTTCTCTGCTTTTAACTACTTAAGGACTGACAGCGCTTTGCAAGTTTCCCCTCTTTTTTTAAACCTTTTTGCCTTCTTGATAGCCCTCCTCAAATCCTTCTGCTACATACACGCTCTGTAAGCGAACGCTTGCTTCGCAGAACATTACTGCAATCACCAGATCTGTTGCTATGTCTAGCTAATTTTGTAAGTCGTTTGAACGAGTGCCCTGTAAAACAAACAGACCTTCCAAGAATTCTAGGTTCCTGTGGTTTTGGAGCACTTTTTCTAAAGCTTTAGCTGGGATTAATGGAAACACCTCTAGGGTTACTCAAAGTCAACGTTCATCTAGGTAGTCTTGGCATTACATGGTACTCTTGGATATGGTCACCTGTGCACTGTTGGCCTTGCAAGGTCCTAGCCCCCAGAAGGTTCCCAGTGCTCCTTTCTGCTTCTCTCTGAACTTTGGCTGTTGTTTGCGTAACACCCCCTTAACCACCTGCAGAACGCAGCCATCCCTCATGGTGCCATCTGTGACTTCTGTCAGCATTTCACGTTGTTATCTGTCACGTCTGGCAATTTCTCATGCCACATCCAGTAGTTTCTCACATGCTGCTCAGTTAGCCTAACTTCAGGCCAGAGCCTAATCAGCACGTTATTACAAGCCAATAAATAACCACTTTAAAAATAAAAAGTGGTGATCTACACTAAAGCCTAATGAATTAAAGCTACTGTAATTAATTGATTTTAATATTCTAATAGTATGAGTTTTAACGTGCCTCAGCTCACTAACCTAGCCACTGGTAGAGAACTTAGAAGTTTGAACCAGTAGTAGGTGCTTGGCAGCTTTAGCATTTCCTTAAGGTTTAAGGAGAATATTTTGCTTACCTTGGTTTAATGCTACTTCTTTCAGTTCTGAGAACAAAGTAGTAAAGCCTTTTCCCTCTTTACTCTGGAAGTAAAAAATGAGTTATGAAGGGTCTTGGTGTAGTACTGAACTTCTAATGGTCAGAGAGGTGAGTCAGGATCACTTGAGTACGCAGCTGTCCTTTGCTTTAATAAATCAATTTTAAATGCAGAGAATATTTTGATTGAACTTTTCTGCTTTGATTCCCACACATTTAATGTTTTTATAGTAAGCTCATAAATATGAGTTCGAGGACCAACTTAATTTAAATCAGTCTTCATTCAGCATTTGATATAAATTAGAATATAAAAAAATAAATGAATAAGGAAACAAGTCACTCTCTTATAATACACAAACTCAGGTAGTGAAAAAGAAAAAAGAAAAGATTTTTAATTGCTCCAGAGTCATGTATCATGCTGGATGGTAAAAGTAATCCCAGCTACTTTTTAAAGGCTATTTTTAGAATAGCTACCAGCATGCATTAATATCAATTTGCCACAAAGAATAATTTTTTTCTTTAAAAACAAAGGCAAACAAGTGATGTTGATATTTTAAGTTGTAGGAGTTCTTTGACTGCAAATTAGATTGGTTATGTAAGTCATCTTGTTGCAGCGTAATTTAAGGTAGCTTAAATTTTTTTGTTTTGATGGACAAAGCACAGAAGACAGCAGTCCACAGCTGAAAAACAGCCCATTCAGTCTTGAGGTAACACATTTTTCCCCTTCCTTTTTTCTTAGGTTCCACCACATCCCTCAGGTCCTCCTGTGGTTGGTGCACTCCAACCACCTGCTTTCACAGCACCTTTAGGAATCCCACCTCCTGGATTTGCTCCTGGTGTGCCACCACCACCACCGCCTCCATTTTTACGACCTGGTTTCAACCCAATGCATTTACCCCCAGGTATATTTATATATTTTTAGGAATATTAAGTCCTTTGTGAAACCGTATAGCAAATAAAAGCGTCTGCCATATAAACTGCACAACCATGTTTCGGTAAAGTGATACTCAGTGTTAATACATACTTCTTTATAGGCTTTCTTCCTCCTGGGCCACCACCACCTATAACTCCTCCAGTATCTGTTCCTCACACTCCGGCAGTAAACATCCCAAACTGTAAGTGTTTAAATCTTGGGCAAGTGGTAGTAGAAGGAAGGTATTGTGCAAGGAGAAAAGCCAACTTCTTTTTATAATATGGCAATGCATTATTTCTTAGCTACAGCAACTGGTGTGAATGAAGACACTACGAAAGACTCATCTGTAGGAAATCCCATCCCAACGGTGGTTTCTGGATCCAGAGGAAATGCTGAAACTACCGATAGTTCCAAAATATATGGGACTGTTCCACCTCCTGTAGCACCTACTAATGTACCTGCTCCTGTCACCCAAGCTATTCCGCTTCTTGGTAAGTTCCTTTTTGTATATATTCTTCAGTTTATTGTTCCCTGAATTTAAAATACAATTTTGATTTTGCTACTGACTTAGAATTCATGGGAAAGTAAAGCAGATTTTTCTAAACATGTTGAAATTTCTGCCCTTCTGTTGGTTTTTAAATAATTTTTAGAGGCTTGGATTTGCGCAGAAGGAGCAGTAAATTTTTTTATTATTATTGAAGATCTGTTTTCTGAAGACACAAAAAATCTGTAATGTTTAAGTTACAAATTCAGGACAGAAACTGTCTACTTATAACAAATGGAGGTTTATACCATATAAAAAATTAACTTACAACAAAACATCTGTATGACATATGAGCTCATATGAGCTGAGTCTAAAACTCAGTTGAGTTTTAGACTCAACTATTACATGTTAAAAAATTAACGTACAGAGAAACAGTATTTTTTTAATTTGTGAAAATACGACATACTTTTTATGTATGGGATAAATTATTTTAATAAAATAAATTATTGATTAATTATTATTTTAATAAAATGAAACCCAAAAGCTTTTATTCAACCCAACCCTGCAATGTTACAGGTTTTGAAACCTTTTAACAGTATGTTAACTTCTCTAAATATTACAAAATGGTGGTTTTGACTAGCAAAACCAAGCTAACACTGGATATCTTACATAAATTACTTTTCACAATACAATATGAACTTGATCAGATTTTTAAAGAGAGTGTATACTGTTTAACGTTACAGACGTCTGCTAAATGCTTCTTTTAGGATGGCCTTTTATGGGTCAGTGTCCAGAATATACTCAAGAGACTTGGTTCCTACAAATTTTAATGAGATTATTACATTTCTGGGATTTCAGACCTCTAAATGAGAGCCTAACAAGTGAATGAAAAAGATAATTTGGCTTTAGTGTGTTTCTGCCCAGAACTTCGCAGTGTACACTGAAAAAAAAAAAAAAAAACCAACCCAAAGATGTGCCTCTGAGAGCTTACTTCTCTGCTGGAATTGATGGCTAAATTTTCCAGCTGTGGCTAGGGAATTTTTGGATCCTTCATGTTGGAAACTCAAAATAAGACCCTTTTAAAAGGCATTTTTCAAGAAGTGAAGAGATCCTTCTCTCTGGAAATCAGTCTGCTTTTTAAAATCTGTCAAAGCAGATATGCAAAACCAGCAGCTAGTTGTTTTAGAGTAACTTGGACACTCAGCAAACAGAGAAAAGCTTACAAAAAAATCTGTGGCGACACCATGGATTAAGAGAATTTTGTAGTGATAAGGATTATTGGACTATACATTTAAGACATTCACGTTTGTTAAGGACGAAGTGACACTTTTTGTAATTGTAGTACTACATTACCAGATTTTTTTAAAATTTCACAGTACTATGCCTTGTACAGCATAACTTGAACTTCTTATTCCAAGCCTTTGGAATGTAGCAAGTTATTCTGCAGTTTGCTGCATTGCTACACACATAAGAAAAAGGTTTTACAAAATGAAGTTTGGAGCGAAGTAGATTATATACCCTCATCAGTTATTTGGACAGTAGCTTTTTTTATTCTTACAAATTCAAGGAAGCTGAATTTGATAAATCTGAAGATCGAGAACTTGCCTTTGCTTTTATTAACTTGTTTACCGAGTAGTTGAATTAGATAAAGTTGTCCGGGTGGTCAGAGTGACATCTCTCAATGTTCAGTCTCATCAGCAAGGGGATAGGAGTTTTTTTTCTTTTTCTGAGATTGTATGTGTGAGCTTCCAGAGTGGTCCCGAATAGCTCAAGTTATCTGTGTTTACTTAAGTAGCAGCATTTTATGTTGATGAGTGTCTTATTTCAAGAAGAAGGTATTTCTAATCTCAGAGAGTTACATAAAATCCTTCCGTCCTGACATTTCAGAGTTAAGGACTGTTCACAATCTGATATAAGATAGAAGAAAACTAGGAGAAACGGATTATGATATTGTACATGATTAAAGATAAAAGATGAATATCAGTTGCCTTTGCTTTTAAAACTTTTCAGTAAGTTAACACAAATGAAACTGTCTTCTTAAAAACCACTTTTATTGGCTTAGCAATTGAGCTTAGCTCTGCGCGTGAGAGTCCGGATCTGGCCTCTCCTTAGGCTGGAAATAAAACATGAAAGGGGGGATGTTTTCCATGACTTGTGCTGATGCAGATAGCAAAGCAAAGCAGTGTCCCTTGAAGTCTTGCCCTCCCCGTCCTCTGAGTGCAGGAGCTGGCCAGGCTGCATCGTCATCCCTTCCTTTTCATTCTGTGTGTCAGGTTTCACTCCTAGGGAAATCAAAGCATGGGAAATGGAGTGTGCCAGGGTTTCGCCACGTGTGCGGACATGAGGTGCAATCTGCATATGCATCCTGGTCCCGGAGCCCAGAAGTACTTGCAGGCTTGACAACTTAAATGTAGCCTTAGTATCTGACGTACAGTCTTGCGCAGGTCAGAGGCCAATGGAGTGGACAAAGTAAATGAGTAGGTGCAGCATCACCCTCAGTTAGCCATGGGGAAGTGCAGACAAGGGAAGTCAAATGCTTCAGCCTAAAGGACCTCATGCTCACAAGTACACGGTTTCGCAGTTTGACTGATCATGTGACTGGTTTCTCACGAAATCCTCAAACTGCCCCTTAAGCATTCCCATGGTGTGGCTCTCCAAGCTGAGATGAGAAGGTGGAAGAAAGATTTGTTTGACAGCATCGTGAAGTATGTCATGAGGACTCTGCTTGGGAAGTAGGGATGAAGGGGCTTGAGTAGTGTAACGTGAAGAATGAAGAAATGTTCTTCGGCTATTTGGGCAGGATAGAAGAACTTCAGCAGGCTGAATTCAAGGAATGAAGATTGCTCTGAAGAGACTGTCATAGAAATCTAAACTTAACCTTGCTTGAGAACACCTTTTGTAATCTGTACAAACGCAGGAGCTCTTTTCTAATTTTTGTAACTTCAAAATGAAGCTTATCTTATCTGTTCAGTTTTTATATGGTAATTCTAAATTGATTGTTGTAAGATTCTATATGCTTTCTTAGCAATGTAAGTTACGTTCTGTTTCATCTCCACTGATTTCATTCGTTCCTAAAATGTAATTCTTTCATCACTTCCAACAGAGACATATTTGTGCTTCAGGGGCGTGATTCCTCATGGACTTGGTATCTGAATTTTTTTGTGCTTATATCTAAAAACCACCCTCAGGTTGTTTTGATTTAGTTGTATCCTTGATCATATTCGCTGCTGTTATAGCTTCTTGTTCTTAATTTGAACAAGATTATCCAGACTGTAACTGGTTTTATGAGTGTGTGCTCATATGTCATTTTTTAAATGATCTGCAAAGCAGATTTTTAGGCTCCTTTTACGTGTGCATATTGCAGAAAGTGACAGGCTTTTAAATCATTTTTGATTTGCCAACTTGTTCTTAGTGTTGAGCAAATGCTGTAATTTGGACCAGTAATAAACTGCTGTTGCAGATGCTGTGTTTCGAATATTCAGATTCTGTGATCTATTATCTTGATTAAAATACACCATATTGCAGTTTGTAGGTTCTGGTCTAGTGCTCTTTTAACCAAAATTCCTACAATGATAATTATATATTACCAAAGGTTAATTATACTGTAGTTCGCATTGAACTTGGTATTCGCTTCCTGTTAATGCATGCTGAATTACTGCTCTTTTCTCCCTTGCTGATTTGTTATCGAGTAACTACGTGGTCTTTTGGCAATCTGCATTAAATTATAAAAGACAGACTACAGTATTCTCTGTGCTCATCAGAGTCTTACTATATTATAAAGTGGATATTTCCTTCACAGAAAGGATGAACTTTCTGTTAATACAGGATATGAACAGTGCTAAACCTAATACATTTCCAAATTTCTTGTGATAGCCCACTTTAAAAGCATAACGAACACTGCACCTTTGCTAATTATATACATGATTGTTGCTTGCTTAATACCACCGAACGAGAATCAGAGGTAAGGGAATGTGAACTCTTCAGCATCTGTCCTGGAATTCAGTTCTGCCTTGATGATTCCCTTGACCTGGATTGGTTTAGTGTTTTGTGTTTTATAAAGCAGGAATTTTACAAGTCTTAATACCAGTAACCAACACTGTACATACACATAATGTAGTTTGACTCTTACGTCCTCGTTTAAGCATCTTACACAAACAGGAGCAAGGTCCTGCTGGCTTCAGTGATGGGCATTGGCTACCCTGAAAGATGTTGGTGTTTATGGCAAGTTATTTATGCTGTGAATGGACATTTAGGCACTTAAGCTTGGGCTTCTTTCTTTATAGTCTTGGCCTGGTCTAAAGGATTCTGTATCAAAGTCCAGAAAAAGGTGCAAGACTTACAACTTTGTCCCTCTTTGAAGAACTTCCTGGTAGCATTTAATGTTATAGTTTTAAGATGCGGCATTCCCTGCTGGAGAATGATAGGAGGATTAATGTGACATGCTAAATGTTGCAGGACATCAGCATCAAAGTCAAAAGTGTAAACCTTTAGCCCATTCTGCTGGAATTGTAAGCTTTTGCCTGCTTGTTCTCATATCTGTTTCCATCAGAATTGCAAAGGAGGTGTATTAGGAGCAGCATTGCTCTGTCTCAGACACAGAAAGCACCATTCCTCCGCTTGCTTTCTTGTAACAGCACAGCTGAGAAGTACTTCAGATGATAAGAGATACTGCAGTCACTCACTGAGCACAGTCTGCTTCAAAAATAAAATCAGATGCTGCGCTTCTTGGTTATGGTAGCGTTTGTTAACACTGATAATTATCACAAGGGAACGTGGGCTTTGTCCAGCCAGAAGAGGAGATAATCAGAAATGGAATTACAATGACACAGGCATTGGGCTTTTTACCTAATTTGTGGGAACAGTGAGGATGATTCCTGTGACCTGTCTGGATAGAAGACACTTCTTCGGGACAGCTTATAGCATTTTGGTCTGTCTTACGAGTAAAGTGAAATTGTGAAACTTTTGACAACTGTGTGATTGTTCTTGCACCTCTGAAACAACACTTGTGGTTGGCAATGGGTTTTCCTAGTACACTTGCATCTCCGTTCTTTATAGTAACCACTCTGCAAGTTCCGAGGACCTTTCGCTGTGCGTCACTGGTAAAAGTTACAAATGAAAATAAGTTGCAAAAGCAACAGAATAACATGTTAGGTGTAAGGCCTGAGGATCGTATCTCTAGTATTAAAAGCCATGTCTTAGCCAAGTTGTGCAGAATAAACAGCTGGTGAAAGGGATGGTTGTATTTCATACCATAAGCAAGCAGACGAGGTTAGCTACTACAAAAAGGCTTGCAGTTATGAACAAATGAATAAAATGCAGGCTGTGGCAGATAAATTCCATCACTTGCCTGCACAGGTATGAGATGGTTGTTAAATCACCTGATTGCTTCCCCAGGAGCTCTGGTACTTCTTTTCAAGTTTAACAAACTATTTAAGTTTTACGTACTGTCTTTCCTATATGAGACAACAAAAGGCTTTAAATTTGCCTAGACACTGAGTGTGCAATCTGTGTCACTAATTTTACTGAGCATTTTCAGTAGATTTGGATGTGTTTCTGGACAGCAGAAGAAATTTTTAATTGGTGCCCGATATGTCAGCAGAGTGAGGAAACTAACAGTTCTCTCTACAGCGTACTTCCGCCTTAAAATTTGAGTGGGCTGATTTAAAATAAAAAGTGTTCAGCTACCCAGCTGATGCAGTCTAGATTGAAAGAGAATGAGTTTCAGATACCATTATGCTGCCTCTGTGCTTCGTTTTGTGTAGAAATAAGGTTGAGAAATCAGATTACTTACACTTGTTAAATGTAAAAAAACTTTCCACATTTGCCTCATGTTGATGCTGTTGTAACCCACATCTACTCTGCTGCTATAGAGCAGAAGCATATGCTTACCCTCTTCAGCTCGTTTGATATCTGTTATTCTTTTCTGCCTTATTTTTAGTCTTCTGTGGAAGGCTTTACTTAACAACAGAAATATCCCCAGACCTCAGAATTCAGCAAAATAACGTTCTTGGAAGACATCGTTAGCCCTATGTCTGTCTTGTGAGATCTGTAGTACTAAGGCACAGGAGGAGTTTAAACTAGGTGACTTACAGCCCTGGTTACGAACAGGAGGAAGGGGGAGGGCTGTGCATTTAAAAGTTTTTTTTTAAAAAAGAAAAACAAAAAATATGCTGTTGCTGCTGGAACATTTCTTTGAAAGAGTGTGACCTATCAAGCTGTGTCTTAAAAGTGACTGCTTGGAGGGGAAGGTAAGACGATACTGTGGACTGGAAGAATATTCACGTCTTTGTTACCTGAGTTTCCTCATCAGCAATTTCTTTCTAATACAGTACAATCCAGTTGCCTTCTACTAGGAATATAAAGAGCACTCAGAGCACTCACAAACTCAAGTTTGTGTTAGAGATGTTCTTAAGCAAAACAAGTGGTGTGATGAAAGGGCAACGTGTATGTTCTTTGGGAGGCTCAGGCATACTTGGGATAGAAATGCTAAATTAATCAGATGGAGGAAGAAGGAAGCGGTGGTAGCTGAATGGAAGGGTATTTGGGATGTCTGCTCCACCATGCTCATTAAGCTGAAATCAAAGGGCAGTTTTCACTGATGACACTGCCAACTATTTAATGCTAATATTAATTTATATAGCTATTTCACATTCTAGTTTTACCCAGGGTGGGAGTTACAAAATGCTATGTAACCTGCATTCTTAACTTTCATTTTCATTAATATATGTGGAAATAAAACATTATCTGTAGTCTCAACAACTTCAGAAAGGAACACAAGATGGATTAGGAGAGATCTGTGCTCGTTCTGCTGGCAGCTCTCGACTCCTTTACATTTCAGTTCGGGAGTTTAAAAAACAACACACGCGTTGTCAGATATGGAGCTTATTTTGAGGTAAATAACTGCTAGCGAGCAGCAAGAGCAGATGGATCCAGTATAAAGGTTCCGGAGAACACAAGACAATAGCGTTAGCAGTTCCAACAAAGGGAGGCACACGAGATAGGCTGGCACACGCTTACTGGTGTGAAGGCCTCAGCTGGAGCTCGGTAATCCTTGTTCATTTTGGCTCACGGTGTTGATGTCAACAAGCTTGGGGCTGAGCTTTCTCTATCGGTATGTTTGGAGAGTCAACTTTTTCTTCCGCTTGCAAAGACCATGCTAACGACAAGAGCCCAGGAATAAAAATGGAAAGTAGTTGGTATTGGATATGTGCTATAAAGGATGGAAAATTGTATTTTAAAAAAAACCGCAGAAATTACCTCTTGCATTTCCTTTTAGTTTACATTGCAAGTTTTATTCTCCTAAAAATAAACTTTGATGTATCCCTTTTCTCTGGAAGGATAAATTGAATTCTCGGCGATTTCCAGCTCCTACCCCAGCCCTGCTCTGACCTTCCCTCTCCCTTCACAGCGTACGGCGTCTGCCGCCTGTTCTGCACCTTGAAAATTTTGCTGATGACCAGTTCAGACCTTACGCATTTTAGCCAGATACAATTTCACTGATGTTTGTAATAGAGGAGACAGGTTTTAAAGCTGCCTAGGGGAGGGAGGTGAGGTGTCTTTAATTAGGAAGCCTGGAGAGCATAACCTGTGAGGCAGGTGTTTCGTCAGACGTCAGACGAAGCAAGGCACTGATGAGGAGGAGCTCTGACCTGCAAAGTGGCAATGGCTTCTTCACAAAAGGAGGCCCTTAGGAGAAGTGATTAGTTACTGCTATTTGAATATTAATTACTCCTAGCACAACACAAGCTTCTGTTTAAAGAGGGTGCTCTCTTCACAGTATGTAAACCAGCACAGGAAGCTTTGCAGGCTGCTCTGCGTGCTCCCCCCCGCCGCCCTCGCAGGTTCGGTGTTACTCATTTCAGGAGATCATTTTGGCATGTTTTTGAGCTTAGGAAAACGCCTTTTTTTTTTGGTCCCCTCCTGCCAGCCTCTTGATTTTACCTTCTGTGTGTGTTTGCTTGTTTCAGGCACTCAAGGAGTTGCGCCGCCCCCGCCAGCCCCTGTCGTTGGCTTGCAGACTCCATCCACCGGCCTCCTGGGTGCCCGGCCTGGCTTGATACCACTCCAGCGACCGCCGGGAATGCCGCCCCCTCCTCTGCAGCGGTTCCCCTTGATGCCACCGCGACACATGCCTCCCCACATGATGCACAGAGGGCCCCCACCGGGGCCAGGGGGCTTTGGGATGCCTCCCCCCCACGGAATGAAAACCCCCTTCCCGCCGCCGGGTCACTTTGTGAGACCCGGGGGGATGCCGGGAAGCGGGGGGCCGGGCGGACCCGAGGACAACAGAGATGGGAGGCAGTTTAGGAACGACAGGCAGACGTTCACACCTAACAGAGACCAGGAAAGGTATGGAAGGAGATCTTTTGGAAATCGGGTAGAGAACGACCGTGAGCGCTACGGTAACCGCAACGACGACCGAGATCACGAGCGACTTGGTAATCGTGACAGGCGAGACTGGGGACGAAGAAGTCCTGAGCGCGATAGACACAGAGACCTGGAGGACAGAAACAGGCGGTCCAGTGGCCATCGAGACAGGGAGAGAGATTCGAGAGATAGGGAGTCTCGCAGAGACAAGGAGGAAAACCGAGGCAAGGAAAAGCCGGAGATGACAGACAGGGCAGACGGCGACAAAAACCACGAATCGCATAGCGGCAAAATGGAAGACGCAGACATTGTTTCAGAACTTCCTGCGGGAGAGTCTGAATCTACAGGTGTAAAACCTGTGGAAGAGTTACCATCCGAGGCTACCTCATCCGTGGAACAGGTGGAAAAGGATATGGGCTCAGTGGCAGAGGCTCCTCGCTAGAGACTGGAAGTTGTCGAAAGACGACAGTGACATTTGTTGGAGTGTAGAGCTTTAGAGTTGTACAGTCTGCTGTATTATATTTGCTTCTGCTTATATCACAGCCCCTCAGTAGTCGGTGGGGAATTGTAAGCAATTTGATTGCTTCCCTTCTATTTAAAATAGCCACAACATAACATGAGATACTGAAGATATGAGTAAACTATTACCCATTTTTGCTGTAACTTTTTTAAAGTTTTGACTTTAAAAAGTTTACAAATCAGAAGTAGAAGTGCTTTCTATTTTTTTTTTAATTTAAGAAAAGGTAACGGTGAAAGCTCCTCAAAACAATAGGGATGTGTTTTTAATAAACTCTATTTTCGTAACAAACTTTAATGTGTGCTATTCTTCCTACGCTGCACTGAAGTGGAAAAGGAGTGTTCAACATCTTAAAGTTTGAACTGTTAATGCTGTATTGGAGTCTAAATTAGACTGTTCTGTTTATATTTGTTAAAAGAAATACATCTGTTTGTGTAGCTATTCACAGAAGCAAATTTTTATTTGTAATAGTCATCTTGATTTTTAGATTGCTGCATTTTAATGATTACTTGACCACACTAGGTAAAAGTTAGAGGTTTTAAAATGTTAATTGAAGAGTTAACTGTTTAGTGTTTGCAATGCAATCAATTCTTTTTTTTTTCTTCTCCCCCCCCCCCCCCCCNCTGATTCTGTGGTAAATGTTGCCCTAATTAGGCTTTTTTTAAAAAAAAGTGGACACCTTCAGACAAACTTAGTCTGCTCTGCTTGTAATGTTATAAAATTACTGTGTGTGGCGGGCTAGGAAGCACACCAGTCCCGCATCTTTTGTACTTGCTATTCATTGATGCTTTTTTTTTTTTTTTGGAAAGGGGGGGGAAAGAGAAATCAAAGACACCAAAACACACTATAAAATGCTAACCTATTTTTTTTAAAACGGGGCTGGGAAAAGGAAGGGAGGCGGGAGGGCGCGTGAGGATTTTTAAATGCTGCCTCTTCATTCACCCAAGTCCGGGCTGCTGCTGTTGTCTGTGTTAACCGTGTCGACCTCCTCTCATCCCGCAAGAGGTAGGTTTCAAACTTCGACCCACCCAAGAGTCGTACCCATCGGCCCGATGCACAAAGAGTGCGTTTTCTCCTGTTTGTCTTTAAGTTTTACCATCTTCTCTCCACATCACTGAAGTAGTTTGACAAGGGCAAATGGCAGTTCTTGGGGTGGGCCCTCCAGGCGCAGACAGCCCGCAGAGACGGCTGCCCCGCACCCTCTGCCCTGGAACGGGCTCGCCTGCCCCGCTCGGGTGGCATCAGGCCCTCGGTTAAAGCTTGTTAAAACTCTGAGGCGTAGTGGGGAAACTCTATGAATCCTGTGCATATTTAATTTTTATTTGGTTTTTTTTCCTGCTTGGTACAGGTGTGTTCTGCTTTTAAAGTTGGGGTGTTTTTCCCTAAAAGTGAAGGGCAGCTGTTTTCTTACATCAGTACTTTTTTCATAGCTGCTCTGCGGCAGAGGGATTTTATTCTGGGGGAGGGAGGGGAAGCAAATGTGGAGTTACAGACTGGGGGAGAGGACATATATTTTTATGTTCTTGCAATAGCAGAATAAAGCGAGAAAAAAACCTGTTTATATACTTGTAGTGAACTCAACTTCCATGTGTTAAAACTCGTGTCCTTAATGTTTGTTTCATGCTGGGCCAGTGGAACTAACTTTTTTCATAAAAAGCCAGACACTTATGTCTTACGTTTAAGACTTGTCTTAGTATAAAAACTGCCGTAATTCTGTAAGGAGGTGGGATTTTTTTTAATGAATACAATTTATTAAAGGATTTGAAGACAAGAATGAAAGACAGAAGGCCTATCTGTTCACACAAATGCCACCTCACGTTGTCTCCATTTCCCTTTCGAGGAAATCAAAATCAAAAAATCAAAAAATAAACCTACTGGGAATGCATCCTCTTCACAGCATCACCGGTGTAACTGTATCCCGTCCTTCTACAAGTACCAAATTTCTGGCTTTAAAATAAGCCAGAAATTGTACTGAAAGGTTAACGAGCCCGGTGTAAGCATCTGCTGCTGATAAAGAGCCTGCAGTGTTGGCTTTTAATACCTTGGTTATGGAGCCTACGCCTGCCAGTTACAATGATGTGTCTGTACCTAAACTGAGCGTTATTTATACAGCCTCCTGTATAGCATTGATTTAAAGGCTAGCGTGCCCTCGGGCATTAACCCAACGCAAGAAAACAGGTTTGAAAGTCTAGATGTGCATACGCCAGGCTTTCAGAGGGGCGAGAAGTGAAGAGTAAGGGCTGGGAGGGGAGGCAAGCGACAGAGCTGTCAGAGCTCTTCTATTGCAGCTCCACCTACGGTTTTGCCCCCATAGGGAATGGGCAGCCAACGTAACCGTCCCCTGAACTTCCGGAGCACAAAGAGGTGATGGTGGTATTTGTGCGTGTTCAGTGTTGTGCGTCCCCCGACACCCAAGGAAGGAGCCAAAAGGTGCAGTCACTGTCTTAATTCTGCTGCAGCAGCTAAATCGCAGCCTACACTAACCCAGCGGAAGAGGTACAGGTGGGTAGAGGCTGTACGCACAACTGTTTGCCACCTGCAATGAATGGAAGTTTAAAGTGTTTTTACAGTACTCTTGCTATACTACCAAGAGCCATTCCGTCTGTAACATGCTACACTGCAATCTGGGTGTCTACAACTACAGCCACCTACTTCCATGAATATCTCTTATGTACAAGATAAAGGAATGTTGATACAAGTCTTCATTAAAATTAATAATGTCCTCTATTAAAAGACTTGGAAATGTGTGTTTAAGAGGTACATACAAGAAAATAATGAAAGCTGGCACCAGCACACAGTGATTACACTGCTGAAAAGCTTTATGAAATTAAATATGGAACTTCTATCCTTTTTGAGGAAAGACCTATTGCACACTAGACACTTCTGCATAGCTTGAAAAAAGGCCTTGTCTGTACCCAAACATCCAGATTTCCCCTGCACACCAGCCCGCAACAACCCAACCCACACAGCCAGAGGTGCAGATGAGGCACAAGACCCCACTCGTACATGCTTAAGGCATCTCCACCACTCACACATACACACTTTGTCACACGCAACTGTCACAAGCATTACACACCATCACCTTTTACTACAAAGTGTTTCTGCAATACAGCAGTTGTGCTCAGGCACACAAAGCCCCTGGCTGTAACACACAGAGGGTGCCAGGCTGTTACCACCAAACATGGGATTCTGTCACAGAAAACACACAACAATGGGAGTAACCACAAACACACCAAGGGAGCCCAAGTCCTACGTTACTCCAGGGTTACTGGCTGGAGGCAACTTGTTCGATGCTGTTGCTGCCTCACAAATTAACTACTGACACTACAACATCCAGGCCTCCTTGTCCATGTTTGCAAGTCAGCAGGTACAGGTCTGGTGTTTGGGTTTTTGTGTTCTTGGTGTTGGTTTTGGGGTTTTTTTTTTTTTTTATAGACAGCAAGACCAAGGTGTATTTGCCCAGCAAGTTTATTACACAAATTTGAGACCTACAAATGCCACCACTTTGCCAGGAGGAATCTCTGATACATGCAGTGCCTACTGCTCTTTGGTGAGTAGTCTTGCCAAAGCTGCTAAGGCTAATCCTCCACATCACACTGTGTACCACAAGTTTGGGCTTTGAGGACGTGATCACTACTAAACATCTTCCATTACACAGAATGGGAGTTCCAGTTAGTGAAGATATACTTAATGGTTACAGCAGATGCTTTAGCAGAAGACTAGAGAGACATTCCATCAGGGTCACTTTAATTGCAATATACATCATACAAAATTAAGTCAGTCTTCACCAGTTTAAGTCATACTCAGAATGCAGAGTAGTAATGAAATTAAGTGATAAATCTTTTGCTTGCACAAGGAAGGACAAGTACAGCATTTGCAATGAAATACAGCCCACTTATCACTCATCTTAAACACTTCATGTACAATACTTAGCTCTTCGCTATTCCAATTACACCACAAGCTAAACGAGGGCCAGCATTTCCAGTTAATTTGCTCTCATTATCTCCCCCTCTACCCAGGTCATCGCGTTTTTCATGGACCTAGAAGAGAATTGAAGATATCTTAATTCATGTTATTGCATAACTCAGCGCCATTTTTCCCCACTCACAGCAGCAGCCATGACAGCAGTATTGCCAGCCGCCAGCAGGGTGTGAGGCAGAGAACCTACTGCAGTTATGTAATGCTCAATGCCAAACCGATACTCATGCTAAGAACTTAAGACTGGACTTGTCTAAAATGCTGTTGCTTTCAGCTGAACTTGTTTGAACTGGAGGTCACCAAAACCTCCATGTTTCAAAAAAGTCACTGCAAGTCCAAGAGCAAGCTTGGACTTGACATCCAAGGTCACCCTCACAACACAAGGCTGGCTGTGGCACTGCAGGCGCAGTACCTTGGCTGTGCCCTCCGGAGAGCTACACTACACCTCTCCCTGCTCCTTGGCCACCCATCCAAGCCTGCTTCCTGCAGGAGTGTGGTGATCTCGGCACACCCTGACTCTCAAGGGAAACAAGACTGACAATGCTCATGGGTGGCCACGTCCACTCAGCCTCTGCCTCCCTCCCTCCCAGGGACACCATGGCACAAGTGACACCAGACCAGTACCAGTGAGCCGTGCCCCGAAGTGCCCGCTGCCCTCCCTGCCTTTCAGGGACAGCATTTGTGCCACACTGCCAGTTCCTTTCTCAAATGAGGCTGCTTTAGTCGCTCACAGCTGGAAGAAGCAAAGTTAAACGGAGCAGAACAGCTTTGGAAGGCAGGCAGAAAGTTAAAATCTCATGGCACTGAAGTGTCATACTAATACACATAGGACTTTCAGGCAGGGCTTCAAAGAACTCCCCACAAAGAAATCTTGCACTACAAACTCCATCAGAACACCAGGGACTGGCCTCCAGTATCACAAAGTCTCCACTCGCTGTCAAGACTGCTCCAGAGTTCCTTAAAGCATTCAAGCAGGCATCAAGACACTTACCACCATGGTACGTCCGATGATGCAGTGTGGTCCACTAAGAGAAATGACGGAATCTTCTATTTCCACTTCTGCCACCCCTCCTTTAGCAGTCACATTGCCAAGGTCTCCCACATGCCTACACAGAGATGCAGAGAAACTCACAGAAAACTTGGTTGAACTGAAAGCTCTCCTAAGCGATGGCCTGGACAATACAATACCCCATAGTTCCTACACTCAAGTACTCATCCAACTTATCTTAAAGAGCACATACGTCCTCATTTACCACCACCAGTCAATCTTGACCCCTTGCAATATTTTAACTCCTTTTGTTCAAGGGATGATTAAAATTCAGTCCTAGGTAGACCTTGAAACCGGAAGGGTAATCAACTTTGGGGAAAGGATTGCCATCACTCCGTAACGAGCTAAGCCAACAGTGCACAACTTGTAGCCAAGAATTCCTCTATGCTGATGGCGTGCCCCTCTGCTCAAAGAAATTCTCTCAAATTTGTTGAAACAACCATTCCTGCTGTTCTTTAGAGCTTTTAATGTCTACCACAAATCAGCTATTCCACAAGCAGCTGCGCACTTTAGGATTAAATAGGATTAGTAAAAGCAGTTTGTCAAGTGACAGGTCAAAGGGGATGCATGAAGTGCTAGCTAAGTGCTAATCAGTATCAGCAATGACTATTTGAATTTGCTTGGCCTTTTCCCCATATATTTGGTATTACACCCTACCTTACTGTTTTTACCACAGTTAGATCTCCACTAGGACCTCCCTTAAGAATTAAGTCTCAAGCAGTTCATGTTTCACTGAACTTTTGGACATTCCAGTGTATCATTTCCTACACATGCCCCAAATAAACCATTCACTCAAAAGACAAGGTGATGATGTTCTGCAAGACCCTTCTCTCCAATTCAAAACCACAAATACCAACTTGTTTCTAAAACTCTCCATGCATTGTAGGATGACCAGCTCAGTTCACTGAACACCGACTACCAGCTTCTTATGTAGCACCAATTTCATACTTCTAACCAAGCCTCATACAACCAGGTCAAGGGCAGATTTTCCTTTAGGAATTTGCTTGATTTAAGCTTCCAGGAAGCTTCAGTCCAATTGGTTCAACTACACCGATAAAAGCATGATCTAGTTCTTATACCCTTTAAGGAATTCCCCAGCCAAGAGCTGCCTGTGCTGGCAGGTTACACCAGAAGTGGGATTTGACAAAGCAGAACCAGCAGAAGCCATGATGTTCATGCAATTTTGACCTTTAGCACTGGTGCAGCTGGCTGCCAGTGAAGCCCGTGAGCACACCATTTCATGTGGCTCTGTCATCCAGACAGCTGGCTGGCAGCCAGCTTGCTTGGTCTGGCACTCATCACTCAGGTATGAATTTATCAGCTACAGAAGATGCAGCTATGGACGTAGGTGTGAGCATTCAACGGCCAATCACAACGTCAAGTTGGTCCCACTGCTAGTCCAGACCCTACCTGTGCAAAGCCAGCCTAACTTTTACACTTGCTCCTAGCTCCACTCACTACCACACAGGCCATCAGCTCTTGTGCAGCCCCCTCCCAGTCTCCAAACCCCATCAGCACACAGGTCTCAAACATGCAAGGGCTCCCTGAAGGTAACTGGACTGTGAAAACTGCTTCCAGGGAGGGGAAGAACTGGGTCTCAGCTCCCACTGAGGTGCAGAGACACCCAGCACACACATCAGAGCCTGTACTGACACACAGCCGCTGAGGAGTACATACTGCAGGTCATACAGTACCTAAGCTAACAGGTTAAGAACAGCCCAGCGCACCCAGTAAAAAGCCACCATGCCTAGGTACACACAACTTTGTAGTTGTCTCGCAGTTTCCCCTGAAGCCTCAGCACCTTCCACTGATGATTGTTACATGAGAAGCCTGCGTACAGCTCAACAATTGACAGTTTCAAGCCTCTGTTGTAAAAAGCTGGCCCAAAACAGAAATAAACCACTACTGATCATATGAGGCTTTAACACATGAACTTCCTCAACTCATGCCATGAAGAACCTTCATTCAGTAAAAGCCTTTATGTCCTCTTCTCCACAAGCTATGATAAAACCAAGAGTATGTCCCAAAGATGACATTTTACCCACACTCTTGAAGCCAAGGTGTCTAACAAATTGCTGTATGATTATCAGAGCCTCTGTTAAGCAACCCTAGAAGTCTGGGAGGAATTAACAGTTTTATTCTGGTATTGTCCTAGCATTATTCACGAAGTGGCTTCCCAAGCACAAAGTAGCACTTCAATGGCCACTGGAGAGAGTATCCAGTAAGAGGCCAGGCACATTAAACTCACCTTTCTGCATCACTTGGTCCACCATGCTGCTTGCCTTGAGGATTGAAGTGAGAACCTGCACTTGTACACCCTGCAATGGAACAGAGCCATCAAAAGTAGGTTTTTTTTCCAGTAGCCAGTTTAAATTTATTGCTTATACAGTATATCAAAGTAGTCCTCCTATAGCCAGAGGAGATGAAGTCACTAATGACAGCTACTCTCCTGTTAGACATTCTACTAATCCTCTGGAGATATGTAACCTACTACAGACTTACAAGTTCAATAAAATAAGACTATTCATTCTAGGGCACTCTGGGCTCAGTTGAAAGACTTCTTATTCCTTAACACTAGGTTACCACTGTATTTAGGTTAGTGCTTGCTATGTCAGATCTTGAACACCAGCCTAAACATGTTTAAACTATTAAACGGGAAGCAATTCCTTAGGAAGTGTCATCACTTCTTAACACAGATTTGCAGTCATGAGACCCACGTACACTTACACTAGTTGCTGCTGCAACACCAAAAGAAGCTCTTTAAAGCTGAGCAATCACATTACAGCTGTAACTCAAAAGCCTGGAGAGACATCTTACCATTTGTATTGTCACCAAATTCATGGACATGGAAACCATGATCTCCATCACTCAAGCCACTGATTCTTCCAGTAACTTTTACTGGTCCATTATCCTTTAATGGAAAGAATTTATTATCAATAAAATGACTACAGAATTAAGTGGCCTTTTGTCAAATTAAGCTCCCTGGTCAACAGAAAGCACTAGAGATTCCACTGTAAGTTCGGTTACCAAGACATGAAAAATTACATTAACTGATTCTATATACAAACACGTATTTCACAGAATGCTTACATGTATTTGGCCACTTAAAATAAGCCTTTCCTACCATGCATCAGTAAGCAAAAGGAATGCCTTCTATCAGATTGCTTGCTTGCTTTTGAGAACAATCATGTACTTCCGTTGGGAAGTACAAGTAACCCTAAGGTCATTCCTCCTCACTACAGATACCACACTGCCTGTATGCGGCCCCAACTCCTATTGAGTATAGAGGAGTGAGTGTTCAAAAAGGTTCTGGCCCTTTGGCAATTACAGCTCCGTTAAGCCGTACGCGGATAGCAGTAAACAAACTCCACAGACTACGGCCGGCTCCAGCGCTGAGCTGGGCAGAGGGCACACGCTCGCTGCCGGCCCCGCCAGCACTCCCCCACCCCCCCCTCTCCGCGCCGCGCCGGGGCACGCAGGGCGACACACGCTGCGGCAGCCCGGGGCGCAACGGCAACAGCCCCGGCCCCTCCCGCCACCGCGGCCCAGTACACGCCCGCCCGGCGCGACTCCCGCCGGCCTCCGCAGCCGCCGGAGAGGGGGAGGGAGAACGACGCCGCCCGCCCCGCGCCATGACTCAGCACTGTGGCCCGGAGCGGGGAGCGCAGAGCGACAGGGTCGCGCCCGCCGCCAGCCCTTGCCTGCTGCTGGAAGTGGATGACGCCCTGCACGGGGCCGTCCCCCTTCATCACGCAGACGGCTTTCAGCATCGCCATGTTCCCGCGGCGGCCGGAGAGCGGCGCACAGCACAGACCGCCACAGCCAGCGCCCGAGGACTAAGGGGACCGCCCCTCCCGCCGCGCTTATATAGGGCGGCCCGTCAGCGCGGCGGCCAATGGCGGTGCGCTCGCGGGTCTCCTCGCGCAATTCTTACGCCGGGTTCGGCCAATCCAGGGGGGCGGGGGGTGGTGGCGCGCGGGCGGGCGCCAATCAGCGGCCCCCGCCTGCTGAGCCAATGGGCGGGTGAGCCGCCCCCTGGTGGCCGGGGCAGGGCGGGGGGGCGTTGTGTAATGGTGGCGGGGCCGCCGCGGGCGAAGCGGTGGGGGCGGGACGCGGCAGCCGTGAGGGCAGCGGGAAGCGCTGGCTCCTCGGTGGGCGGCGAAGCGGTGGCCGGGCCTGGGCACGCCGGGCAGCGGGGGAGAAGGGGCCAGAGCCCGCGCTTTGGCCTACTCCGCGTTTTACTCCCGACAGCCTGAGGGAATTTGCTGCGTTTGACGTCGCGGTGGCGCTTGGGCCCCCGAGGAGGCCCTGTGCTTTAAGCGGCCTCAGGTTAAAGCTTTCGATCTCAAATCGTCGGGCTTCACCTTGTAGGTCTTCCAATGTTACGATTTACCCCGGGCATAAACGTTTTCCTTTAGGCGTGCCCTGAAGTGGTGACTTGAGGAGAAGCAGCATCAGTGGTGTTTTGCTCATCTGCAGATGTTTCTTTTTCATAACACTTTCCCTCTGCTGGAGGCTGTGTACCTGCATTACTGCGGCTGAGGTGTGTCGCATCGTGAACTCCTGGCTAAAAGTAGAACGCAGTTTTGAAGTTGCCTCTGAGCAGCTTTGCGTTTCAAAGTAGGTGCCCTGCCCAGAAGATGTTTTGCACGGAAACCATCAAAGTTACAATGTGAAGCTGGTGTTGCTCGGCTGCTGGCTTTTCGTAGAGACACCTCTGCCACGTAGTCTGCCCACAGCAACAGGCTTGGTATGTAGTAGGCAGCTCAGAGCTCTTGTTCAGATGGAAAGTGTCTCGGTGTAGCCATGAACTGACCACTCCTTGGAGTAATGTTTAGGGGAGAGATGAAAAAATAGATTCTCTCCATGCTGACAAACCTTAGACTCCCAAGGGAAGGTTAACACCAGACTTGGGGAGCATACAGCTCTGCAGTTTTGTTCAAAGATCGACAACCTTCGAGCATTTTAAGAGAACAAAGCTGTGCTTAATTAATTCCTTTGGCAAAGCCACGCTGCTTGTTTTTATCCTGTGTTGTTGAGGGATAAGTTAAATCAGAAGCACAAAATGATTTTATGGTACCTGGGAGTTTAGGTAACGTGTATATATCACGGAGGTATAAAAAAGCCCAGGTGGTTTTAAGTCATCTGGTTGAAATGCCATATGGTCAGGGAAGGACGTACAAGGTTAGTTTCACACATCAGCCTCAGCCGTGACACCTGAGTCACAGCTCAGGTGACGTAACTGAAACAAACAGGCATTTGTTTGCTTGAGTGGTGTATTTCTCTGCTTGAGAAAGAAGAAGCAGGGAAAAAAACCCACATAAATATGTAGAGACTATTTGTCTGAGAGACAGATAATGATTTGTAGTTCAGTCCTGGAAAGAAGCTGAGAGAGAAGGAGAGCTGGGCAGCTTCCTATCTAGGAGGCATCTTGGCACTGTGAGTTAAACTCCCTAGAGTTTCATTCCTGATGTGCCTGGAGAGAAGAGTCTCTGCATATTACTTGTGAACAAGCACCTCTGTGCTCATGGCACAACAGGCAGCACCCTGAGTGCTCGCTAGATCGAGATGAAAGATTCCAGTGCCCTCGAGGCAAATCTTGTTTTGATTTTAAATGGTTTGTAAACTTGGAGCGATAGTAGTGACTCATTTTCCTTTCAGTCATCTTTGGCTTCCTGTGTCACTATCTTTACTTGTCAGTGCCCTTTCAAAAAGAGGGGCATCTCGAGTGCTGTGCTATAATGCTTTCTCTTACTTTTAGGCCTATCTCCAAATCTTCCCGTGTTTTCACCCACCAGGTTTATTCCTTCCTTCCTGGAAGTAAGTTTTCAAGATTTGCCCTTCTTCATGCCTCAACATGAATGTAGGACAAACAGGTAGATAAGAGCCAGGTGTGTCAGGCTTCTTAATACATGAAGTGAAATAATACTGATTTCAGAGACGTGTCACGTTAGGCATCAATGTCAGGTTACCTGTGAAGGTAGCCTGAGGTGCCCCATGCCTCAGTTAGGCAGAATGCAGCTAACATAGCTGATGTGCTCAGAGACACCATGGTGACGAGGTCAGCAGTAGGAGGCTACGGAAGAGATAGGAATTTCAAGGACTAATATACAAGAGTTTGTATGGTGCATGCAGAAAGAGATCGTTAATGTTACGTAGGTCGTGGCCTCACCCTTTAGAGTGTTTTCTATTATTCTTTTCTTTCATAAGTATGCAGAAATACAAAAGTATTAGTTTACAGGTGTAGTCTTTCACATAAGTCTCATAGAAGAAACCAGAGAAAGGTTTTTGTTTTGTTTTCTCCCACATACTTCCTTTTAACTCTTTTTTTTTTCTTAAATCTCACCACTAGGTGGAAAAATCCACCCCAAAGAAGCTGAACAGGGTGTTTGGTAGCAACACAGGTTTTTGTTACTTGCAGTGTCAGAGTCAAAGCACAGAGGAAAGAAGAAAAAGTGCAAGGTGGGATTACAAGCTTTGATAGCAGGAACTACAGTAGGACAGAGGATCTGTCAGACATGAGAAAGAGTGGCATCTCTTGCAGCCCTGGCACCTCTTGTTTGACATCCCACTTACCCTGGTTCTGCCATCCCAGCTTGGAAGAAGCCTAGAGCTTGGGCCTAGCTGCACGTAGGTAAACTGGTGATAAAGTGGGCTGATCTGGAGCCCAGAGGGTTGAAGCAAATACAGAAGAGACAGTCTTAAGGCTGAGTGGACACAGCTTTGTCTACTCACCCTGTTCTGTAGTTGCCTGCAAAGCATATCCGCTGTAGCAGGAGAGTGAAGCACTTTTCAGTAATGATCAAAAGGGTTGCTTTCACCGCGTAAGGGTGGACATACAGGAATCTCTGAAGAACTAGGATTCAAGACGGTCCTGGTTATTTCCTAGTTTGCCAACAAAGAAAATATGGTATATATCAAGCATAAAGCCCATGAAGCACATTAACGTGCTTTCTGATTGAGATTTTATATGGATTAAAAAATTAGAGAGAATTTTGACTGTTCTGGTTATCATGGCAACCATACCTCTGTCACCTTCTGCGAATATATAGTATTTTCTTCTTGTGATAACTCTTCTGGAAAAATACAGAGTGAAACTGAGGTTGCAATGGTAAACATCACTCCAGATTGACTGGGGTCAGGCTCCAGATTGACATAGGTTAGGTGCTCACCCATCAAGATCACCGTCCGCAAATCTGCATTAATATAATTTTCTATGTTTGTTCTCTTACATTAAGAAAAGCAAAAAGAAACAACATGAATTTTGAATAATAATCCTTCCTATAGGCCCATTACATCCTTGGATGTGTGTCTCTGGAGGGAAGACTGCTGGTGGGATAAGTACAGGTGTGCTCAGCCCAGCATGCAGGAAAGCAGACAACTGTCCCTTCTCTACAACCCTGTGCTCCAGTGACTGAGAATCCCAGTGGGGCTGGATCAGAGCAGTCCTTCCTCCTGCTCCTGGAGCAGATCTTTGGCTATTCTTAACCCGTTTTTCCAGCTCAGCAGCTGACTAACCTCTGTTACCCGAAGGTGATGAGCAGTGGCTTCCCAGTGCTGTAATGCAGAGGTTGCATGGTCTTGTCACCTAGATCTTCTCTGTGGAAAGGTGGAAGTTGCATTTCCAGTGTTAGTGTGACCTCGTGCTGTGGCACAGTAGAAGAGTTGCTGCGTTTGAGAGTCACCAAGGGCACAGAGAACACAATACACGCATGTTTGTTCGAGCTTGCTCAGTGAGGAGAGTGCTGCACCACATGTAGATCATTATTCTGAATTTTGAATGGTGTGGAAGAGGCTTGTGGGTTGATTTGTTTTTTTCCTTTGTGATCCCACAGTCTAGATGCTGGAATCTCCTACTGTCTAATGCTTTGTCACTGGACTCAGCTGCCTATATATTGGTGTCTAGCACCATCTGAGATACTCCTAGCTATCTCCTCTGGTCTCTAGGTGCTTCAGAGGGGTCCTGGAGCTGCTGTTCCATACCTGCTAGCCTCCTGTGCATTCCCAAAGGCATTCTACAGCATCTGAAAGAGCACTAGATACCTACGCTGAGAAACCAAAACAAACCTCAAGCCTTTGTGTTGTGCTGGGCAAGAGGTCATGTGTCATTTCACACAGAATCACAGAATGGTAGGGGTTGGGAGGGACCTTCAAAGATCATCTGGTCCAACGCCCCTGCCAAAGCAGGTTCACCTAGAGCAGGTTGGACAGGATCACATCCAGACGGGTTTTGAATATCTCCAGAGGAGGAGACTCCACAACCTCTCTGCACGGCTTGTTCCAGTGCTCTGCCACCCTCAAAGTAAAAAAAGTTTTTCCTCATGTTGAGATGGAATTTACTGTGTTCCAGCTTGTGCCCGTTGCCCCTTGTCCTGTTGCCAGGCTCCACGGAAAAGAGTCTGGCCCCATCCTCTTGACACCCCGCCCTTTAGCTACTTACAAGCATTGATGAGATCCCCTCTCAGTCTTCTCTGCTCCAGGCTAAACGGATCCAGGTCTCTCAGCCTTTCCTCATAGGAGAGATGCTCCCGTCCCTTGATCATCTTTGTAGCCCTCTGCTGGACTCTCTCCAGTAGTTCCCTGTCCCTCTTGAACTGGGGGGCCCAGAACTGGACACAGCACTCCAGATGTGGCCTCCCCAGGGCAGAGTAGAGGGGGAGGATGACCTCCCTCGACCTGCTGGCCACGCCACTTTTTAATGCACCCCAGGAGACCATTGTCCTTCTTGGCCTCAAGGGCACATTGCTGGCTCATGATCAGCTTCTTGTCCACCAGGACTCCCAGGTGTCTCTGCACAGCTGCTTCCCAGCAGGTCAGCCCCTGGCCTGTGCTCGTGTATGGTGTTATTCCTCCCTAGGAATTTAAGTCTTCCCCTTTGATTACACATGGGTAATGACACTTCCCTGCCTCTAAGGGATGCTTGGAGAGGTAATTAACTGAGTTTATGTTTGTACAGCATTTTGAAGATGAAATGTGCTGTGGAATTTATTAAGTGTTATTTCACTAGAAACTTTGTGACGGTGGCTCCCTAGTGGAAAGCCTGCCGTTCCAATTAAGGGGTAGTGGTACTGATAACCAAAATATTCATGTAATTAAACCAGAGTCAGCTGGAAAGCCTTTACATGGAGCATACAAGATTAAAATTAACATTCACTTTTAACAGCCGAATTGAACTAATCTGTCTGCTGCAGGTCGCTCATCCTCCACTGCTTGACAAGCTGGGTAAACTTGAAACATGAGACTCAGAGGAGAGGTTGTGTAAATGTTGATGAAGACCTTTGTACCCAGCATGGGGCTTGCAGCCACAACTTACTACAACCCTTCTAGGGCGCTGGTGCTATTCAAGGTCTGTGCATTGATTATTTCTTTTTTTTTTTAATTTATTTTTTGCTTGTTAACATTCATCAAGGGCTGGACTTTAAATATTTCATGTAGTACCAAAGCCTGTGCACGTTATTCCAGTGTATTTCTAGTGAATTCAATGGATGGTACAGAGTCCCTGACTGAACCACGTATAGAGCTCAGCAGCGGGCCATCTGTGAAAGGGGTGCAAAACCCATGCTCAGTGCCCCCTCCCGCCCATGCACCCCTGTATGGTCACGCTCTGAAGGAACTGGGTGGTAGATGCCTGTGCTGGGTAGGAGCAGTTGAAGGAGAGGGTGCTCCTGGCAGTGCCAGCTGCCAGAGGGATTTCAGACCACATTCCTAGCAGCTGCCAGTGCTGCGCTAAAATGCTGACAATTTTTTAGTTATATTAGTAAAGCAATGATATTGTTTACTTCTGTCTCCCTGAAAGAGCAGAAGTAGCTTGTAAGAGAAACGGTAGCTCTCCATTTCTGCTCAAAAGGCTGTGTGTGACCTTTGCCTAAAAAAAAAATCACGAGAAAACTCGGAGTTCCTGCCAGGCACAGCCGATCCTGCAGTGCCTTGCACAGAACTCGTGGGCTGGAGCTCCCACACACCCGGCAGCCCTCGGGAGAGTTACCCCATCGAAACAGCCCAACAGGCAGAAACTGGGAGCACAGGCAGCTCGCAGTGACCAGCAGGATTGTTGTACGCAAGACGGGATGGGCGCACGCGTGGATCCTGTGGATTCTCTGGGTGTTGGCAGAAAAAATAGTTTGCAGAGGTCTTTATGAGAACTGATGCTATAGCACAAAGTGATGACTGCAATCAAACTGAATTGTGAAGAAACATAGCTGAACTTTAAAATGGTTTTTAAACTGTTAAGTGGATTGTATTTTTTTTTTAATGGACTTGAACAATTTATAAAAATTCAACAGAATATTTTTGGTTAAGGTAATGAAAACCATAATTTGAGGCCTTGTTCTCCTGCATGTACCTATTTTAAACTAGCTGTGCTCCATCAGCCTCAGTGCACACACTCCCCACCTCCGAGCAGTTCATTTGCTCGCTTGGATTACAGGCAGAGGAGTGCAACCAGCAGCCACAGAAAACGGCTGCTCCGGTGTGGACCCCACCAAGGTGAGGGGCCCCTCTCCTCGGTCCACGGCAGCCCCCTGTGGTCCCCACCTCCTGCTGCTCCTGGAGGAGTGGGGGCAGAAGGCTGTGGGCAAGCCCCAGGATTGCGTACTGCAGCTGGATTCACCGGAGCAAAAAACAGGCGCCGAGGCTTTGGGTTTCCGGTCTCAGGGGTGCACCGATCTGTCTTCACAGCCAGCGTAGGGCAGACCAAAGTCGTGCGAGTCCTTCTCCCCGTTTCTGGCAAACAGGCATCTCCTGAGGCTGCAGCAGCAGAGCTCCCTGGCGTCAGGCCAGGCTCTCGGCCAGCCCCATGCCAAGCCCAGGAGCAGCAGAGCAGGAGGTGCTTGAGCTCTGGCACCGCAGCCAGTGCTTATCAGGAATTTGCACTCTCAGGAGGAAAACAAGCTCGCGCGTGCTTGAAGGTACTCGGTGATGGCTGGCAAGGCTGCTTTTGCAAGCAAACCACACTTCACGTTACTGGTGGTTAAATTTTTAGTCATGAAAAAGTGAAAACATTACCTTTGAAACTGGTCAGAACAGAACGTTGTCCAAAAAGGTCATCCGAAAGAAGGTTTTTTTAAATTAGAGACTCTCAAAATGTTTATGCGTTCAGGAATGTTATTTTGTCCACTGAAAGGGTCCAGGCACCTAAATGGGTGCAACTAAAACATTGTGCATGTATATGTGTATAAATATGTATTAGGAAAATATACTTAAAATATCCATTTAAACTATCCCATTTCTGCAGTGGGAAATCAAGACTGCCAAACTGAATACATCTAGGCAGGTCTCCAGAATAACAGAGATGTGTTTTTATTTGGATTTTTAAACACATGATTTCTTCTCTGGGGCCACTGGGTGGTTGGGGAGGGGCTGAGTTCTTTCATGAGCAAGAAGCACAACTCAGCTTGGGTTTGTACAGCTGTCAGTGAAACGAGGCTTCTGGGTGCTATTTTAATACAAATAATTAATAAATGGGAATGCAGCTGCAAAATGCATTAGCCAGGTATTGTAATACAATTTCCACAGTACCCCGTAATTAATATTTATGTCACCACTTTGCATCTGTTTGGAAATTTTTTCCATAGGTCAGCAGACATCTCCAGCCTTGCCAAAAGGACGAAGGACACCACAGGAACAAGCGTGCAGACTTTGCACCCAGGGTGCACGCCAGGAACCATCGTCCCTCTGGGTTTGTGTGGTCTGGAATGCCTTCGCTAAATGTGGCCAGAGCGGATACACAAGTTCCCAGTCACGACTTGGGCACTGTGACTCTTGGGTTTGGTGGATGGAAGTCCCCTTCCACATTCACTTGTAAGTGTCCAGAGGCTTTTAAACACCTGCCTGTAGGTCTCTCCCTGGGCCAAGCTTTGTCACCGCTCTGGAACAGGCTGTGGCATCCACCGAAATCTACGTTTACATTGAAACGCGTCCAGCCCTGTCAGCACACTCTCCAGCTTGTTGGTGCTGGGGACTCCGAAGGGGGCACCTTTCCAGAACCGGAGTAATTTAAACCTCCTAACGGCCCTTGGCAGGCGGCCCACTGCATCACATGCCAGTCCGTCTGCAACTGTGGAGGAAGATGAGGTTTTGGCACCCAGCTGCTGGAGAACAGCACCGCTTCCTGACTTCATGCATAGTTATTCCCTAATCCAGTCCTGTCACTATGATCCAGGCTAATTTGCACACTTTTAATAGTAGGGAATTTCTAACTGGGATCACTCTGACATAACATGGTTAAGGAGCAGCTCCATGTGCAATTACGCCAGGAGGTCTGAGGGATAAGGGCAACCTTTGTTCAGGGCAGACCTAAGGGCACGGGTAGGTGCAACGCAGCCTCCGCTGCAGCGTGCCAGACACCTCCCCAGCCCCAAATCCTCACCGTGAATGTTCATTGCAGCCTCAGCTGGCACCCCTCTGGTGAACAACCAGCCCGGCCAGCTTCCACAAAGTAGTTCTCATGCCTTTTTTACAGCGAATGCCAGCTGCCACCAGTGAGTGCTGGCCACGGCACTGGGATTTGGGCATGAACCAGAGGCACTCCTTGTAGGAACATGCTATCCTGCAGAGATCTAATGATCAAGAGCAGCCCATTCACTTTAGGATGTGGAAGGCCACTTTCACGGCACTAGCTCTGGATATGCAATTTTCTTTCTCTGTGGGCCCCTCTCTCCTTTCAGCAATGGGTGAGCATTACCCTCTGGCAGACTTGCCTTCTGGCAGTGCCTGACACCTGCCGACCAGGGTTACTGCAGAGACTGCCACCAGGAGGCCTGCAAAGCCATCTGCTGCCTAGTTTCCCAAGGAGCTGGTGGCTTTTTGTGACATCCTGAGCATTGTGACTGTATTCTGGAGAAACAGCAATCACAGCAGCCATTCATGGGTCACTGCGGGGACACTTGTCTTCACCATGCCATCTGCGGGAGAAGCAATTGCTGCCGTCGTGGTGGGTTTGCTCCACTAGGCTGTGGGAACTTGCAGCAGAGGCAATTCGTGCCCAGCCACGTCCGCTGCATCACCTATGTGCACAATGCCCTCGTGTCTCTGATCAGCATCCCTGATGTGATCTTGGTTATGACTGATCTCTGTGGTGGAGACAGCACCCATGCAGAGTTTTCAGGTCCTGTATGCCAGTTGTGCCTGGCTGAGTAGCTGAAGGCCTGCAGGTGGTACCTCTGAGATGGTCTGCTGCCAGCGCAGAAAACACTATTATTTGGATGCCTGGATTCTGTATCCCTGGGGATACAGAAAATCTCTAAAAGCGGGAGAGCTTTTAGCCTACCTCTTCAGGTCTGTGTGTAGAGCATGGCCTCAGCCCACAAGAGCTCCCATCACAGAAGGATTGCCTCTGTGCTGGTCAGTGAGTCATGTCCCTTATCTCCCCCACATATCATCCCTGCTTTGGTTTGACTGTGGGACCCCCTGCTCCTCTCCCTTTTAAGCCACCACCCTGCTTCTTTACAGACTTTTCTCATTGCTTTCACCTCAGCAACCTCTGCACACCAAAGTCCTCCTCTGTGCCTGTGAGAGCAGGCAGCAGCCTGCCTGTCTGAGCAGCCCAGGCTGGGGCTTCTCACCCCTGTAGGGCATGAAAAAAATTGAAATATTTTCTGTCTGAAAGCAGAAGGAGAATTCTCCACACTGGACCACCTTTGTGCTTTCTTCCCTTGCTCTGAAAGCAGTAGATGGTGTCCTCTAGGCTTCTGCTAGGAGTTCACTGCGAGTACCCCACAAAAATGCTCAAGCAGATGCAGAAACATGTCCTGGCGAGGTTTTGTGATCCTGTACCTCTGCCTGCTCCATCTCAGCAGCTGTGGGAGAGCAGCAGGCCAGAGCATGATGCAGATGTCTGGGATTTGACTGTGGTGGTGGTTAGCTAATCGGAGGATGTAGCAGTAGGTGCTGGGCTAATCTCACTAGTGCAAACCATTGCAACTACAGCTTTCTCCTTGCCTCCTACCAGCTGACATGGAGTTCCCCTTGTGCCTAGCTGGTTTATAGAGGCTACATAAACTGTGTGGGGGCAACAGTGTGTGACTGTGTAACACACCACTGCAGAAACAAATAAAGTCAGTTTTGCTCTGCACCCCAAATTCACTTTAGTACATTTTCCACATGGCTTCTGGCTGAAGGTACTCGCTGTAAAAGGGCAGGACAGCTTATTGCATCAGGTGCATGAAGAAAGATTAGCTACACACTCAGCAGCGTGTACAACATTTGTGGGGATTATTTCACAGAGACGAAACCCTAGATGGTACTTTCTAAAGAAAACAGGTGGAAAAGGAAAAATATGCTTAAAACAATCTAGTCAAAACATGTGATTTCTTACATATTTTTTTTCAGTATAAGCCTGGGCTCTGGTAGGACCAAAGGGAAAAAACTGCTGTGTGAATGATTGTAAACAGCGTGGGGGAGAAGAGTTTAGAGTTAATGTTTGTTCCAATCAATTCAGGGTTTATTAGCGATGGCAAGTGTGTTAGTGTGTGCCAGCCACTGGATGGCGTTAGTGGTCCAGGTTTTGTTTGCCAGACTCTACCTTCCACAGTACTCTCTCTTCGTTTGCTAAAATACTGGAAAATTTGTAGTAGCGAGAAAAACAAGATAACCAGGCACGTTGGTTGTTTTATGCATACACGAGTGACCCTGTCCTCTCTCATGTAAATATTGCCATCTTCATCCTTCTTCAGGCAATCCAGAGGTGAAAGAAGTCCCAGCTGTGCCTCATAAACCAGCAGACCAACCACCAGCTTTTATGAGATGGCCCCTGACTTTCTGCAGCCCATCTCATCCCAGTTTTGGGCACTTGATTTTTAGCAGTGTTGGGTTCAGGTGGGCGCTGCTTAGCTGAACCAGCAGTGCTCAAGTTGCTGGTGTCAGGCCCTGAGAAGTATTTAGGTCTTCAGAGAAGGTCCTCTGTGGGGAACCCCTGCACCTCTCTGCCAGGCATTCAGACCGAGGGACTGTGAGAAACCAAAACCCAGCTGAGCCACGCAAGGTTGTATAAGTCATGCTCAATTCCCTGTTAGCGCATGGATCTGTCCATTTCAGTTAAAATAAGACCTAAAAGGCACATTTTGAGAAGATGGTCCTTGCTCCATTAAACGAGAACTGTTGTGGTAGGCTCCTTATTGCCCTTCTCCCAGTATATCCCTTTAACCAGCCGACATGCTTCGTGTCTAATCCCGTTTTATACAGATTTCAGCTTCAGACCATCCGGCAAAAACAGGACTTGGCTAATACCTAATAGTCTGTTGGATATGCTTGATAACATTAAGATTTGTGGGTGAAGGGTCTGGGGAAGAAATTACGTAGGCCTATCGGCTCAACAAAAATAAGTTTGCCCTTTTTAGACTAGGTTTGTAATTTAGAAACCTTGATGAATCTTTGGCTGTGTGACAATATAAACTGTGGAAAAAAAATCTCCTTCCTTATGCCATGATGCCTGGGGAGGATAGCTGATAGTTTTCTGGAAGAGAGAATCTGTCTCATGAGGGTTGAAAACAAGTAGTCTGAAAAGAGATCAGAAAGCCTTCACGTTCCTACAAGTGATTGCTCTAATTCCTCTGAGGACACAGAGGACATCTTTATATGGCATCTTACATCAGACTGCAATAAAAACAAGGGGCATAAGAACTTGCTTGTGGGGGAAAAAAACCATCCGTTGCAGAACATGGAACCAGTCTGTCATATTCACATAGTCTGTCTGGGGGAAAAAGATTTTCACGTGATGAATGGCACAGAGATACTTTGTGAGTTTTCTAATATTGCGATAATCATGTAATGTCAACAGCTTCAGTCAAAATGGCAGGATGCGATCTTTTGCCCTTTGGCAACACATAGGACCTCAGCAGGACAGAGAGAAGTGGGGAACATAGCAACCCCATGCAACAGAAGCCCCCTTGTGTGCATGACATGGGAATAGGCAACACCTGGCTCCTCCAGCATACCATTTCCCGATTACACAGACTGCTAAACGATTCACCCTGCTTCAAATATGAGAGCAAGATACCGAGAACACAGATGAGCTAATCCCATCACAGGATTTAGTAACGAAAGGGCGCAGTGGCCGTGCCGGCACCCGCTTAAAATTGCTGGGGCTGAATTCCATGAGGAGCCTCCAAGGTTTTTGCCTCCCGCTCTCCTGTCACTCAGCCAAACACTGCGAGAGCAGTGCTGACGGCTGATCATATGCACTTCGCTTGGCACAGAGCCATTTTGTTCCCTCCACTTCCAGCATAGGCACAGACTGTAGTTTGTCTGTGTGGGCAGAAAAGAAGCACCCATCATGGAGAAGCCATTTGCTGGAATCAGAGGGTAGAGTGACTTATTACCTGCATTAGCCTGACAGAGTTGAGGTATGGGAGGACAGCAAAAGCCCTAGTGTAAATAGAAATAATGGAACTAATAACCACAAATCAATAGGCACAAGTGTTCAGCAACACCTGACACCCTCTGGTCCCCTCTGAGGTGGGATCCAACATCCATCACAGCAGGCAAGGGCAAGATGGATGAGTATGCTCTCAGCTCAGCCAGTTCTGGACTCCTGAGCTGCCCAAGACTGCACCGGCAAATTGCCTATATTAAAGCATCTCAGAGGTTTAGGGTCCAGGCAGAAAACACAAAAAGCTAGCATTCACAAAAGTCACAGTGTCTAAAACTGTCTGGTTTCACCTGCTTTCTGCCTTTTCCCTCAAGTCTTACAGCACCTATTCTGGCTTGTAAGAGTCCTTGCAGGGTAGCACTTTTATCCCTAGCCCCTCAAGAAGACAGGAGGTATGTCTACACTCGCTGACTATGGGAGGAGCAGGGCGTAAGTTCAAGCACTGGATTCCTGATTATCATCTCCACTGAGTAATTGTTAGGTCGATGTTTTAGATCATTTCATCAGCCCCTCCAAGATACATCTGCCAACAGAGTGGGTTAGCCCATAGCCGTGCACAAGGGATGTGCTGTTTAGCTGCTAAGCTGGGAATCAGTCCTTGCTTTTCTTCCATCTAGCAGTGCAAGCAGAGTGCAAGGTGACAGCAAAGACTTTGGGACCTTCCTCCCTTCCAGGGCTGGAGCCACCCATGCAGTGGTTGCGGTGGGGCTCTCCTGCCACTGAGACATGATATGAGTCAAATCCTCTGCCCTTGGGTAGGAGTCCTCTTCCAAGCCCCTATAAACCATAATCTCTTCTCTCCTCCTGTCAGCATGTGTTCAAAGCTGAGTTAGCAACAGAGAACCAAGCCAGTTCTTTCCCACAGTTGCCAAGAGTCACCAATTTAGGTGAGACACATATGCAAGGAGTTATCTCTTCAGTCACCTCATCCTTCACTTTCTAGTGCTTCTTAATCACATCTCATATCCCTTCAAGACCATGTCCTTCCAAAGGCACTATAGGTGCGAATGCCTGGGCCAGCTGCTCAAAACACGTGGCATCTGGTCTGCCCAGCCACTTGTTAAGCTGTGCCTTAGATCTCAGCAGGTGAATCCAAGTTTTTGGTTGACCTTGGGAAGAGGCATGAAAAAAAAAAAAAGTAATATTATACTGGGGATACTTGTGGCACCACAGATAGCAGGACTAAAAATGACACAGATTTGCACTGTCTGCTTGATTTGTTTATTTTGAGGAAGGGCAGTGACCCCATCATTGTCTACCTACAGAAGTAATGATGAAGTTCACTTCTCTACGGCTTTAATATTTTAGATTAATTATTCAAAGAGTCCGCAGGCACAATCACCTTTTCATAAGGAGCAGGTAATCAGGAAAACATTAATATTTGAGGAAGAAAAGCTCCAGGCTAATGATTTAGACAGGAAGGGCAGGGGTACTCTCTCCCCGGCCTTTCATAAGCAGCTGTGTGCCTCTCTACGTCTCATGGTCCCAACACATTATGGGGTAAAGTATGATTAATTTTCTATAAATATGCTTGGGCTGTAAGTTTGCCTCAAAAAGGCAAATTGATTCAATATCACTGGGGACAGAAGGCTTGAAGGTTTGGGTGAGGCTTGCTGCAGCCTGCTCACGCTCAAGCAGTGTGGCCACCTACCCGGTTCCCCTGTCATTCTGAGGGCTGCAAGCATGCTTCCCCAGGTAGCCCTTTTGGGAGACGTGACAGCGGGCAAGTCCAGTGGAGTACAAAGCTATGTCCATAAGAGTTGCACTGGGAGTATGTTCCTGCAAATCTCCATGCTGCTCCGAGTCACTTCAGCAATCAGAAAAACCAGTTAGAAAGAGCTGTGCTGAATGCTCTCCACAGATGAGTACCCTGCTGCTGCGGCACGTGGGCTGGCGAGCACACAGGTTGAAATCATCTTCCTGCACAGCCATGGCAGCTGGCTAGCTTCTCCCAAGTCCACCTGGGGAAGGTAACAAGGTCAAGGCGTGCAGCAGCCCAGACCTCAGCACAGCAAGCTACCCGAGCAGGTAGCAGAGCAAGCTTGTAATGACCCGTGCCAAAGCCATGCCCACCACATCCCCACGGTTACCAAGTTCATCAGATGATGCAGACATGGTGGTGTTCACGTACTGCGAGAAAGCCATCTGATGGCAATGCAGCCCCAGCTTGCACCTTGGTCTCCATCTCCCCATGCTCTGTGGGGAGAGCAAAGCTTTGCCCTTTCTCCCCCAGGGGTTTGTGCCTGACTAAGGTGCTGATGGGCAGTGTCTGACTCTGCATGGTCGGTCACTGCTTGCTTGCCCCTCACCATGCTCAACTGGCATGGGAGCAGCAGGCCTGCAGCAACCGCCCCTCTCCTCGTGCCGGGGAGCAAGGATGAGGTGCCTGGTTCATCCACTGCTCAGGCTGTAAGGGGAAATTCAGCCCTGTAGCATGAGCCAACGTTCATTTAGGTTTTACGTGTGCTGTACCTGTTCTCCAGGTAGTAGTAGTGTGATATATCGCCTCTGCTGAGGACTGTGTGAAACTTGTGGGCTGTATAAATCCTACGCGACTCTCCAAATGGGTTCAACGTTACGTTGGCCCCTGCTGAGCCTCTACCAAAGGCAAGTTTCACACAACGCCAGGTGTGGGACCAGCAGTCTTTCAGAGTCATCTGAACCAAGTATTCCTCGAGTTTTTTCCTGTGACTTCATTCACTATAGGAGGAATAACTTACCTAGGGAAGAAGGAGTGGTGGGGAGAAGAAAAAAGAGGCAGGGAGGTTATGAGGCACCACAGTAATGGAAGATACACAAATGAGAGGTGCAGGAGGGGTAATTTTTTCCTGCTGGTACCACCAGATGATGCTACAGAGCAAGCCACCAGAAGCACCGAAAGCTACCTCTGTAGGAGCCCACATACCTAAAAGCTGAGTAATGCCGCTTTCGAGATAAAATGACTTCTTAAAATCCATTCTGATTATTCAGACAGGTATTTCTTAGACATCATCTCTGCAGAACATCAGTGCCTCTCCTGAATTACTCAGCCGAGCTCTTCCCTAAGCCTCCCTGTAAAGGGGATTACTGCACAGCACCGTCTCCAAAACTTGCCATTGCACGTCCACGGCCACCAAAGCAGTCAGGAGCCCAGCACGCACATGCACGCACCAGAAGGATGTCCACGCCACTCAGCGTACCGCTGCCCTTGAAGAAATAACGTGAGGGAACCAGGCAACCACTAGTCACCAGAATTAACTCCTACAAACAGCCCGCAAAGGTGCTCAATTTGAAAATAGGGGAGGGGGACATTTTGCATAAAACAAACACTCAGAGGAACAAAACACCTTCAAAAGGTGAATCTGGTGTTAGCGAACCTACTGGCTAAAAAGACATCTCAGATATAAAGAAGATACTAACTTCTAAGATATATTATAGATGCTCCCCTCCTACGAGCACCTGAGTATCCCACAAGCAGTATTACCTGCCTCTCCTACCACCTCTCCCTGGTGAGCACTTCAACAAGTACTGACTAAACTTGTTCACAAATTGTCCAGCTGATTAACATAATTCAGTTAAACCCAGAACAACTCGTCTCAATCTGCTCTTAACATGAAGATTGCTGCTTTTGTTTCAGAAGAGAGGAAGGGCTCGTGTGCCTGAAAGCTGCTGTTTTTCAGCAGTACCAGTGGATCTAGTGAGAAAAAACAACAACCACCCAACACCAAACCAAACGGACTGTGCCTGTGAACACCTGATTTGTGGGCTTAGGCTATGCTTTTCTCAACAGCAATGGCACCTCAGCTGTCTTCTGGCTACTTCTGATTGCTTTCCCCACACAGTCCTACCTCCACTGTCTCCTTTTGCTGCCCCAACACCACTGTTCATGGAACTACTTGCTCTACTCTTTACATTAGAGCTAAACCAGTATAATAGCTATCTGCTAAGGGAAGGTTTTCCTTTCCTTTTTGCTGGTACCAGCACCCGCGTGTTCATCCCTCCAGCCTGCTCAGGGAACTAGACCCAGAGAAGCTGATGTCTTGGTTTTGGAGAGTTAATTTTTGGGTGACTGAGCTTGCTCACTGCAGGGGTCAGATTGTGCAAGGCAAGTAGTGAGGGAGCAGGACCAACGCTGCCCCTTTGCGCTGTCATTTGCTGTTAGGGGTGGTTTATATGTAGTATCAAGCTGCATCCCAAGAGAAGAAGTGAAATTGGTCAGTCTGGCTTGAGGTGCCACAGAAATCTGTGTTCTCCGCCTGTGTGTCCTGATGGCAAAGCCCACGGTCTCTCTGGTAGGCTGTCTTTCTTCCTCTGCCACTTATAAGGGGTATCTTTCATGTAGGCAATCCTCTCACATCTAACTTTAAAAATGTTGGTTATTTCTATCCTCTCAGCGTGCATCCTTGACGTTTCAGACGGTGGTGGTGCTCCCTATGAAATTGTCACTTGTGCACTCAACACAACGGTCTCTTGTTGGTTTATCCCACACCTCTGTCAGCGTTTTTGCAAATAGAAGGGTAGAAGAGGAAAATGGTGTCACAAAGTGTGCCATCCCTGTTCTCTCCTCTGCCAGCCTTCATGGGTTCCTTGTGGTTTCTTTCACAAAGGCAAAGGCCAGACCAAAGCCTGCTGGGGTTTTAGTGAGGTGGTTGCAAGGGCAAACGTCCCCTTTGGGATTTAGTTAAAGACAGTAAATGATTTTCTGTCTGACCTACATCAGGGCTGAGGCCAGGTTTCCAGTAGTAAAAGGCTAATGCAATAATACAGATTTTGCTTAGGTTTACATGTGTGGGTTAAGATAATCCAACAAGAGATAAATATTTTCAATGATGGTCTTTTTTTTACCCTTCTCATATAGGCTTTCCAGTAATGCATTCTTTATCCATAAATTAGCAATGACATTGAAAGAAACCCTTTAATACCGTAAACCAACAACAAAACGTGGATTGGAAGCAAGGGCTATTGCCTTCCCGGTACGTGTCCTTATGACATGAGCAATCATACCCCCGGGAAAGCTCAGACTTTGCCATTATCCAAAGTACTCTGTGATTTTACATATCACTTCACTTGCAACCAGCAGTGAACACAGATAACAGCATTTTTCAAAAGAGAGGCTAAGGTGGACAATAATTCATCAAGTGCATCTCCTCTTTTACATAATTCTAGATGTGCGAGGATGTGATCCTACTATTACCCTTGCTGCAGCCTGAAAATTATTCAGAAAAATACTGGCTGAAAAAAACAGGGTAGGCGTTATTATAATTTTTGAAGCATGCAAAAGCCTGGGAGAGCTTCTTCAAGGGACTGTAAGGTGCAACAGATATTTAGCACTCATGAAAGGAGACCATTCCTGCTAAAAGAGATATTAAGCAGAGATAATTTCTGTGTATGGAGTTCAGGGTCTTGGAACGAGCCTGAGTTACTTTTACTGAAAAGTCAGAAAGAAACCTCCATTATTACATTGTTGTTCCTGTTTTCAAATTAAAAAGAAGGCAACAACTTCTGGGTTGTGGTGAACGTCTTTTTTAAACTACAGGCAAAACTGACAGGAAAATAAGTAGAAGGCATAAAGTTCACCAGTACAGAACAAGTCCTAATTCATTCCGACTTTGATGGCCTGTTTAGGACTTTGGTGGTAAGTGATCCTTCTGCTAACTGTGTGCAGGACGTAAAATGCCAGCTTACACGTATGCAACAGCACATCCTTGAAAGGATGTACT
Organism: Chionis minor; assembly: GCA_013398295.1. NCBI lineage: Eukaryota > Metazoa > Chordata > Aves > Charadriiformes > Chionidae > Chionis > Chionis minor. The sequence continues at coordinate 614,505 of VZSF01001524.1, forward strand.
GGTAACAGCCTACAACTATTTTTCAAAAAACAATTTCCCTGATATTTTAACCCCTTTTTCAATTTTTTGGCTTGAAATGCCCTCTGCTATTCCTGTCTGTCAGGGACATGAGTGCACTGCTCAGGAATAAGAGCAGTCTTCTGTGTAGAGGAGAAATATCAAAACATGCATTATAGAGAGAAAAGCTTTATTTACAGATAATTAATTTTACAAATGGACAAGGAGTATCTGCAGTAGAGACAAAATTTCACTTTTGAGCTTTCCTCATCCATACAAATTTTTCGATAAGCAAATTCTATTTCATGCTTTAAATCACGGAATTATCGTCCTTGCGATAAATTATGCTCTGTTCATTGTGAATTGCCAAGTTGTTTTTTCTGAGTGAGCTACTCCTGTATGCCCCATCTACCAATTGTGTCAAAAACAACAATATTTTTTGCAACTCAGTCATTTATAAGCTCAGACAAAATTTTCATAAGAAGATGGTTTACTTCTGCTAAATTACCTGAAAAAAAGGTTTGCTGATGTTGGGCAAATGGTGTTTAGCAAAGAGAGCTTTGTGCTCAGTCCCGCGTTCTGCTTCCTTTTAAAATTTTTTGGAGGAAACCGAACGTTTTGTGCACACGATCACTGTGAACCAAAAATAACAACTCTTAAATTAGCAGTGAGTAGGTGGAGGGGTACAACTAGCACACCAGCTTGCCATAACAGTCTGGATATATAAATGAAGAGATAGGACTTGACAAAAGAATAACTAGAACTGTCAGATGACTAATGGATTTCACTCATTATATGCTGAGGCCCTGGAAAAGTAGCTAATGAAGTGGGATTACTTAAAATTATGCCTATATTAGCTGGCAGTTGCGTGGTCAGGTGTGCTGAGATGCAGCCGCCTGCCCACATGCGCCCAATGGTGGGAGCTGTGTCCGGTGTTTGCGGGGCCGCAGCAGGCAGGGGGGGCAGCAGCATTGAGGGGTGGGGGGACGGTTCTCCTGTGCTGTTGTTTGATGTGCGTCCGAGCCTGCGCTGCGGCAGAGAAAAGCGGTCCCTGCCGGGGTTTCAGCCTCTGGCCTTTTTTCCCCTGCCTGCTGCTGACATGAGCATCTGTAGAGTGGGGTGGTGAAGGGGGGATGCAGGAGCTGGTCTGGGTGGGGGGCAGCCCCCTCCTCCCTCAGACACTTGAGCTTTCTGCAGGAACAGAAATATTCCTGGCTCGGGTCTGATGGTAGACATCACCTGCAGGTCAATACCCCTGGCCCTTTCAGTTTCCCCCTATTCCGGGGCAGCTGCTGAAAATTGCAGCAGTGTTTAAGCAGGACCGTGCCACTGCCATGCACTGTGGTGGCAGGAGGCGACAGCACCTCCCTGGCGTCGGACTCTTGTACACCGCTGGATGTGTCTTGCTGCCATTTTGCTTTACAAGCTGCTAGAGAATGTCCGGTCCTTTCTTCACCACTAGCTCTTTGCCATTCTTCTGGGTGGCAAAGGACCTACAGGACAGAGTAGATACTGGGTGTGAGAGGCGCCGGAGGGCTATACAGTACTCTGCCGTACAGTGCTCTGCAGGAGCCATAGGCAGAGAAATGGAGGGTACAGGGTGCAACAGGACCTGCTGGATGACTGCCTGATTTAGCACCTTGTGTTTGTCTCAAACCACATTGACAGCTGCAAGATTTCTCCTTTGGACACGTATGAAAGCCCCCATATCAAAGGGAGACTGGCAAACTGGAGTGCGTCTGGTGGAAAGACACAGAGCTTGGGGCTGGAGCTCATGGTCCACAAGGACTACAGGCTGCCCAGAAGCTGTGAAACTTCTAGCATTGAAGATACTCAAACCTTGATGAGACAAGGCCACACACAACCTCCCTGACTGAAATTAGCCTTGTTTTGAGACAGAGATTGGTGTAGAGGCTTCCAGAGTTCACCTCTGTCTTCACTTTCTCATGATTTACAGTCCCACTGATGCCACCGATGCTCAGTGTGTCATGCTGCAACCAAGACATCATGTAATAAAGAAGATCTTCTGCACCATATTGCCTTCCTCAGGCATCCTTAAAGTACCTCAACTCTCCTATTTGCTTTTCTCCCTTCCCCCCTTGACTCATTTCAATAAAACTTCCTCTGAATCGCTTTGCTTACCACATGGGGTGGTAGCAGCTTGGTAGTCTCATCTGTAACACATGGACAATTCAGCATGCTCAGCTTAATCCAGTCCGTCTGGCCTTTCTTTGCAGAATCACGAGTGGGGAGCGTTTGGCTCCTTGTCCTGATTTAATTCTGTGAGGATGGCTCACCATAAAAGCACTCTGCTCTTGGATGGTGTTGGCCAAACCTAGGAAGTGATACAGCCTTCATCAACCACTGCCTGGGCAAAGCAGCCATGCTGCAAGGGGAATCTTCTGCCGTCTAGTAGCTTCACCTTGGTTGAGAGTTGAAATGATGTCCTACCCCCTTTTTTTTACCATGCCTTTTCCCTTCCCTTTCACTAGAAATTTTCCAAGATGGCAAATCAGATCAGAGTTACAAATCTCATTAACCATAAAACTAATAGCCAGGCTGTGAGATCTTAAAGACTCACAAGTTGTTGTTGTAAAGGAACATGTGTATCGGTGTGCCCAAACATTGGCTGAGGAGCCAAGCATAACCTATTAACCAACAGAGCAGAGTTTCCCTGGGGTTGTGTAGAGCTGCCTGTTAAATATGGAAGAAGTTGATCCTGAGCTGCAGGATACACCAAAGTAAAACAGTGCCGTGCTGGGCAGTGGTATCTGGGCACTGGTGGGACAGTGGGTCCCTAGACTTAGCTGGCACGTGATGACAAAGCAACATTGCCTGGCGCCATTTGGCCAAGCCAGTGACTCACACCTGCCCAGTGGCCAGGTTGCACTTGTGGCCAAAAGTGCTGGTGGTACAAAGGAGGCATGTGTCAGACATAAGCAGCCCAAAGTGGAGGGGGTGCACGTAATTGCAGGAGCGAAGGGAGGCTGGGGTACATAGGGATTTGGCCGCAGAATCACAGAATGGCTGAGGTTGGAAGGGAGCTCTGGTCCAACCCCTTGCTCAAGCAGGGCTACCTAGAGCCAGTTGCCCAGATGGCCTTTGAATATCTTCAAGGTGGAGCACTCCACAGTCTCTCTGGGCAACCTGTGGCAGTGCTTGGTCACCCTCACAGTGAAAAAGTGTTTCCTGATGTTCAGAGAGAACCTCCCGTGTTTCAGTTTGTGCCCATTGCTTCTGGTCCTGGCACTGGACACCACTGAAAAGAGCCTGGCTCCGTCCTCTTTGCAGCTTCCTTTTGGGTATTTATATCCATTTATATCCCCCTGAGCCTTCCCTTTTCCAGGCTGAACTGTCCCAGCTCTCCCAGCCTTTCCTTCTAATAGAGGTCCTCCAGTCCCTTCATCATCTTCATAGCCCTTCACTGGACTCTCTCCAGTGTAGCCATCTCTCTCTTGTACTGGGGAGCCCAGAACTGGACATAGTACTCCAGGTATGGCCTCACCAGTGCTGAATAAAGGTGAAGGATCACCTTCCTTGACCTGCTGTCAATGTTTTGTCTAAGGCAGCTGAGGATATCATTTGCTGCTTTTGCTGCAAGGGCACCAGGTCCTCTTCTGCTGAGCCCCGTTCCAGTTGTGTGGCCCCCAGCATATATTGGTGTATGGGGTTGTTCTTCCCCAGGTACAGGAGTTTGCACTTCCCGTTGCTGAACTTCATGAAGTTCCTGTCCACCCATTTCTCCAGCCTGTCTAAATCACTCTGGAGGGCATCATGACTCTCTGTTTTGTGTCAGTCTTCCCAGTTTTGTGTCATCTGCAAACTTGCTGAAGGTACACTCTGCCCCATCATCCAGATGATTGATGAAGATGTTGAACAGGACTGGACCCAGTATTGACCTCTAGGGTACAGTGTTACTTACTGGCTTCCAATGAGACTTTGTACCACTGATCACCCCCCTCTGGGCCTGACTGTTCAGCCAGTTTTCACTCCACCTCTCTGCTCATCCAGCCCATACTTCATCATCTTGTCTGTGAGGATCTTAGGGGAAACAGTGTGAAAAGCCACACTGAAGTCACAGTAGACAATACCCATTTGCTCTCCTCTCATCTACCAAGCCAGGCATGGCATTGTAGAAGATTGTCAGGTTGGTCAAGCATGACTTCCCTTTGTGGTCCTAGTTGTGACTGAACGGCTGAGGCGGCCGAGGTCCAGGGCTGTCCTCCTGGTCTGGGGCATTGTAGGAGGTGCAGCAGCCCTACATGGGGCTAGGATGACTTGTGGGTACATAGAGGTTTTGACATGCAACCCATAGTCTGATGAGATATATTTCTTTATAAACTGATGCACACCTTGAAGATCTGGTTTTAAGTTACACTACTGATGGTGAGCTATAAAACACCTATGGTGGCCGTCACTTGCCTAGGTTTGTACGATTATTCTGAGTGGCCACTTGACTAGCTGAACTTTCCTAATCTGGGGCCGTAGCACACTATCAAATTTTAATAAGACCTCCTGGCTGAATGAGTGGGGAATTTTACCTAAAAATCAATGTCAGGAAAGGACTTGCATTTAATCTTGCTGATTAAATGCTTTGACTAAAGTGCTTGGTGTGGTAATGCCCTTTAAAGCCTGCCATTAATTAATCAATGGCTTGATGAAGAAAAGATGTTTTATATTTGGATTTGATTTGCAAGCAACATAGTGATTAGCGAGTAGATAGTTGAGATATTGTTTTTGATTTTTGAAGGTGGGACAAATACACTGTATCTGAAAATAAATATTCTTTATTCAATACACATCCAACCATTAACAATGGCAATTGATTTGGATTTCCGCAGTTTTGACTTTCAAAGTTGATGGGGAGGGACTTCCACCTTTTCATGTTTAAAAATCAACTTGTGTAGTTTGGCAGGTTTTATAACATACTTTCTGTTAAGACACAGCTCATGTTTATTTATCAATGCATTTTAAAATGCACTTATCCAGATTTGAGCTGAGTCATTACTTAAAAAAAAAACACAAACAAACCCAACACTTTGGCAGCCAGAGCAATGCTTGTGACAAGGTCTGCCGTCCCAGCGAAGGGAGTCTCTGTGTGTGATGTGCTAAAGCATTGGCTTAAATGTCCTCAAATTCTTCCGCTGCAGAAATGGGACAGGAGCAGGAGCGCACAGGGGAAAAGGCAATGCACCGTGTTTGTGCCTCTGAGCCGTATTGGATAGCCATTGGTGCTCGGGGCTCTCAGATGGCCGAGGAAGATGTGGGAATGTGGTGTGGGATGGTGCCCGTAAGGAGGAATGCAAGTGTGGACAAGGCCTGGGTGAAAGATCCGGTGCCACCACTGCGTGCTGGGAGATGGAGCCATGTAAATGTGTGGCGGTGAACGTGAAGGAGGGAGAGACAGGAACAGCTCAGCACTCCTCCAGGGGACTTCCAGGGGATTGGGAGCCATGAGAGGAAGGCGCTGGAATGCCTTTGGTGTTCCGGCACCTTCCTCTCATGGCTCCCGATCCCCTGGAAGTCAGTGACTTCTGAGGTGTTTTGCACCTTCCTCTCACTGCTCCCAATCCCCTGGAAGTCAGTGACTTCCAAGGTGTCTGGCACCATCCTCTCATGGCTCCCAACCCCCTGGAAGTCAGTGACTTCCAAGGCGTCTGGCACCATCCTCTCACGGCTCCCAACCCCCTGGAAGTCAGTGACTTCCAAGGCGTCTGGCACCTTCCTCTCATGGCTCCCGATCCCCTGGAAGTCAGTGACTTCTGAGGTGTTTTGGTACTTTCCTCTCATGGCTCCCAACCCCCTGGAAGTCAGTGACTTCCAAGGCGTCCGGCACCGTCCTCTCACGGCTCCCGACCCCCTCGCAGCGGCCAGGCCCCCTTCATCCCCGACCGGTGCGGCCGGGGACACGGCGGAGGGGGCTGGGCGAGGCGCGAGAGGCCGGTTCCCAACGGCCGCCGGAGCCGGTTTGGCTTCGAAGTGGAGCTGTCCCCGCCCCGCCGCGGGGAGCGGCCCCTCCCGCCCGGGCGCCGCGTGGGCCATTGTCACACAACATTCCAACTCCGAACGCCCCGCTGTTCGCCGCCGCCGCCCCCCATTGGCTCGCCGGGCACGGATTGACGCGCCGGACGGCCAATAGCCGACGGTTTCCAAGGCGGCCGCCGGTGCCGCCCCTCGCAGCGCCGGCAGTAACAATATGGCAGCGGCGCCTATTGGTGGCGGCGCGCTCTGAGCGGCGGCGGCGGCCGCGGGCGCCCGGCGGCGGAGGGCAGCTCCCTGGGCGGGCAGCCGTGACGGCGACGACGACCCCCGGTGCCGAGCCCAGCCTGCGGCAGGTGAGCGGGCGGCGGATCGCGTCCCCGTCCTCCGCGCTCGCCATCCCTCCTCACGCCGGTGTGCGCTCTGGCGGAGCGCNTTCGCCGTGTGGGCCGCCGGCAGCCGGCGCCGCTCCCCCCGCTCTCCCCCCCGCCGGTGCGGCGGCGCGGGAGTGGCCCCGCCGGGATGCCCGGGGGTTTTCGCCGGGGTCCGTCCCCGCCGCCGCTCGGCTCCGGAGCCAGCCCTGCAGTAGCCGGCCTCCGGGAGCGCCGCTCCGGCGCCTAGAATGTCACCGCCGCCTCTCGCAGGGGTCGGTACGGAGGCTGTCGGGCCCCTCCGGAGAGCCCCCGCAGCCGGGGCTGCCCGGTGTTGGCCCCGAGTGGCGGGGGGGGGGGGCGCCGGGGCCCCTCCCTCNGGGTCCCTTCCTTCCCTGCCGGGCGATGCTGGCGCCGCTGCGGGGGAGCCGTACCGGCCGCGGTGCGGGGACACAGCCGGGGTGTCACCTGGGGAGGTGCGGTTGATGAGCGTGTGGCAGGGCAGGGTGGTCGGTGCGCGTTCGCTGGAGGCCGGGCACGGCCCGCCCGCCCTGCCCTTGCCGAAGTTAGGGACAGTTGGCTGGTGCTGGCCGTCCTTAGGCTTGGCGGGAGGCGCTGGCACAAATGCGGTCTTCAGCAGAGTTGCGGGAGCGGGCGCTTGATTCCAGCATGCGGCTCAGTTTCCCAAACCTCGTCGCATTGGGGAAGCGCTGGGAGAAACCGACTTTCCGTTCTTGATCGGTCGGTCCTTCGTGCCATCCACCTCCCCCTTGCAGCGGCAGCCGGAGGGCTCCGGGCTAGTGAAAGCTGGCTGGAGCTAGGGAATAGGTAGTACTCGTGACTCGTTAATCATTTTGCTATGGATGAAATTCTGATTAAAAAAATGTATTGGAATAAATTAGGGGAGGCTGAGATCTATGGAGTGATTACTTGGGTGCCTAATCGATGATTAGAGCATCTTTTTCCCTTCCTGTATTATTAAAATGCTTCTGTCAATGTCAATGACACTTCAGTGATGTGATACAAATTATTGAACCAAGGGCAAACGAGACCTCCTTCACCTAAGCTGTAAGGGCCCGATCCCGCAGAGAGCAACTTCCTCCCACCCCTCCTGGTTCGGCAGCTGTTGGAGCCCCTCTGCCGAGTCCTTGCTCCTGTCCCTGCGCAATCCCCTGCTGCCCTTCCCTTAGCAAAACCTGCCTGGTTCAGGCTGGGTATTGCTTATCAGATTGCACGTAACGGTTGTCCTTGCTGCTTCCCCGTGAGCCCACGTGGATGGGACAGTCTCCTGGGATTTTGTAGGTGCGAGTGACCTTGGAAAGTGCTGTGGTTTACTCTCTCAGATTTTGCCTTAATTGCCCCTGTATGCCACGCGGTCTTTGATTTGGGGACCAGCATGTGCACAGGTCCTGGGAAGTGTCTTAAACCTGATCATCGCTCCCGTGGTAGTTCTTGTATACATTTGGTAGCGGCAATGAATGTGCTGTGCTAGCACCTCTGTACTACTTGAGGTAAAACATGATTTAGGCGTGGGTGGGGAGTGGGAATCTTTCTTCCCTTCTGGGCCCTGGCATGGTAGAGGTGGAAGAGGAATGTGACATAGCTATGGGGACTTGGCTCACATCTGCTTTGGTTACGGCAGATTAGTCCTCCTCCCACTTAGGATGTGGGAACACTTGCTACCCCAAAATCACATTTCCCATAGAGGAAAAAGCCATTTCCTTCTTGAACAGCAGAACAACTCGAATTTTTTTTAAAAAGAGATTCTCCTAACAGGACTTTAATCCTTTTTGTTACTGTTATTGTTGCATTAATGATCCGGTTATGCTTTCCAGTATGTTAAAGGCAATATTCTGGAGTCCTTAAGCAAATACAGTGCTCGTCATCTTTAATGATAACTGACTTTGGGATCTGGCCCTCCATAATCTCATGCAATGCTGACTGTAATTTGCCTTAAGGGAAACAAGATATACTGCTGTTTTAAATGGCTTTTTTGGCTTCTCTGGTTGCTCTTGGCCAAAGTAGAATTCGGTGAATCCTACCTAATGCCTGTCCAGTGATTCATCTGGTCTTGCTTGGAAGAGGAAAAGACAGTGATGGTGTGTTGTGTTTTGTTTTGTTTTCTGTCTATCAGGGGTGGTTATGCAGTGTAGTCATTCAGTGGCCAGGAACATCAGAAAAACCCTGTGAGGCATCATTTGAAAGGATCACTGTGTGTAACGTGGGGAAAAAACACGTTTGTCTGGTACAGGAGCTCTCCATTTCTCAGACGAAGTTCTCGTGCTGTGGTGAGGAGCATGGTATAAATAGCAATGCTAGGTTTTAGCCGCTGAATTCAAAGTTATGGTTTCCACAGCAACCAGCACTCAGGCTGTCGTTTACGTATGTAATATTTCCCCACCTCTTAAAAAAAAAAAAAAAAATCTGGCTTCTGGTGGTGTGCTATGCCCAATCCTCCTCCACGAATACCCCACGCTCATTCCTCCTACTCTGCTTTTGAACATCCCCCTCTGCTTTCCTTCTCCCGATGGTCCTCACCTTCTCCATTCCCGGCTCCAGCCTTCCTGCTGCCTTCTCCTGGGCCGGTGGCTGAGGGCACTGTGTATGAGATCCCAGCTAGTCCACCCTGTTCATTTGTCTTTTAAGTTCTCCTTTTGGTACCAGCATTTGCGTCCAGCGGTGCCTGTGGTGTCATAGGCACCATGCAAACATGGGAAGAAACAACCCTGCTTTTGAGTCCCTGGCATATCCCTCAAATACCCACCTGTGTTTCCCGTTTCTCCCTATCCGAAGGGTGGTTGTCTTAGTGCTCTTCTGGCTCCTGCTCAGTCATTCCTCTTGAGGCTTGAAGGAGATGCAGCCAGAGAACTGTTCCCTGTGTGGAGGGCTGTGGGATGTACTCTCCCTATACGAAGATCAGGATGCAATGCTTGTTTTTAAAAATGTTTGCCACACCAATGTGCAGTGTTGCTAAAGTGTTTTCATTTATAGCCACAGGGTTGGTGCATCTGCATGGTTGTTTCCAAGTTACAGTTTCCAGAGCAACTGGAGCTTTGTATCTTGGAAGACTAACTAAAGCATGAAACACCATGCTTTGATGAATTTTCCTTTCTTAAATTATGTAATTTTAGCTACTGTTAAAAATGTGTCTGTGCTTATCTGAGAACATGTTTAAAAACTATAAAGGACCAAGCAGGTCTTCTTCAGGTACTTACCTCTGCGATGAGAATAAGAATGGGAAATTTCAGCCCCCAAAGTAATTATCTTTAGAGTTACAGCATAAGGCACTTTAGTTAAAAGAAATGGAAATGCCATCTCATCTGTATCTCTAACCAGAACTAATGACAAAAGTGCACTCTGGCAAAACTGAGTAAAAAGGCTGATGTCAGCTGAAAGCGAACATCAAATGAAGGATTCCCATGGCTGGAGAATTGATCCTGAGAAGGAAGGGGACTCGGCATCCCCTGTACCTGGAAGCAGTTGGGCAGGCCATGGTGCTGGAGGCTGGTCTGATTTTTTAATTTATTTATTTATTTTTTTTCTTTCCCCTCTCATTTGGCTGCTGCTCCTTGTGAAACTGGGTCCCTCTTGCTGTGTTTCACAGATCCTTTTCCTCTGAGCTGTAATGCCAAGGACCTTTGGGATCAAAACAGGTCACTTTCCCACTATAACTCAATTTGAGCCAGTGTTACTTTCAAAAAAGTTGATATATCTGCATTGTAGGTTTTCTCATTGGTCTGTGAAGAATTCTGTCAATACTAGGCATGTCATTCCCTTATAAATTGCCCTATTAGATACTCAGATTGGTTTGAGTAATGATGCTCTAAAATGGTTTGTAGGTTACCTGGGGAATCTCAGCCAGGAGGCTTTAAGTTTTGGCTTGTGTAAAAAGGAGCAAGAAAGAGAATGTCTCAGGGGTTTTCCTTTCTATTTTTGTTAGTAACCTTCCAGCTCAATGTTTTTCTTTTTATATATTTTTTTATGTGTATATGTATGTATGTAATGTTCCATTGATGTTGCCGCCCGTAACAGCATTGTCAGCAGCCTATGGTTTTTGCTTAATAAAATGGAGGAATAACTCTTCTCCTACAAGATGGTTTTTAAATGAAACTTAAACCCAAACTTTGTGATCTTTGGTGTACTGCCCAGATTATAGAAACAAACTGATTGAAACAGCAGCTGGCTTGAAGTGAGTTGAAATACCTTGAACTTCTCACTGCGTCTCTTTGCTCAAAGGTAGGGATTTTGTTTTGTCTGTAGTCAGCCCAATCTTTGCGATATGGCACAGACCAAGAAAGGATTTGCTTGTTTAGAAGCAGGAGTTTGCATAGGAGCAGGCTGTTGCTCAGTAGCCGTTTGTTACCCAGCTCCATGGCAGGCGATGTTGCATGCTGGGTGATGAGGCAGAGAAAGCTGGTAACAAGATGGGAGAAGAGCCAGATTCTTTGCTGAAATAAGAACCGCCTGTTTATTTTCCTGCGTGCTCGGAAAGGGCCAGTATATGCCATGCTATCAACTTAATCGGCTACGTCTTTCTAAGTCAAGGTACCAATGCTGGGGCTCAGTGTTGCGTAAATGCATCTATCTTGGCGGCAGGACACCTAGTTTTACTTTTCTCCAGTGCAGAGTATAAATACACCTTTTTCTTGACCTTCTCCATTAATTTCAGTGGATAAAGCCAAGTCTTCTGAGGAACCGGGTGTTTGAGAGTTGGAACAAGATACTTAATCTATTAACGTTAAAGCAGACTTGTTTTAAGAATTTATTCCCTTGAAAGAGCAGGCAGGCAGCGAGTAAAGGGTGGTGGGAAGCTCTTGTATTCTTAACTAGGCATCCTGGTGCGTCACCGCAGCCCTTCCTGGCTGTAGTTCCACCTGGGGAACTACATCTGTAGTGCCTGACCAGCTGCTTCTGTGGGAGCCATTGCCAGGGGAGCAATCTCACAAGGCTGCAGTGGTCTGGAATGTCTTTCCCACTCAATGTATCTTCCACCTGGGAGGTCTCCCTGGCAGCTTGGGTAGACCCTTGGCTCTGAAGAGCAAGATGGAGGAGGAGAAGGTTAAGATGAAAGGCAATAGGTTATTGTGTATGCCTAAGTGATGAGGAGAGATGGGCGAGTCCAGAGCATTGGATGTCATGCTTACTTATGGAAGAATAGCTCATGAAGTATTCTGTTTTTCCCCAGACACTGTTTTTTGGTTTTGGAAAAACATTTAAAAAGTTCTGCTCTTTCAGACTAGGGGAAGTATCAACTTTTGACTGAGGCTTTGTGCTTGTTGAAAACAATCATTTTGCCTTGCGGTTGGGAAACATTTCTTCTAGTAGCAACAAATCTCTGTATTTTGAGTTTTGCAGCCCAGGCTGCAATAACATAAATACTTGCAACACCCTTGGTCGCGGTTATGTTGTGCATGAGAGAATTCTCTACTGCTTCACATTATTCAGCATGTATTTATATAAAGTCTAATTGTTTTTCCCCTTCATATGCTCTGTTCCTAAGAGTAGTACAGTTTTCCTCCTTCTGGATATATAATTTAAACACCTGGACTGATTAAATGCATGCATTTGAGCTCAGAACAATCAAAACTTTTTTATTCAAAAACTGACTTTTCTGAAGAAGATTCAGAGCAACTGAAAATAGCTTCATCACAGAAACATTGAGCATAACTTGAAGATTATCACTATCGTGTCATGGATTCTGGCCGTGTACATTTGCCTTCCCATTAGCGATGTCTCATTGAACAATCAAGGGTTTATTGACAACTCGTTTACTTTGCCTAATTGTATGACTTACTGGAGGGCAGGACTTTCCCTTTGCAGAATGATGGCAAAGATGTCGATGCAAAGTGGGTCTGTGTTGCGCAGTAACTTAATTGCTCTGTTTGAGGGTGTTTCATGAAGACAAATTTGACTACAGAAGGTTTGAGGCAACCTCCAATGCTGGATTTGACCGTGCATTACCTGCAATGCACCCCTTGCCTGGCACGGCATGGGAAGATGCCAGGGTCCTTTGGGCCAAGTATGATGCCCCTGTGAAGTGGCAGGGCTCATGGCAGGGTGGCTGCTCCAGAAGGTCTGTGCTCAGCTTGGTGGTGCTGGGAGCAGCTGCTCAGCGGTGGCAACGGTCAGTGCTGGTGTGAAGAGAACTGTCGGAGAGGTTTAGGAGCCAGGAGCTCCCAAGTTCCCCCTCTGCCGTTGAAGTTCCTGCTGTTGTAGGCTCATCTTCGGGCTCATGCAAAAACCCTTGCACTGGTGGGGGCAGATATGCCTCTCCCTGGGGATGGTGGAGGGGCTGCAGCAGTGCTTCCCTGTCTGGAAAAAGTTCTTTCAGCTAATTTTCTTTCCAAGATGTCTTTTCAAAGAGGAAAAGCTCCCCTGCTTTCCCCATATAAAGCCATACATGCTCCATAGCCACCTCTGGAGAACTCCAACCCAAGGCAAGTACCTAAGGAGAGAAGTCTTTTTTTCCTGATGTGAGAGCCATCTCATCCTGCATCGTTATCAGTCAGTGCTCTGCCGTTTCATCTCAGGCTGGCTGACAACAGCGCTCTGGGATGACTGGAGTTTCCTCTCCCTTTGTTGTAAAAAAATACTCTCGGGAACTACCTTTACAGAGCAACTGCATATCTCTAGGCTAAAGTTAAACCACAGCTGGAAAACATCTCTCATCTCTCACTCAAAACATTTTTATATCTAGAGATTTAAAACCTCATGCCAGAAAGCTATGGCCTAATACTTAGCCGATGATTTCCTGCTATACCAGTGCTACTCTACAAGAACATGAATACCTCGATTGCCTGTATCTTGTCTCTCTTACCCGCAGAGGAAAGCATGGAAAAAAATAGTGATGTTATGAAAGTTTCACTTTGCATTTTGATTCCCTGTCCCCTCCTTTTTTTTGGTGGGTTTTTTTTTTTGGTTTTTTGTACAGTAACCTGGCTGATTTGTCATCACATTAGCCCTCTGTCTGTCTTTCCACGCTGCCTGATAAGCAGTGCTCAGTCCGGCACCAGGGTTTCAGCAAGCCAGGGCAATTCCTGCTTGGATCCAGTTACTGCTTGTCTGTCAGGGCCATCTATTACTGTAGCAGCAGGCGGTTTTTGTTGTTTCAAATTATCTGTTACCCTAGTCCATGACAGTTAGTTCCCTTTGCTTCGTCTAAAGCAAATCCTATGTCTGCCTTTATCTCTTGGCATGGTTTGGGGAGAGATGTGGGTTTCCTTGTTAACCCCAGGCAGGCTTCCCAACTGCTTCCCATCCGACTTCAGCTCTAGCCGTCCTGATCTAAAAACAGGCCCTTCTCTCTTGTTTGCCACCTCCTTCCACTCCAGCACCGCTTTGATCTTCCTGCTGTGGAAACCCCCTGAGCTTTGAAAGCTCACTGTCCTGCTGTCAGTCATTCCTTCACCATGAATGGCCTCGCAGATGGGCCAGGCTGCCTGTGCTGCGTCCCACCTCTCCATCCCACCACTCTCCTCTCCGCCGCCTCTTTCCTGGTGACTTGCTGCTGTCAGTTACTGGTGAAGCCTTGGGCGAAAGGCATCTCCCTTTGTGTCCCAGCCAGTGCTCCAGCAGGGCTCTGTCTGGTTGCATTAGCTCCTCAGCTTGGTTTGCTCGTCAAAAGCATGTCTTAAAACCCTGAGTACTGCCTCCCAACCACCCACCGAGTTCCTGCAGAGTTTTGGTGCTGTTTGAAACTGCTATGAAAGCCTTAATTTACACCCTATCTACATTTCTATCCGCACCTGCATAACTTGCAGGCGGCTTGCATTTGTAACTTGTTCCTTCACCCTGGACCTTCCCGAGAGTTTGGGTGTGCCTGTGCGACATCATTGCTCCACACAGTGTGGAGGTGACGCTGTGTGACAGGTGAGAGAACCACAGTTCTAACTGGAGAACCACAGTTAAAAAAAAAATGCAGAGAGGGTTGACTTCAGTTAATTCTTCTGCTTACTATCATGTTCTTTTATCATCATGCTTTTAAGAGATGTCCATGGGGTTTGATCCAGAGGATTTGATGCCTGCTGTGCTCAGAGACAGAGAGCTGTTATGGTGATGAAGCAGCATGACAGCTAGTGATGCTTAACTTGTTCCAACTTGGGAGCAAAAAAATATTAAGCATCTTCCCTAAAGAGACTTGGCTTCCCTGCAGTATTAGCCAAGACCAAGTGAGGCAGGAAAAATGCAAAAGAATGCAGAAAGTGCAGAAACTGGATGATGTGAGAAACATTTTCTGTTTCTCACTGTTGCATCCCCATGTTGTTACTAGTGCCGCTTAAGTCACTTCTTGGCTTCTCGGATACAGCTGAAGCAAAAGAGCCCTGGAAGGATCTCTGCCGCTGCGACTGCCTCTGGTGCCTGAGCGCTCTCCTTCCAGATGAACCAAAGGTTTTCAGCCTGGTGCTGTCTTCTGTTGTTGCAGTGTCCCCTGTGTCTGTGGGAGCTGGGACAGGTGAGACATGAGGCAGCTGCAGTGATTTCGGAGGCAGGAGGAAACCCCAGGAGCAGTCGAGGCTAGGCAGATGTTGTGTTTGTTGTTTAACCCCTGGGAGAGTCTCCCCAGAGCCTGACTGATACTGACACCCACTTGTTCCTGGGGCGAGGGGTGCAGGATGCTTTAGGGACACACTGATTGATTGGGGCCGTGCAGGTCCAAGTTATTTAGTATTTTGGAGAACTGTTTTGGCAAGATTTTCTCCACAAAACTAACCAAGAAGAAAAACTGTCAGCATTAAGTCACTTTTTTTTTTTTAAACAGCTATTTGTCTTGTTTTGCTTGTAGACATTAATGGACCTGTGTAAAAGAAAAAAAAAATTGCAAGACTGGTTAATGGGAGTGTGTATTGAAGTATAGCGTGGTTATATGGAGTGTAGGAAGAGAAAACCTCCTTTGAAGACTCAGGATGTGATGGTGAGAAAACCTGTTGCGTTCCTACACCAGAGGAAGACAAATATAGCTTCCATTTACTCTGTGCTATCTGTATGGCATATGGTAAAAATCTATATGTTGTGTTTAAGAAAAAGTGAATGTAAGTCCTGCTAAATTTGCTTGTTGATAGTAAAATACATTTCCTCACTTGGTCATCATCGTCTCCTGGGAAAGTTGCACCAGTTGTATTAACTTAATGGCAGATCTGCTAATGAAGTCAGTGGGTTTGGGATTTCACCCCATGACTCAGAAAACTTTGTTTATTCTGTTGCTATAGGCTGTGGGGTTATGAAAATGTGATTGCTTCGTGCTGTCAGTTTGTAGAAGGAGTTGTGAGGAAGGAAACTTGAGCTGACAGAATTACCTGCCAAAATAATTAAGTGCATAGCTAAATGAATATAAAAAGACCAGACGAGTAAATTGCTTTTGTACAAATAGCCTTTTTTCTTCTTTCTTTTTATTTTTTTGAGGCTTGCTGAAGTGTGAAGATCCCCCTGTGAAAGTAGGGTGAGCAATTAGTATTAATTGATTTGGTTTTTAATATTAGTTGGGATGAATTTGCTGAGGATTAGTGTAGAAATGTATGCAATTTCAGGATAAATTGATTGCATTTCATCTCTTCCCTGTGTAGCTTTGCCTTAAACTGCTAATGGAAGTTCAATAACTAATGAACAGGATATTTCATTAAATGTGCATTCAGCTCAGAATAGTTATCAACTGTCTTTGGGATCCCTTTTCCTTGCGATCCCCTTCCTTTGCTGGTTATACAGTTTTGGATTTTACTCTCTGTATTTTAAAGAGGTGAGTGAAGATAGTAAGACTTTTGTGTCCATTCCTATATTCCTCTTTGGAGAGTATTTTGCATGGAAAGGCTGGGGGTTTTTGTGTGTTTTGCCTTTGGTAGCAATTACTGCTGCTTGCAGTTGTGGCTTCCAGTTCAGAACAAAGCTGTTTTGTGTGTCTAGCCAGTAATAATTGTTGACAGTTGATAATGTTGGAGACCTCTCATTGTGGCTGGGATCTGAATTATACCGACTGCTACTGAATCCAAATTATAGGTTTTTAATTTTAGCTTCAGGGCTCCCATGCTGGAATATTCTCTTTCCTCTGGTAATAAACCAAAAAAAGCCAGTGTTAGAGGTCTTTCATAAACCTACCAAGCGAGACGGAGAACTGAAGTGTCGCAAAGACTGCTTAAATTTCTATTCTTACTCTTGTCTGCTCTCAGACTTTCCTGGTAACACCTAGTTATTGCATCCTGTGGGGCGGTTAAACTCGTTCACTGCGTGTTTAAATCTGCAATATATATGTTACGTGGAATATGTTGAGTAAGAGGGGAATTGCTGGGAGACTGTGTATCCAGTGACTGATGCAGCTCATGGACCACAAGCCACTTGAAACCCAGCCTGAGCAGCTGGAAACGGAGGGACACTGTGGAGGCAGGTAGTGGGGGGGCTCAGTGATGAGACCCCCTGTGTGGGGGAGCTCTCAGTACCTGCACCAGTGACGACGAGTTGCCGCTGCGGATGAGGCCTCAGTGGCAGGATGAATCTCTCTTCCTTGTAGCTCTGAATGAGGTAACTAGTGTTACCTGGGCATTTGTCAATTTATTGTCGTCGTAAAATTTTCAGGAGTAGGGTGGTATGAAAACGAATGTGTTATTAACAAATGTCTGGGAATGCTGTTTGCTCAAAAGTGATTAGGAGATTAAGGAACGGATTAATTGTGATTATTCCACCGAAACCCTCCCAATGTGCGTAGACACAAGGCATGTGTCCTCTCTGAAAGGGTTGTGTCTGGGGCTTGCTTGCAGGGGGTGTGTGAGCAGGGCTGTGTGTGTTGTTTTACTCTGGAGAATTATTTGTTGGCAATTCATGTTTTCGTACTTGTTTCTTAAGTTCAGCTTTCCACTTTGTATTGGTCTGAAATTTTTACTTTTCTTCTCTATGTGAAAACTTTTTGGCGAAATATGATTTGAGGAACATGTTCTTTTTGCATCACAGAAAGGCTTCAGAAGCTTGTGAGAATGATAGAACAGTTTTCCTGTGGTCACTTCTAAGTCTCTGGAGATACCTGCTGGGGCGTGAGTGAAGGTAGGCTCAAACTGGATGAACGAAGCGGTTCTTCGTGCAGCCTCCTCTTCTATGGGGTCTGCTGAATACACTCTCACATTATATTTTTTTTTTTTTTCTTCCGTGAAATATGTCTGTGGAAGGCTACTAAATAGTGCCAGACCCTTTTTCCCTAGTGATGAGTATAAGACCAGGACAGGTGCTACTGACGCTTCTCCGAAGTGCTCTCCCAGCACTTTGCGCTTCGGGTATTTTTGCAGGCCAGCAGCAGCCTCTTTGTATTTAACCACTTTTTCCAGAGGGAGCCAGGCAATGTGTTATTTTGCCTTTCCTGCGAGTGGCAGTGGCTGTGAGACCTTTGGGTGGTGCGAGTCCCAGAAGTGGCCCTGGAGCACGCCTGGGTGGACCATTGGTTAGATGGTCCTGCTGCTGCTATCCATCTCCAGTGTAGCCACAACCTAAGAATGGGGGAACAAATTGCAGTTTAGACATGAATGAAGGTTTACTTTGCTGCTACCTTGGGCTTTTAGGTTATGTTGTGTGAGCAGTGGTGCTTGGGTTAAACCACCTGTGTAGCAACTTGCGGTGGTGTTAACATGAAATTCCTCACACCGGAGCATCTTCGATGAGGCATCCTTGTTGCGGATGCTCCAGCATAAGGGATTTCATGTCCTTGTGAGCATATTTCAGGGCATCAGAGACTGTGTCCTCCAATTCATAGGTACCCAAATGCTGATTCTCCTCTCTCACTTAACTTCCCATGGTCTGCACCAGTTTTTGGGATGATTGCTTGCATTTCTTTCTGGATAATACGAAGTTGAAATCTGGCAGTGTTGTCATCGTATGTATCAGCCATGTCGAGTGTATGTTATGTGTGAGGCTTGTGATGGGTCAGGGAAAGGCCTGGATGGTATTGACTAGCAGTCATCAGGTCAAGTGATGACCAAATCCGTGGCGTGGGTGGGGTTTTTTGGTGGTTTGTTTTGTTTTTTGGTTTTCGTGTTTGGTAGTGGTTTGGGGTTTTTTTGTGCCTCAAGTCAAGGATGAATTAATTTCAATGTTTAAAGCTTGGGCATAGCTGTAGTGGGTCATTCACGGTTTTCTGAAGACAGTCACTGAAGCATGTGACCATGGAGGTACTTAGCGGTTCACTAATTATATTACTCACTCCAGCTTGCTTGGGCCATCTGTGGTTAATGTGCTGCTGGCTCCCTAGCATGGCGGTAAGGTCTGACGGCTGTAGACGTTGCTTACTCAGTTCTCTCATGGTAATGCTCAGAAGAGCTGGGCTTCAGCTGTCTGCCTGGCCCCTAAAAGTAGACACCTTTTGCCAGGCAGGTATGGGACAAGTCGCCAAACATAGGGTTTGTAGGTGCTCCAAGCTTGTAGGAAGAAGCTGGGTATGAAAAACAATTTGCAAAATGCCTATGAAGTGTTAAGACTTCAAAGACCAGTGGTTTACTGAGGAAACTCAGTATCTTTTCTGTATTTGTTTGTCTGCTGGCAGTCACTCTCTCTTGTTTGTAAGCATGCCTGGCCCCTGCCAGCTGTGAAAAAGCAGAGGGACCAAAGGACAGGGAACAAATCCAGCAAAGAAACATGGGAAAGTTGCTATGGGAGCCTCTGGTAAAAATGGCCCTGAGCAAGTGCAATTAGCAGCAGCTGTGGTGTGTGTGTGGGGTAGGTGAGTTTCTTGGAAGCTGTGGATTTATAACATATAAATAAGGTCTTCTGAAATGACAAAAACATCCCTTGCTGTACCTTGGTTTCCATCTATGTTAAATTAGAAAACACACTTTGTCTTTCAACAAAGCAGACCTTGTTAAAACAAAAGCTGTGAGTATGGGCACCCTTGAATTAAAGCAAGAAGAAAAACATACCCGTTTGGTGTTTGTATGCAGTTGTGAAGCCAAATGCTTGACTTAACTGAGGGATCCCACACGTTGTCCCCTTCACTTGTCTTTTTCTTGTTGTTGTGGGGTGAGATCTGCCCTGATGTCCCCCACCTATGGTCTTCTCCAGGGGGGTGTGTGTGTGAGAGAGGCTAGGGGACAGGGAAGAGGCATCTGGAGAATGTGCTGATTTGGGGGGGAGGGAGGAGCAGAAAAGTGCTTGTAGGTTTGGCCAACAAAGAGTAAGTCTCCTCATTTGTTTGTTTGTTGTTTTTTTTTTCTTTCTTTCTTCTTTTAACTAATAGTGCCAAAAGAGACTCCCCCTTTCTTTGCCTTCCTGGAAGAGAAGAAAAAACAGCTTTCAGAAGGGACCCCCCAGGGTATGATAGATAAGCTGTCTGCATTTTTGTGGTGGGGAGAGGTCTCCTTCACTTAGCCCCTACCCCACCTTGACCCTTATCTATTCCCCATCTGAGCCCTGGTGCTCTCTGGTTTTACTGACACTTTTAAAGAGAACTAAACTCTTGGTTGAGTCCCACAAAGCCTCTTCGGCACCTGGATGTGACACTGGCTGCTGTGAGTGGGGTCCCAAAATGCTGGAGGGCTTCTCCTGTCTTCCCTGGTTTTGCACAGGTCTATGGAGGGCAGATGTGTCAGGACAAGCTCAGCCCCCTGCTGGAAGGAAAAGCAAGTCCTCAGCAAGTGCTCTTCCTCCTGCTGGACACCTGAAACCCCATCTAGGTGAGCTTGCGCCCTTGCTTACTTGTTGCTGAGCTTCTGTAGCTGTTTCTGGCCCTGGCCCCTCTAGTTCTTCTTCATCTGGCCTTTTGTTTCTGTGGAGCTCAGACATGTAATATGGGCTTGCCAGGGTAATATCTGCTCTCTCTTTGCGTAGGATTGTTTCATTCAAATGGAGTAGTCTTACAAGTTTAATGACTTTTTTTTTTGTCAGCACTTTGCCTGTTGCCTACTTTTGACCTGCAGTGGGAGTAGGAGAGGCGGCAGCAAAGACGACTGAACCTCGTGTTTAAAAACAAATTTTCAGCTTGGTATGGATTTCCTTCTACAGCCACAATTTTTCTGCAGAGTATCGAAGTCGTCTTGAAATATGGGAGAACAGAAGAAACTATGCGTCAGGTTGCTCATTGCGCTGGAAGCGTGGGAGGACATCTTTGGGCCTGGGTATTGCCTGACCTGTTTGCTCCATCCTGGGGCCGGGGGGAATAAAAAAGGGTATTGATGGAGCTCTGTACCAGAAACAAAAAAGAGCATTTTTGTAGGATGGTTTGAGCTGTGCCCTGTTGGCATGCTGTAAGGGTCGGCAGCAGTAGTGAAAGCACTTTTCACTAAAAAAAAGTGAAAGTTTTGCTGCCGGTAGAGAGAGCCCTCGGGATCCATGCCAGCTGAAATCCTAACTGAGGTCTGTGAAGGAGGTGGGGGCACCCTAATGGGAATCATCATGTAGCAGGATTGAGAATGGCGGCACATGAAATACCTCTGGAGATTTGCCTGCTGCAGATGCTCAAGGTCTCCAGAGTCAGTGAACAGTCGAATCTCACTCTGCCGGGAGGTAATTTATTCCTTCTTTTGATGGACCATGGAGGGAAGAGCTCATGCATGCATGGTGCCTCCCGGCAAGCGCGGGAGGGAGTGAACAGCAGCATAATGCGAGCGTCTCCGGCTGGGGATCCTGCTGGGCGACTTGCACAGCCCAAGGGCCGTGCTCCGTGACAGCCAGCAAAAGCAGCAGCCCCGGGGGGAGCTCCCGAGGCTTCGGTTTGATGCTGGGGAGCTGCGGCCAGCAGTGCGAAGCAGGCGTACCCCTGTAACGCCAGGCGGGGTGACAGCGCTGGTCCAGGCACATCAGCAGGCATGGGCGAGGGGGAAGGAAGCCGCTCGGGGAAGCGTACAGACACGCTCCGGGACGAGATGTCCTGACCCTGCCAACCGGGCAGACAAAAAGGACTGACAGCGAACCGGGGCTGCTGGTGCAGACAGAGCTGGGCGAGGGGTGGGAGGTCAGAGGGGTGCGTGGTCTCTGAGCTATGCAGCCCGCAGGCCAAGAGCAGGCTTGTTTATGTCAGCGGAGTCCGGCAGGCATCTTCAGGGGCTTTCACTTGTGACCGATGGTAGTAAATGCTGCTTTCTTAGATCTGCCCAAATCCTCGTTGACAGAAGGAATGTGCAGCTTCTTGCCTCGTGCTTCCTCTGCTTCAGCGCACCCTGCGTGCACGCCTAGATGGGGACGCGTTTGTCCTGCTTTCCTCTGGGCCACCAATAATCTTTGGGTTTGGGGGCTGGAAAACCTCCTGCTGGGTTTCAGGTCCTCTCTTGAACAGGAAAGCCTCATTTGAAGACATATTTCTGCATCCAGCTGCAAATGTGGGGAGTCACAGTGGTGTTGGCTGAGTGGGGACCTTCTGAAAACATCAGTATTATGTGACCCTGTTTGTACACAGACATGATTTTTGGCTGCAAGGATGCTATCTGCTGTAGCTGCTTTGAGCATGCCCTGTGTTGGCATGAGGGGGGGGAGGAAAAAAGGATGGAAACAGTGAGGATTCAATACAGGATGAGGATTCTGTCTGTGACAGAAGTCTCTCTTTATGGCTGGTGGCTCTCTTTTAAAAAGGATGTATACCTTCTCTCAAGCAGAAGCTGGAAATTGCTTTATATTTTGTACCTTTTAAGGGTTTCCAAGGAAGCGATAAGATTTGTCAAGCATTTTGAAAGTTACCCAAGTGTGTTGCCCTGCCTGGAATCTGCATATGGCTTTTCCAGCAATAGTATGCTCATTAGCTGATCTGCTAAGCTAGGCATCTTTCTTCATGTCACTAAATTATTTTCTTGGTCTCTGCTGTCAGTTGTACCTCAGTGTTGAAACTGCTCCCTTTAGAGAGCTGTGCCAAAAATCGCTTGGTGCTGAATCTGCAGTAAGAGAGGACTGGCTATGGTCTGTAGGAGATAGTGAGAGGGGACCGATACCTTAATCGTACAGTTATGGCAAGCGATAAACATCAGGAGAAGAGTAAAGTTGGTAAGACTGAACTGCATGAAGAAAGTCAGCCAGCACCAGTAGGTCACAATGTGAGCGTACATGTGTTTCTGAGATGGGGAGAAAAATCTGTGCTCAATTTGTTCTGTTTCTAGGCCTGCTTTGGCCTTTGTGAAAAGGAATAATTTAATCACCTTGACTTCAGTCTTAGCTTTAAATGTATTGTTAGTCAGGTTTTTAGGTGTAAAGACGACCTTTATTTCTGAGGTGATCATAAATAAGCTTTTGGGGAGACAAGAAGTTAGGAGTATCTTCACCAAGCTTAGGCTGGCATTTCTGAATTTCTTCTCATTGTGGACAGAAAGAACAAGTTGTCTCAGGGTGATGATTGAGTCTCAAGTTTTACAGAAAATGAGCAAAAATAAGTTTTTTCATTTCTAGTATATCTGTGCACTTAGTCATATTACCTAGGTATTTTATTGAAGTGCAGTCTTAACCTGAATAATACAGGAGGGGGGTATTTCACCCTGCTTCTGTGTGACAGCTTTCCATTTCCCGCTTCCTTCCTCCTCCTCCTCCTCCTCCTTCATTTGCCATGGTCACGGACCTGCTGGCTGTAGAAGACCTTCCCTCACCCAGGAGCTCTAGAGTCCCAAGTCCTTTTCCACCGCCCGTGTTGCATGGTGTCTTTGGTGAAGTCTGTCTGTTTTCACTCCTGCATGGTAGCCATAATCATATCTTTAATAAATGTGGGTACGCAGAAGTGTTTGTATCATCAAAGTGTCTAATGCAAATGTACAATCTTCTCCAGGCACATCCTTCCTTCTCCAAGTACTTTAAAGCCTCCTTGAGATGGTGGGAGGAATTATATGTGAAATGCTCTTTATCTTTCTAAAAGAAGGTGTCTGAACCTGTTTGTACTTCAGGGGCAGGCACTATACCTCCTTTTATCCCAGTGAAAGACCAGCTTTTCTTCTTTTGTTTGCAGGATGCTTCAGGCTTTCCCTTTGCTTGGTGGTGTCACAAGCCACACAAAATAGGAAGACACCAGAAATACAGGAAAGGAGAGGCAGTTGTGCATGTGGGGGGTTTGTTGTTTTCTTCTTCCCTGCCGTCGACTGTGGCAGGTACGTGAACCTCTGATCTGTAGCAGTGATCTGGCCACTAAATGCTTGCCTTGGTGAATTTTAGCCAACATGAAATTTGAAAATAACGTGTGTTAAGAAACGTCACTTGCTTCCTACCCTCCCATCCTGTGGGTTAAGGATGAGGGATGCCTGGGGGTGTCCCAGAGGCATGGGCACAGCACCATGCACAGGGGGCTTTGGCAAGGCTGTGGGGTGCCCCAGCCTGCTGCTCAGCAATTGCGCTGACTGACACTGTAAGAAGAAAGCACCAACACATACAGGACAGGTTTTGTTAAGGGAGGGTATGTTTTTTGTTGTAATTCACTACTGTGCTGTTTCCAGTCTTGTCTTTGCAGGAGGTGCTCTCTTCCCTCTGAACTGCTGCTAATTGCTCTCTTTCCAGGGGTTCTTGGTGCATGTTCCCTTCCCTCCTAATTTTTAGATGCCTGTTCAAGAAAATGGATTTTTTTTTTTTTCATCTCTCATCAAGTGCTAACAGCTAAACGCTGCTGAAACAGCCTTTTTTTTGAGGCATTAAAGGTGACTGCATTTGCAAAGGAATTAAGAAGTGCTGGGATCTGATCTGTCTCTCAGATGAAGTGGAGCATATTTCTTGCATGTGCTATTGCATATTTCAAGACTAGGATGATAATTGTTGCTGGGTTGACTTTGTGTCATATTGAGATGGAAGATTTGGCTGAGTCCATAGACTTTAATGCTTCAGTGGGACACACTGTTCCTAGCTAACACAAGCTCAAAACTGAGGTCATGTTGTGTGGCGCCATAAAACAAGTCTTGGCTTCGTGTAAGCGGGCAGTATAGTTGATATCGATGGAGTTTTTCCAGCTTGCCAACAAAACTTAATCTAGTCTTAAATCTTGTCTTTCAAGTTAGGTATAGCCATGTCACTCATCAGTGGATGCTTTCCTTTAAAACTGCTTCCGTAGTGCTTAGTGGAAGAAGATAATTTCTACCCTTCTAAGCTTTTGGAGAGATTGAATCAATTTCTCTTTTGTTAACCTGTGCCAATGTTTTCTGTATTTGAAATACTGTCTTTCCTATCTGAGATTAAAATGTTGAATTTCCCATTCTCATTTAACTTAAAAACATTCAGAATTTCAGGGGCTGAAAGCATGTGGCATTGCCAGAGGAGCCAAAGGAGACTGAAGTATCTGTAGCCTTTAGCACAGAGAAAACATTCAAAAGTGAAGTAGAATTTACCTTAAAGAATAAGGTAAAACTTGTAGAAATTCTTAAAATAATTTAAATGCTGATACCTATCCATCCACCTATATAGCTAAAACTGCAATGCGGTCAAAGTGATAGTCAGACCCTAGGTTTCTCCATTCAGATTCCTCAAAGGTTTGATCTGATGTTTGGGTCTGTTTTAATCTCCTTGTCTTGTTATCAGAGGCCTGCTGCCACTTATGTCTCTCTTTGTACTCTGCTTGTAATACCTGCTGCCACTCCAGATGCCCAAAGTGAACCTGCTGCTACTTTTGTTCGAGTAGTCTCTTTAGTTGTTTTTTTGGAGGTGAATATACCCCGGCATACTCTCAATATTTATTTGTGTTAAAGTGGTGTCAGGCTAGTGACCTGAAGGTCCAGTGTGCTTAAGCGTTTCAGGTAAAATAGCCGCTGTCTCATAAAGACATCACTAATAAATAAAATAAATCAAAGGCTAACCATGAGGTTCTGAAGATCACGAGATGCTGCTGCTCTGTGGTACTGGGTAACAACCCTGACAGGGGCTGCAAGATCACTATAATACTGCATAATGAAAATAAGGGAGTCAGCTGCTTAGACTGGCTACTCTTGTTATCTGCCAGGGTGAGTGAAACTTCTAGTGGTACCTGGAATGTGGCTGCTGCTCTGGGTGTCACAGCCAGCCCCAGCAAGTGCCCAGGAGACTAAAGGCAGCCTCTTGCCTCGCCTGCAGCTGATGTGGGCTTGTGTGGCCCCACGGCTGCCGTGTGGGTTTCGTGCAGATGGAAGCTTGTGCCCCGCAGCCTTGGTGTGGCCTCTTCTACAGAAGGAAATGGTTTTTGGTTTTTCCCCCCTGCTGTCTTTTGAAAATGCAGCTGGTGGTCCTTTCAGTTCTGGAAAGCTGGTCTTGGAAAGAGACTACTAAGCTTCCTTAAAATAGCTAATTAAGTATGAATTTAAGCTTGTCTGTGTGAGAAACTAGCCAGCCTAGCTGTAATAGGATTGTTCCAGCTCGTTTTAATTGTGCTGATGCTTTAATTGTGTGGATGCTTTAATACAGGGTTACATTTAGGAGAAGACTTCTCGCTGAAACCCGCAGTCAAACCAACCTGTTGTGACTGTTGGAACCCTTCTTTGACGGCCAGTAGCTTTGGGACCTGTCAGCAGTTGTGAGTGATCCAGGTGGCAAAGAACATTTCCTTTGCTCATTCTTACTAGTTCTTGCTGCCTGTGCTGCGGATCTGAATGTCTTTGCACTGTGGATGACCCATGTCGGGGGGTAATGATAATAGTCTTTCATAAATATTTTAAGTCAGGAGTTACTCATGCATACAGTATTCAATTTTATTTATTTATTTTATTCAGTGTTAAGAGCAGAAGAGCCGAACACTCGGAAGTTCAGGGGAGAACCTGCCTGAAGACTGCTTGTGTGCATTCATCACAGTGGTCTTAAGTAAATGGTATGCAATTGTGTAATGAGTTTGTGTTTGTTTTTTTTTTTTCTTCCTAGGACCTTTGTTCAGGATGTTTCCTTTCAGTAAAGAATAGATTATTATTTTTTTAAAAAAATATGTAACTTCCAAAGAATATTTTAAGCATCAGTTTGCTTTTTTTCCTTTTACTTTATAAAAGTAGTTTGCGCAGGAATAGCAGGACACATCTTTGGAGGGGGGTGATTGTTGTCGTTGCTCTGTTTTGCATCTCTTGTGGCTTTACACAGTTACTACTTTTCTCCCTACCTTGGCGGTGGGAATTCCCTGTAGAAATTATTAGGGGAACCTGGGC
Source organism: Chionis minor (assembly GCA_013398295.1). Taxonomy (NCBI): domain Eukaryota; kingdom Metazoa; phylum Chordata; class Aves; order Charadriiformes; family Chionidae; genus Chionis; species Chionis minor. The sequence goes on from VZSF01001524.1 coordinate 640,858, forward strand.
TGTGCTTCATGTTCATAGCAATTGCTGGTCCTCTCCCAACTGCCAAATCTTCTTTGTTGGGCTAGAAGAGGAGGTTGTTCTTCTGACTATCAAATTTCCATGCTATGAATGGAGATCATTACTAGCCCCTAAGTCCTAAAGCAAGGTGGGCTTCTGAGTGCCTTGCTGACAGAAGAAGCTTTTGGCTTCTTTGTTGGGAAGCAGCCTGGCTCTGTGGGTGAGTCTCCTGCCTGATGGAGAGGTCCAAAAGTGTCCTTCTATGGCTTAAACAGGACCTCTACTGGTATCTTTCCCTTCGGGATTTAGATCAAGCTTTTGGTATAAGAATGTTACAAACTGGGGGGGGGGGGGGGGGACTCCGCCCCCC